>JAEOAD010000026.1:21027500-21512500 GCA_036365145.1 Orientallactaga sibirica | reverse complement strand
ATGGCTCAGCAGTTTAATGTGCTTCCTGCACAAGCATGAGGACCGAGAGGGACTGAGACTACTTGGGTTTGAACCTCCAAAACCCACTTAAATAGCTGGATGTGGCCATGTTAGTCTGTAATCCCAGTCGCATAAGGGAGCAGAGACCCAGGAATTGTCAGCTCTCACATGAAAAAAATAAAAACAACCCAAACTCCAAGATGAGTAAGAGACTAGAGTAAGAATGAGCAGAAAAGCAATGGGGTAGGACCCCCAATGTTTCATTCTGGCCATCTCAAGAAAGCACACCCTGTTGTAGGCAAGCATATGAGGTGCTTGCCAACACTACACATACTTCCACACACCACACCCACACATTATAATGAAAAAGAAAGGATGGGGTGGAAATGGCTCAGTAGTTAGGTGAACAAGCATAAGAGCCTGAAGGGGCCTGAAACTACCCGAATTCAAATCTCCATATCCAGTGATAAGAGCTGGGCATGGCCAGATGTGCCCATAACCCCAGTCCTGAGGGGAAGCAAAGACCAAAGAATCCACAGAACCCCCTCACCCCCCGCCTCTCGAGCTCCAGAAACAGTGAAAAGAGGCTCCAGCTCAAAAATAAGAATAGATGGCTGGGCATGGTGGCTCATGCCTTTAATCCCAGCGCTCAGGAGGCAGAGGTAGGAGGATCACTGTGAGTTTGAGGCCACCCTGAGACTACATAGTGAACTCTGGGTCAGCCTGGGCTAGAGTGAGACCCTACCTGGAAAAAAACAAAGCAAAAGCCGGGCATGGTGTCACACGCCTTTAATCCCAGCACTCGGGAGGCAGAGGTAGGAGGATCGCCGAGGGTTCGAGGCCACCCTGAGACTACATAGTTAATTCCAGGTCAGCCTGGACCAGAGTGAGACCCTACCTTGCAAAAATCAAAAAAAAAAAAAAAAAAAAAAAAAAAAAAAAAACAAAAAGAGAATAGATCAGCTGGGCATGGTGATGCATGCCTTTAATCCTAACACTCAGGAGGCCAAGGTAGGAGGATCACTGTGAGTTCAGGGCAGAGACTACATAGTGAATTCCAGGTCAACTTAGGCTGGAGAGAAACCCTTCCTCAAAAAAAAAAAAAAAAAAAAAAAAAAAAAAAAAAAAAAAAAAAAGGGCCAGGTGTGGTGATGCACACCATTGATCCCAGCACTCAAGAAGCAGAGGTAGGAGGATCACTGTGAGTTCAAGGCCAGTCTGGAACTATAGAACAGAATGAATTCCAGGTTAGCCTTGGCTACATTGAGACCCTAACTTGAAAAGAAAAAAAATTTATTTTTGTTTTTTTGAGGTAGGGTCTCACTTTAGCTCAGGCTGACCTGGAATTCACTCTGTAGTCTCAGGGTGACCTCGAAGTCACAGCGATTCTCCTACCTCTGCCTCCCAAGTGCTGGGATAAAAGGCGTGCACCACCACACCAGGCTGAAATTTTTTTAAAAAAGAAGAAAAAGAATAGAGGAAAGAATAGAGAGATGGCTCAGAAGTTAAAGGTGCTTGCTTGCAAAGCCTAAGGCTTGGGTTCAATTCCCCAATACCCACATAAAGCCAGTAGTACAGAGACCCTAGTGTGACTATTTTCATTCTGTCTGCTTGCAAATAAGTAAATAAAAATATATATTAAGGAAGCCGGGCGTGGTGGTGCATGCCTTTAATACCAGCTCTCGGGAGGCAGAGGTAGGAGGACTGTCATGAGTTCAAGGCCACCCTGAAACTACATAGTGAATTCCAGGTCAGCCTGGGCTAAATTGAAACCTTACCTTGAATAAACCAACAAAAAAAATTAAGAATTAAAAAAATTTATATATATGTGTGTGTGTGTGTGTGTGTGTGTGTGTGTGTGTTAAGGACTGGAGCGATGGCTTAGCAGTTTAAGTGCTTGCCTGCAAAGCCTAAGGACCCATGTTCGAATCTTCAGATCCCACATAAGCCAGACACACAAGGTGACCCAAGTGTATAATGTTGCACATGCTCACAAGGTGGCACACCTCTCTGGGATTCAATTACAGTGGCTGGAGGACCTGGCATGCCAATTCTTTTGCACTCGCTCTCAGTCTTGCTCTCTCATTAAAAAAAAAAAAAAAAAAAAAAGCCAGTCTGTTGTGCTTGCCTCAAAAAAAAAAAAAAATATATATATATATGAAAAAAGTTGGGTATGGTGGCAAATGCCTTTAATCCCAGCATCTGGAAGGCAAGAGGTAGGAAGATCACTGAATTCCAGGATACCCTGAGACTACATAGTGAATTTCAGGTCAGCCTGGGCTAAAGCAAGACCCTACCTTGAAAACAAAAAAAAAAAAAGGGGTGGAGAGATGGCTTAGCAGTTAAGGCACTTGCCTGCAAAGCCAAACAATCCAGATTCGATTCCCCAGTACCCACCTAAAGCTAGATGACGTACAAGGTAGCACAAGTGTCTGGAGTTCATGCTTTCGCTCTCTCTTTCTCTCTCCCCTCCTTCTCTCTGCTCTTTTTCTCTTTCAAATAAATAAATAAAATATTTTTTAAAAAAAGAACAAAGGGAAGAGTCACAGAGCCCAATACCCAAGTTCCACAGCAGGCAGGTGACCCCTGCCACAAGCGAGGTATGGGGTTCCATAAGGGTATATCCACATGAATATACTACACCACACACACGTTAAACATATGAGAGAAAAAAAGAAAGGTTAGGGGCTGGAGAGTTGGCTTAGCGGTTAAGGCACTTGCCTGCAAAGCCAAAGGACCTTGTTTCGATTCCCCAGAACCCACGTAAATAAAAATAGAACTATAAGAAAAAAGTTTTAGCCAGGCATGGTGGCACACGCCTTTAATCCCAGCACTCGGAAGGCAGAGGTAGGAGGATTGCCATGAGTTCAAGGCTACCCTGAGAGTGCCTATGAATTCCAGGTCTGCTTAGGCTAGAGTGAGACCCTACCTCAAAAAAATAAAAAACAAAAAAAGAAAGAAAGAAGAAAGGTTAAAAATGCCCATACAGCCAGGTGTGGTGGCGTATGCTTTTAATCCCAGCACTTGGGAAGCAGAGATAGGATCACTGTGAGTTCGAGGCCACCCTGAGACTACATAGTGAATTCCAGGTCAGCCTGGGCTAGAGTGAGACCCTACCTCGAAAACCAAAAAAAAAAAAAAAAAAAAAAAGTGCCCATACAAAAACTGGGTACACATTTAATCCCAGCACTTGGGAGACAGAGGTAGGAAGATCACCATGAGTTCAAGGCCACTCTGAAACTACATAGTGAATTCCAGGTCAGCCTGGGCTAGAGACCCTACCTTGAAAAACAAAAAAAGAAAAAGAAAAAAATAGGGCTGGAGAGATTGCTTAGTGGTTAAGGTGCTTGCCTGCAAAACCAAAGGACCTGGGTTTGATTCCCCAGTACCCATGTAAAGCCAGATGCAGTGGTCCATGTATCTGGAAGGGCTCACCCCATTATCTCTCTCTCTCTCTCTCTCTGCTTATAAATTAAAAAAAAAAAAGAAAGTCCAGGTGTGGTGATGCACGCCTTTAATCCCAGCAGAGGCCGAGGAAGAGGTAAGAGGATCACTGTGAGTTCAAGGTTATCTTGGACTATAGAGTTCCAGGACAGCCTGGGTTAGAGTGAGACCCAACTAGGCAGGAGGCAGATGTAGGCAGATCACCATAAGTTTTCAAGGCCTGAGACTATGTGATGAATTCTAGGTCAGCCTGGGCTAAAGGGAGACCCTACCTCAACCCTCCATCCCCTCCCCAAATTCCCATACAAATCTAAACCCTATGGGGTATAATAGACTATTTAACTGCAATCTAAACCCTAGCCCATTCATTATCACTTCCTCCTGTGTTTCCTGACATCCTTGTAACCCAGGTGTGGTAGTTTGAATATATGTCCCCCAATATATTCAATGTTTGTATCTGCAATCACCTTGCTAGAGGCAATGTCACTGGGGGCGGATATTAAAGTGTGGTGGTGGGTTTGAGATTCCATTGTAAAGATATGCAAAGTGTGTCCAATAGGAGTTCCTGAAGTGTGCTGTGGCTTTTGGCTGTAGTTTTTGCTCTGTGTGTTGTGCACCTGGTTGGCTTTTCTCTCTCTTGCCTGGTCCTGTAAGAGCAGGCCACTTCTGCCATTATGGAACTTCCCCTGGATCTGTGAGCTTCAATAAATAATATCCCTTCCTCCATAACTGTGCCTGGTCTGGAAGTTCATCTCAGAAACCTGAAGCTATCTGCTACACCAGGCCTTCCTTGACCTCCCTTTTCTCTGATCTAAGTCAGTCAAGGACTATATATTTATCTAATGCTGAGTTAATCTTTCCATCTTCATATATATATATATAAATATTTTTGGAGAGAAACACAGAGAGAGACAGAGAGAGAGAGAGAGGGAGAGAGAGAGAGAATGGGCACGCCAGCCGTCTCTCAGCTGCTGTGAATGAAATCCAGATGTGTGTGCCCCTTGTGGTCAAGTGCGCCCTTGTGCCCTTGCATCACTTTGCATCTGGCTAAACGTGGGACCTGGAGATTGGAACCGGGTTCTTGGGCTTAGCCGGCAGGCACCTTAACCGCTAAGCCATCTCTCCAGCCCACTCATATTTTTTGTTTTGTTCTGTGGTGCTGGAGATCAAACTGAGGGTCGTACCCTACTCATGGGTTTTGGCTTATTAATAGAGTTATAAATTCCTGGAGTTCAGGCAGATGTTCCAACCAAAACAAACATTTATGTAGCTTAGCACCAAGGATGAAAGCTGTGACTCTGAGCTGGTGTGGTGATGAAGGCCTTTATTCCCAGCACTCTGCAGGGTGATATAGAAGAATCCCCTTGAGTCCGAGGCCAGCCTGGGGATACAGAGTGAGTTCCAGGTCAGCCTGAATTAGAATGAGACCTTTACCTCAATGAAATGAAATAAAATAAGATAAAAAAATAAAATAAATAAAATAAAATAAAATGAAAGCTGTGGCTCTGAAATGAGATGGACTTAGTTCAAGTCTTACATCCATTAATTAACCAGCTCTGAAGGCTTGGGCAATTGCCCTGATCTCTTCCAGTTTGGTTTCATCAGCTGTCAGATGGAGATAATAATAGTACCTACCTCACAAACTTGGCCTGAGGTTTCAATCCAATAATGCATGTGAAGATTAGCTCAGTGCCTGCACATAAGTGCTCAGTAGTGCTAACAATTAATATACTTAACACAGGGCTAAAAAGCACATCAATTTGTGTGCCTTTCTTATTAATGTGAATTAGAACAAAGTGCATAACACCGTAATTGCCTGTCATTGACATTCAGCCCCTCTTATGATAGGAATCATCCCACACAAGGAAACCATTTTCTTCCTAGAGATATGAAAACAAGAATTAGCTTGCTTTGTACATCTTCCCCTCCGAGAACACTAGAAAATCTTATTCTAGGCAAAAAGATCTTGTTGTCCTGACAACACAGATTGCCAGGAAAATAAGCAAACAGAACAGCCAAATCTTACTTTATAAAAAATATTGTTTGAGACACACTGAGAGAAAGAGAGTGAGAGAGAGAAAGAATGAACAGGCACAGCAGGGCCTCCTACCACTGCAAATGAATTCCAATTGCCTGTGCCACTTTGTGCATCTGGTTTTATGTGGGTACTGGTGAATCAAGCCCAGGCCATAGGCTTTACAAACAAGTGCCTTTAACTGCCAAGCCATCTCTCTAACCTCTAAATCTTACTCTTTTTTTTTTTTTTTTTCTAGGTAGGGTCTCACTCTAGCCCAAACTGACCTGGAATTCATTATATAATATCAGGTTGGTCTCAAACTCACAACTTTCCTTCTACCTCAGCCTCTCTATTGCTGGGATTAATAGGTGTAATAAGTGTGCACCACCATGCCCGTTTTTGTTTGTTTGTTTGTTTTGTTTTGTTTTTTTTTCAACTTAGGGTCTCCCTCTAACCCAGGCTGACCTGGAATTCATTACGTAGTTTCAGGGCAGCCTCAAACTATGGCAATCCTACCTCTGCCTCCCAAGAGCTGAGATTAAAGGCTTGTTTTTTGTTGAGGTGGGGTCTGGCACTAGCCCAGGCTGACCTGGAATTCACTATGTAGTCTCAGGGTGGCCTTGAACTCATGGCAATACTCCTATCTCTTCCTCCCAAATGCTAGGATTAAAGATGTATGCCATTACACCCAGGTTTCCTTTTTTTAAGAGAGAGCAAGAGAGAATTGGTGTGCCAGGAGGATGGCCGAGAGTTCAGCCACCCTGAGCCACTGAAATCAAACTCAGGCGAGCAAGAGAGAATTGGTGTGCCACCCACTGGAAATCAAACTGGCGCTTGTGCCAATGGGTTGCACTTTGCACTTGCACCCTTTGTGTGTCTGGCTTACATGGGATCTGGAGAGTCGAACATGGGTCAGGCTTCGTGGGCAAGCGCCTTAACTGCTAAGCAATCTCTGCAGCCCCCCCGCCCCATATTTTTTCCCCAAGGTAGGGTTTCACTCTAGCTCAGGCTGACCTGGACTTCACTATGTAGTCTCAGGGTGGCCTCTAACTCACAATCCTCCTACTTCTGCCTCCCGAGTGCTGGGATTAAAGGTGTGCACCACCACGCCCGGCTTAAGAATTCTTTTTTTTTTAAATGTTTTTTTTTTTGGTTTTGGCAAGAAACATAACACCAAACCTGACCTGGAAACTAACTCCAGGGATCTCAGGTGGCCTCGAACTTTTTTTTTTTTTTTTTTTGGTTTTTCGAGTGCTGGGATTACTCTGGTCCAGGCTGACCTGGAATTAACTCAGGTAGTCTTAATAAGCCAACTAAATGGTGATCCTCCATGGCAAGAAACATAACACCAAACCTGCTAAGAAACTTTCTCCAGGGATCTAGGTCAGAAAGCCTTTTTTTCTCCTCCTTTGAAGACATATTCCTTTTTAAAATTAATTAATTTATTTTTATTGACAACTTCTTTAATGGTAGACAATATGCCATGGTACTTCCCTCCCATCCCCCGCTTTCCCCTTTGAAACTTCACTCTCCATCATATCCCCTCCCCCTCAATCAGTCTCTTTTCAGTTTGATGTCATGATCTTTTCCTCCTATTATGATGGTCTTGTGTAGGTAGTGTCAGGCACTGTGAGGTCATGGATATCCAGGCCATTTTGTGTCTGGAGGAGCATGTTGTAAGTAGTCCTTTGGCTCTTACATTCTTTCCACCCCCTCTTCCGCAATGGACCCTGAGCCTTGGAAGGTGTGTTAGAGATGTTTCAGTGCTGAGTACTCCTCTGTCCCTTCTTCTCAGCACCATGGTGCCTTCTGAGTCATCGCAAGGTCACCACCTGAAAAGAGAAGCTTCTCTAACCAAAAGAGAGAGTAGCATTAATATATGGGTGTGGGGCTGGAGGGATGGCTTAGTGGTTCAACACTTGCCTATGAAGCCTAAGGACCCCGGTTCGAGGATGGATTCTCCAGGTCCCATGTAAGCCAGATGCACAAGGGGGCACATGCATCTGGAGTTTGCAGTGGCTGGAGGCCCTGGCGTACCCATTCTCTCTCTTTACCTGCCTATTTCTGTATCTCTCTCTCTCTTTTTCTCAAATAAATAAATAAAATATTTTAAAAATATGGGTGTGGACATTAAGAGAAGTGCTTACTGGGCAGCTTGGTGAGCATAGTATATACATTTAGCGTGACATAAGCAGACATTACACCCCTAGGGCTCATGACTACCCCTGTTGTAGGTTTTCAGTATCAGGGATGTATTCCCTCCCATGGAGCAGGCCTCCAGTCCAATTAGAGAGCAGTTGGTTTCTCCCATAACAGACATGCCATTATTGTACCCATTGGCTCATTTGGCCTGACTGGCCATCTTTTATTTTTTTTTAGAGGTAGGGTCTTGCTCTAGCCCAGGCTGACCTAGAATTTACTATGTAGTGTCAGGGTGGCCTCAAAATCATCATGATCCTCCTATCTCTGCCTCCAAAGTGCTGAGATTGCAAAGTCCAGAAGCACGTACCACGTTGTACATCTGGTTTTATATGGATACTGGAAATTGAACTCAAGTTGTTAGGCTATATGGGTAAGTGCCTTAACTGCTAAGCCATCTTTCCAGCTCCTTCTTAAAAAAAAAAAAAAAGTGGGGGCTGGAGAGATGGCTCAGCAGTTAAGACACCTACCTGCAAAGCCTAACAACCTGGTTTGATTCCTTAGTGCCCACACGAAGCCAGATGCACAAAGTGGTGCATGCATCTGAGTTTATTTGCAGCAGCTGGAGGCCCTGACATGCCCACTCTCTCTCCCTTCTGTCTTTCTCTGCTTGCAAATAAAATTTTTTTTTTAATTATTTATTTGAGCACTCACTGGGTATGGTGGAGCACGCCTTTAATCCCAGGTCTTAGGAGGCCAAGGTAGGATTGCTGTGAGTTCTTTCCAAGAAAGAATCTTTATTTATTTTTTGTTTTGTTTTGTTTTTTTGAGGTAGGATCTCACTCTAGCTCAGGCTCACCTGGAATTTACTATGTAGTCTCAGGGTGGCCTCAAACTCATGGCAATCCTCCTACCTCTGCCTCCCGAGTGCTGGGATTAAAGGAATGCACCACCATGCCCACTTAAAATTTTTTTTATTATTTTTATTATACATACATATATATATGGAGAGAGAGAGAGAGAGAGAGGGAGAGAGAGAAAGAAAATAGAAAGAGAGAGAGAATGGGCATGCTAGGGCTTTCAACCATTACAAACTCCAGAAGCATGTGTCACATTGTGCATCTGGCTTACATGGATCCTGGGGAATTGAACCAGGGTCCCCTGGCTTTGCAGTCAAATGCCTTAACTGCTAAGCCATCTCTCCAGCCCCCCCCTTTTTTTTTAAAGTTTTTCGAGGTAGGGTCTCACTCTGGTCCAGGCTGACCTAGAATTTACTATGTAGTCTCAGGATGGCTTTGAACTCACAGTGATCCTCCTACCTCTGCCTCCTGAGTGCTGGGATTAAAGGCGTATGCCACCATGGCTGGCTTCCAGCCCTTTTTTTTTTTTTTTAAATATTTTTTACCATGGGAAGAGAATACATAAAAGAAGGGTGGGGGGGGGGATCAGTCAAAATACTGTGAATAAGACTCTAGTGAGTTGTTGGCCAGGAGGTCCCGGTAGCCTCCAAAACATTAAAGGCTATTGCCAAGGCCCTTGGTTTCCCTTGAGAAACAGATGGTAAGACCCTATTGCTGAAGACATCTCTTGCCTGAGAGGCAAGGTCACTGAGAAAGTAAGCTGGTGCTGAGCAGAAAACCTTCTCCCTGTAGACCAGCCAACTGAAAGCTGGGGAAAACTGCACTGCATGCAGCTGTATGGGAGACAGAAGTCATCAGCAGTGAAAATAGTGGACACCTGAAAATTCAAGTTTGGCTATACAGGCCCAATGACTGAATGGGTGCAATAGTGGCATGTCTGCTCTTGGGGTAACCAACTGCTCCATAATTGGACTAAAGGCCCTCTCTATGAGAGGGAATACATGCCTGGTACTGAAAAACCTAAGCAAAAGTCTATGGCAGGGGAGGTCATGAGCCTTAGGGGTATAAAGCCTGTTCTTGTCTGACTAAATGTATATATTATTCCCACCAAGCTGCCCTGAAAGCACTACACTTAATGTTCATATTCACATATTAATGCTACTCTCACTTCTGGTTAGAGAAGCTTCTCTTTTCAGATGGCGATGACCACTGGGATGACCCAAAAGGCAACATAGTGCTGAGAAGGGATGGAGGAGTGCCCAGCACTGAAACATCTGTCACACCCTCCAAAGCTCAGGGTCCATTGCGGAAGAGGGGGTGGAAAGAATGGAAGAGCCAAAGGAAGGCTACGACTCCTTACAATGCAACTGTCCAGACAGAAATTGGCTTTGATATCCATGACCTTGCAGTGCCTAGCAATACCTTCGCAAGACCCTCAAAATAGAAGAAAAAGATGATGACATCAAATTAAAAGAGAGACTAATGGAGAGTGGGAGGGGATAGGATGGAGATTGGAGTTCTAAAGGGAATGGGGAGGGGAGGGAAATATCATGCATTTTTTGTATGTAAGTATAGAAGTTGTCAGTAATTTTTTTTTAATTTTTAAAATTTATTTATTTGCAAGGAAAGAGAGAATGGGTGTACCAGGGCCAACAGCTACTGCAAATGAACTCCAGATGTATGTACCACTTTGTGAATCTGGCTGTATGTGGGGCACTGAGAAAATCGAACCCAGGTCATTTGGCATTGTAGGCAAATACCTTAACTGCTGAGTCATCTCTCCATCCCAAGAAAGTCTCCATCCCAAGAAAGTGTCTTTAACCATTGCTGAGCCATCTCTCCAGCCCCCTGGAAGACTGTTATAGACCCAAATGCTCCCGCCTATTAAAGAAGTTTCAACTATTGAAGACTGCAAGATGATGCAATTTCAACTATTAATGATCAATCACACCCCAACATGAAGTCCCCCATAATTGTACAATTATATAATTATGGACTCCTTCTCCTACCACACACTCTGCCAGGAAAAGCCACTTAACTGTCACCCAATAATTCTGAGTTTTGGGGTCATTCTGACATGTCTACTTTCCATTCCCTTTGAAGATGGGCCCCTGCCAATGAAGCTGTTAGATAGCTGGGAACCATAGGCTTCTGTTAGCTTTGGATTCAGGCTCTGCCTCCCTGCCAAGATACAACAGCCAGCCAAGGGCAGGACCAGGCAGGGGGCTTTCTGGGTGCAAACTAAGCACAGCTCTATCCTCAAAAGGGCCCCAGAACTTAGTTTAAGACTCTGCTTCAACCATTTTGAATTTTTCTTTCTTTCAAAGTAGGTTCTTACTCTAGTGCAAACTCACTCTGTATTCCCCAGCTGGCTTCAAACTAATGGTGATTCTCCAACCTCTGCCTCCCAAGTGCTGAGATTAAAGACATGCCAGAAAAAAACAAAACAAACAAAAAAAAAGACTTGTGCCACCATGCCTGACTCTTGAATGTTTTTCAAGGTAGGGTTTTGCTCTAGCTCAGGCTGACCTGGAATTCACTATGTAGTCTCAGGGTGGCCTTGAACTCACAGCAATCCTCCTGAGTGCTGGGATTAAAGGTGTGCACCACCATGCCTGGCTTTTTGTTTGTTTGAATTTTTAAAATTTATTTTATTATTTGAGAGAAAGAAGGAGAGAGAGAATGGGTGCACCAGGGCCTCTACCCACTGCAAATGAACTCCAGATGCATGTACCACCTTCTACATCTGGCTTACATGGGTACTGGGAAATCGAACCTGGGTCCTTTGGCTTTGCATGCAAGTGCCTTAACTTTAAAGCCATCCCTCCAGCTGGGTGTGGTGGCACAGCACTCGGGAGGCAGAGGTAGGAGGATCGCCGAGTTCAAGGCCACCCTGAGACTACATAGTGAGTTCCAGGTCAGCCTGGGCTAGAGTGAAACTCTACCTTGAAAAACAAACAAAATTTTGTTTTGAGTTATTTGCAAGGAGAGGGCAAAAATAAGAGAATGGGTACACCAGGACCTCTTGCCACTACAAATGAACTCCAAATGGATGTATCACTTTGAGCATCTGGCTTTATGTAGGTACTGGGAATTGAACCTGGGTTGTTATGCTTTGTAGGCAAGCGCTTTAACCACTTAGCAATGTCTCCAGCCCTGAAATTTTATTTAACAGAAACTTGTGGCCTCAAAATCATCACGATCCTCCTCTCTCTGCCTCCAAAGTGCTGAGATTGCAAAGTCAAACACGCACCACGTTGTACATCTGGTTTTATATGGATACTGGAAATTGAACTCAAGTTGTTAGGCTATACGGGTAAGTGCCTTAACTGCTAAGCCATCTTTCCAGCTCCTTCTTAAAAAAAAAAAAAAGTGGGGGCTGGAGAGATGGCTCAGCAGTTAAGACACCTACCTGCAAAGCCTAACAACCTGGTTTGATTCCTTAGTGCCCACACGAAGCCAGATGCACAAAGTGGTACATGCATCTACAGTTTATTTGCAGCAGCTGGAGGCCCTGACATGCCCATTCTCTCTCCCTTCTGTCTTTCTCTGCTTGCAAATAAAATTTTTTTAAAAAATTATTTATTTGAGCACTCACTGGGTATGGTGGAGCACGCCTTTAATCCCAGCTCTTGGGAGGCCAAGGTAGGATTGCTGTGAGTTCTTTCCAAGAAAGAATCTTTATTTATTATTTTTTTGTTTTGTTTTTTTGAGGTAGGATCTCACTCTAGCTCAGGCTCACCTGGAATTTACTATGTAGTCTCAGGGTGGCCTCAAACTCATGGCAATCCTCCTACCTCTGCCTCCCGAGTGCTGGGATTAAAGGAATGCACCACCATGCCCACTTAAAATTTTTTTTTTATTATTTATTTTTTATATATATATATATATATATATATATATATATATATATATATATGGAGAGAGAGAGAGAGAGAGGAAAGAAAATAGAAAGAGAGAGAGAATGGGCATGCTAGGGCTTTCAACCATTACAAACTCCAGAAGCATGTGTCACATTGTGCATCTGGCTTACATGGATCCTGGGGAATTGAACCAGGGTCCCCTGGCTTTGCAGTCAAATGCCTTAACTGCTAAGCCATCTCTCCAGCCCCCCCCCCTTTTTTAAAGTTTTTCGAGGTAGGGTCTCACTCTGGTCCAGGCTGACCTAGAATTTACTATGTAGTCTCAGGATGGCTTTGAACTCACAGTGATCCTCCTACCTCTGCCTCCTGAGTGCTGGGATTAAAGGCGTATGCCACCATGGCTGGCTTCCAGCCCTTTTTTTTTTTTTTTTTTTTTTTTTTTAATATTTTTTACCATGGGAAGAGAATACATAAAAGAAGAGCGGGGGGGTCAGTCAAAATACTGTGAATAAGACTCTAGTGAGTTGTTGGCCAAGGAGGTCCCGGTAGCCTCCAAAACATTAAAGGCTATTGCCAAGGCCCTTTGGTTTCCTTGAGAAACAGATGGTAAGACCCTATTGCTGAAGACATCTCTTGCCTGAGAGGCAAGGTCACTGAGAAAGCAAGCTGGTGCTGAGCAGAAAACCTTCTCCCTGTAGACCAGCCAACTGAAAGCTGGGGAAAACTGCACTGCATGCAGCTGTATGGGAGACAGAAGTCATCAGCAGTGAAAATAGTGGACACCTGAAAATTCAAGTTTGGCTATACAGGCCCAATGACTGAATGGGTGCAATAGTGGCATGTCTGCTCTTGGGGTAACCAACTGCTCCATAATTGGACTAAAGGCCCTCTCTATGAGAGGGAATACATGCCTGGTACTGAAAAAACCTAAGCAAAAGTCTATGGCAGGAGGTCATGAGCCTTAGGGGTATAAAGCCTGTTCTTGTCTGACTAAATGTATATATTATTCCCACCAAGCTGCCCTGGGGGCACTACACTTAATGTTCATGTTCACATATTAATGCTACTCTCACTTCTGGTTAGAGAAGCTTCTCTTTTCAGATGGCGATGACCACTGGGATGACCCAAAAGGCAACATAGTGCTGAGAAGGGATGGAGGAGTGCCCAGCACTGAAACATCTGTCACACCCTCCAAAGCTCAGGGTCCATTGCGGAAGAGGGGGTGGAAAGAATGGAAGAGCCAAAGGAAGGCTACGACTCCTTACAATGCAACTGTCCAGACAGAAATTGGCTTTGATATCCATGACCTTGCAGTGCCTAGCAATACCTTCGCAAGACCCTCAAAATAGAAGAAAAAGATGATGACATCAAATTAAAAGAGAGACTAATGGAGAGTGGGAGGGGATAGGATGGAGATTGGAGTTCTAAAGGGGAATGGGGGGAGGGGAGGGAAATATCATGCATTTTTTGTATGTAAGTATAGAAGTTGTCAGTAATTTTTTTTTAATTTTTAAAATTTATTTATTTGCAAGGAAAGAGAGAATGGGTGTACCAGGGCCAACAGCTACTGCAAATGAACTCCAGATGTATGTACCACTTTGTGAATCTGGCTGTATGTGGGCACTGAGAAAATCGAACCCAGGTCATTTGGCATTGTAGGCAAATACCTTAACTGCTGAGTCATCTCTCCATCCCAAGAAAGTGTCTTTAACCATTGCTGAGCCATCTCTCCAGCCCCCTTTTGAAGACTGTTATAGACCCAAATGCTAGTGCCTATGAAGTTTCAACTATTCCACCAAGCAAGATGATCAATCCTCACACCCCAACATGAAGTCCCCCATAATTGTACAATTATATAATTATGGACTCCCTTCTCCTACCACACACTCTGCCAGGAAAAGCCACTTAACTGTCACCCAATAATTCTGAGTTTTGGGGTCATTCTGACATGTCTACTTTCCATTCCCTTTTGAAGATGGGCCCCTGCCAATGAAGCTGTTAGATAGCTGGGAACCATAGGCTTCTGTTAGCTTTGGATTCAGGCTCTGCCTCCCTGCCAAGATACAACAGCCAGCCAAGGGCAGGACCAGGCAGGGGGCTTTCTGGGTGCAAACTAAGCACAGCTCTATCCTCAAAAGGGCCCCAGAACTTAGTTTAAGACTCTGCTTCAACCATTTTGAATTTTTCTTTCTTTCAAAGTAGGTTCTTACTCTAGTGCAAACTCACTCTGTATTCCCCAGCTGGCTTCAAACTAATGGTGATTCTCCAACCTCTGCCTCCCAAGTGCTGAGATTAAAGACATGCCAGAAAAAAACAAAACAAAAAAAAAAAAAAGACTTGTGCCACCATGCCTGACTCTTGAATGTTTTTCAAGGTAGGGTTTTGCTCTAGCTCAGGCTGACCTGGAATTCACTATGTAGTCTCAGGGTGGCCTTGAACTCACAGCAATCCTCCTGAGTGCTGGGATTAAAGGTGTGCACCACCATGCCTGGCTTTTTGTTTGTTTGAATTTTTAAAATTTATTTTATTATTTGAGAGAAAGAAGGAGAGAGAGAATGGGTGCACCAGGGCCTCTACCCACTGCAAATGAACTCCAGATGCATGTACCACCTTCTACATCTGGCTTACATGGGTACTGGGAAATCGAACCTGGGTCCTTTGGCTTTGCATGCAAGTGCCTTAACTTTAAAGCCATCCCTCCAGCTGGGTGTGGTGGCACAGCACTCGGGAGGCAGAGGTAGGAGGATCGCCGAGAGTTCAAGGCCACCCTGAGACTACATAGTGAGTTCCAGGTCAGCCTGGGCTAGAGTGAAACTCTACCTTGAAAAACAAACAAAATTTTGTTTTGAGTTATTTGCAAGGAGAGGGCAAAAATAAGAGAATGGGTACACCAGGACCTCTTGCCACTACAAATGAACTCCAAATGGATGTATCACTTTGAGCATCTGGCTTTATGTAGGTACTGGGGAATTGAACCTGGGTTGTTATGCTTTGTAGGCAAGCGCTTTAACCACTTAGCAATGTCTCCAGCCCTGAAATTTTATTTAACAGAAACTTGACATTTTTTTTGGGGAGGGGAGACGTGTTTCAGGTAGGGTCTTGCTCTCTAACCCAGGCTGACCTGGAGTTCACATGTAATCTGAGGGTAGCCTCAAACTCACAATGATCCTCCTACCTCTGCCTCCCAAGTGCTTGGATTAAAGGAATGCACCACCACACATGACTTTGACATTTTTATGTTGGGCCTTAAATTCCGCAGATGGTCTGTCACTCTACCTTGTTGAAACACATGGAGTCCAGCTAACATGATGGCACTGGATTCTATCCCCAGCACTATCACCTCCAACCCAGAAGAGATTAACCAGGTATGGTGGAACACATGTATAGTCTAGAACTGAGAAGGCTGAAGCAGGAGCATCAAAATCAAAAGTTCCAGGCTAAGGACTGGAGAGATGGCTTGGCGGGTAAAAGGCACTTGCCTACAAAGCTTAAGGACCCAGGTTCAATTCTCAGGTACCCATGGAAGGCAGACATACAAGGTGGCATATGTGTCTGGAGTTCATTTGCAATGGATGAAAGCCCTGGCATACCCTTCCATCTGCTTCTTCCCCTCTCTAAAGTAAATAAATAAATAAATAAATAAATATTTTTTCAAAAGTTCCAGGCCAAGTCTGAGACTACATAGTGAATTCCAGGTCATCCTGGGCTAGACCGAAACCTTACCCCAAAAAGCCCAAATAAGCTGGGCATGGTGGCACATGCCTTTAATCCCAGCACATGCGTTTAATACCAGGGGTAGGAGGATCACCATGAGTTTGAAGCCACCCTGAGAATACAGAGTGAATTCCAGATCAGCCTAGGCTACAGTGAGACCCTACCTCGAAAAACAAAAATCAAAACACATACAAAAAAACTCAAAATACATAAATAAATAAATGAAAACTCCAGGTCACAGGACTGCTGAAATGATACCTGGGTTCAATTCCCCAGACACCCACATAAAGGATGAGCATTCATGTGCAGCACCAAGAGACCCTGGTGTACCCACACACACACATATACACACAATCAAAAACATTAAAAAGGGCTGGAGAGATGGCTTAGCCATTAAAGCACTTGCCTGAGATGCCCGAGGACCCAGTTTTGATTCCCCAGTACCCGCTTAAGCCAGATGCACATGGTGGCACATTCATGTGGAATTCATCTGCAGTGGCTGGAGGCCAATTCTCTTTCTCTATCTGCCTCTCTCTCTCAAATTAAATAAAAAGGGAGGGATGAAAGTCAGATGTAGTAGTCTTAGCACTCAGGAAGCTGAGGGAGGACCTCCACGAATTTGAGGCCAGCCTGGGCTACAGTGAGACCCAGTCTCCAAAAACAAAACTAAAAAACTGGTAATAAAGGTAGATATGGTGGAACACACCTTTAATCTCAGCACTCAGGAGGTAGAGGTAGGAGGCTCACTGTGAGTCTACAGAGTTAATACCTGGTCAATCTGGGCTACAGTAACAAAAACAAACTGGTAATAATTTCTTTTGGGGGAAGAATTGCTTTTTTTTTTGTTTGTTTGGTCTTTTTGAGGTAGGGTCTCACTCACTCTAGCCCAGGCTGACCTGGAATTCACTCTGTATTCTCAGGGTAACCTCGAACTCACAGTGATCCTCCTACCTCTGCCTCCCAAGTGCTGGGATTAAAGGCGTGCGCCACCATGCCCGGCTAAGAATTGCTTTTTACTATGTAGCCACTAATATTTCATTTTTACCATCTACAAATATAGCCTCCACATAAATTTAAGGAAATGTTTTTAATATCAACACACCAATTACTGTCTCTATTTCTATGCTGAAGCTGTTCCCAGAGCAGCTGTCTTTGGCCAGCAAAGGAATCCTGGAAGACAGGAGTTGTTTTCAATGCTTCAGAAACTGTTTCTCATTAGGAAGTTTAAATTTAACAGAGAAAGAACCAATGACGAAAACTTGCAGGATTTGGTTGGGTCCTTGTGGCTTTATAAGAGCTGTTTGGGTAAAGCTACTGCTTTAGACTTGAGACACATGTATTTCTTGTGAAAAACCAAGAATAAGAAATTCATGAATCCCTCAAGAAACAACAAAATACTCCAACAAGTATCTCAGGGGCTACAGAGATGCCTGTGAAGCGTAAGGACTCAGGTTCAATTCCCCAGAACCCACATAAGCCAGGTGCACAAAGTGGCGCATGCATCTGGAGTTCATTTGCAGTGGCTGGAGGGCCCTGGCATGCCTATTCTCTCTCTCTCTCTCTCTCTCAAACAAACAAATCCCCTGGCATGCCTATTCTCTCTCTCTCTCTCAAACAAACAAATCTCAGGGCCGAGCATGGTGGCACAAGCTTGCCTCTAATCCTAACACTCAGGATGTTGAAAGGGGAGAATTGCTGTGAGTTCCCGGTAAGCCTGAGACTACCTAGTGAATTCTAGGACAGCCTGGGGCAGAGCAAGACCCTACCTCAAAAAAATAAAATAAATAAAAAGAAATTCCTAAAGACATCAGTAACTGGCTCTGCTTCACTGCAGGACTGATGTGTAAACCACACTCCAAGCTCCAGACCCCTTCCTTTATAAACTTAATTTATCATGACCTCTCATTTATATACAGAAAAAACATACCCCTACAGAAGATATATAAAAAACAAAAACCAACACCCAGAAAATGACACATGCTTGTCGTCACTGGTCCAAACACCACTTTTTTTTAAAAAAAAAAAACTTTATCTGCAAGCATTTTATATACACACACACACACACACACACACACACATACATACATATACATATATATATGTATATATATATACATACACACACACACATACATACATATACATACATACACATACATTCTATATAATATATATATGGGGGGAGAGAGAGAGAGAGAGAAAACACGCCAGAATGGGCAGGCCAGGGCCTGTAGCCACTGCAAATGATCTGCATGCACCACTGTGCATCTAGCTTTACATGGGTACTGGGGAGTTGAACCCAGGTTATTAGGTTTTGCAGGCAAGAGCCTTAACCACATAGCCATCTCACCAGCCCCCCAAACACCACTTGCTAGAGTAGACCCTACTTCAAAAAAAAAAAATTTTTTTTTTTTAATTTGAAAGAAGAGAGGTAGAGAGACTGGGCCCACCAGGGCCTCTAACCAGTGTAAACAAACTCCAAACTCATGTGCCACCTTGTGCATCTGGCCTATGTGGGTACTGGAAAATCGAACCTGGGTCCCCAGGCAAACACCTTAACCCCTAAGCCATCTCTCCAGCCCCAAACACCACTTTTTAATCTCAAGACAGAGCCTGATAAGTGCTTATGAGTACCTATGTACCACAAGTACTCCCTCAGACCAATAGGAGGCAAAGTGTAGAAAGCTTGTGAAAACTACAGAGGGGTGAGGATGTAGCCCAGTGGCAGAGCTCTTGCCTATCATGGGCACAACTCTAAGTGGGATCCTTAGCACTAAAAAAATCAAAACAAGGCTGGGCGTGGTGGCACACGCCTTTAATACCAGCACTTGGGATTACTCTTTTGTTTGAGGCACAGTCTCACTCTAGTCCAGGTTGACTTGGAACTTACTTTGTAGCCCAGACTGGCCTCGAACACACAGCAATTCCCCCATCTCAGCCTCCCTAGTGCTGAGAGGACCGTTTTTTTTCAAAGGTCGGGTCTCACTCTAGCTCAGGCTGACCTGGAATTGACTATGTAGTCCCAGGGTGGCCTCAAACTCATGGCAATCTCCTACCTCTGCTTCCCCAGTGCTGGGATTAAAGGTGTGCTCTACCATGCCTGGCTTTTTTTTTCTTTCCCTGAGTCAGAGTCTCCCTAGGTAGCCCAGGCTAACTTCCAATTCACAATAATCTTCCCATCTCATTCTCCCCGGTGCTGGGATTATAAGCATGCATCAGCTCAACAAGCTTAGTAACAGATTTCTACAGGAGGAGTATATACAATTCCAACAAAGATACTGGCAATTCTACCCAAAAATAAAAATCATCATGAAGCCGGGCTTGGTGGCGCACGCCTTTAATCCTAGCACTTGGGAGGCAGAGGTAGGAGGATCACTGTGAGTTCAAGGCCACCCTGAGACTATAAAGTAAATTCCAGGTCAGCCTAGACTAGAGTGGAACTCTATCTTGAAGAAAAAAAATCATCTCGGACACTTTCCTAGTAAGGCAGTCATTAATTAACAAAGGTTGCTGTCCTTGCTAACAACAGGAAAGAGAATAAAAGCAGTATGTACTTACTAGCAATAAAACAAGACAAAGAGCCAGAGTACAATTTATTTTACAACATTAGACAATACAGACCCCCATTTATGTGCAGGGAGCAGCATGAACAAGTTCAAAGTGTGATACTGTACACAGCCACAGCAGGGAAAGCCTCTCTAGAGATGGTTGATCAAAGGTACCCCATGGGATGGCAGCTCCTGATGAAGCTGCCGGAAGAGCATGGCACACCTGTTCCTCTCCTGTGTCTTCCCCAGGGCATGGTACAATCTGGCCTGGAAGTAAACGATGTCTCGGATCCGTTCTTTGCAGTCAACTTTTGCAAAATAGTTCTTGGCTTCATTGAGGTTCTCAATGGCAGCTTCCAGAGCTGACAAGAAGGAGTAAGACACCATACACATTTAATACTTCAGTTTTCTATTCAATACTTCAAAACTAGTTTTAGTTAACATATATTTATCAAGGCACAGTCTCACTCTAGCCCAGGTTTACCTGGAATTCATTATGTAGTCTCAGGTTGACCTCAAATTCATAAGAGATCTTCCTACCTTGGCCTCCCAAGTACTGATATTAAAGGCAGCCCCACCATGCCCAGCCTTCTTCATTCTTTTCTTTTTTTTTTTAATTTGAGACAGAGTGGGAGAGAGAAAGAGAGACTGGGCATGCCAGGGCCTTTAGCCATTGCAAACGAACTCCAGATGAATGTGCCAACCTGTGCATCTGGCTTACATGGGACCTGGAGAATCAAACCTGGGTCCTTAGGCTTTGCAGGCAAGCACCTTAACTGCTAAGCCAACTCTCCAGACCTTGACTAACAATCTTTATACAGCTTCCTACCTTCTGCTTTCTTCAATGGATCATATGAAGCTGCTGAAGCCACTTGACACTTGGCCACTAAGAACATGGCCCGGCCTTTGTCCAGGATAGCCCCATCAGCCAGAATGGGCTCAATTGCCATATGGAGAAGTGTTAAGGCCTGTTCTGGGATTCCAAGGATGAGCTGAAAAAGAAACATCATGGCATTGCACACACCACTCCCTTGTGCCCAGTACCCGGAAAGGGTGTTTTCTTCTGAATGGCTATCTCTGTCTTGTCTCCATTACACTGCTTAGAACATTGGCAGAAAACACAGCATGTGGCCATCTGATTTCAGACTACCACAGTTATGGTGGGGAGTGGTTATTTATATTATAGAGAGGTTCTGGTTTTAGTTTTTCTACTTCACTGAGACAGGGTCTCATGATGTAGCCTGGATTGACCTGGAACTCACTATGTAGCACAAGCTACCCTCAAATTTGCAGCAATCCTCCTGGCTCTGCCTCCCAAGTGCTAGGATCACAAGTATAGGCTGGCTTGCTTTTCTTTCTTTCTTTCTTTCTTTCTTTCTTTCTTTCTTTCTTTCTTTCTTTCTTTCTTTCCTTTCTCTCACTTTCTTTCCTTCCTTCTTTCCTTCCCTCCCTCCCTCCCTCCATCCCCCCTTTCCTCCCTTCTTCCCTCCCTCCTTTCCTCCCTCCCTCTTTCTTTCTTTCTCTCTCTCTCTCTCTCTCTCTCTCTCTCTCTCTCTCTCTCTTTCTTTGAGGTAGGGTCTCATTCTGGTCCAGGCTGACCTGGAATTCACTATGTAGTCTCAAGGTGACCTTGAACGCACCTTGATCCTCCTACCTCTGCCCCCCCAAGTGCTAGGATTAAAGGTGTGTGCCACTGTTCCCAGCTGGCATAAGGCTTTTGATGTTTTGTCTGTACAAAAAGACTTAAGGGGGGGGGGTGTGTGTGGAGGTATGGCTTAATGATTAAGGTGTTTGCCTGCAAAGCCAAAGGACCCAGGTTCGATTCCCCAGGACCCATGTAAGCCAGATGCACAAAGTGGCATATTCATCTGCAGCAGCTGGAGGCCCTGGCACACCTCATTCTCTCTCTACTTCCCTCTCTCTCTCTGCCTTTCTTTTCTTCTTTCTTCTCTTCCTTCCTTCCTTCCTTCCTTCCTGTTCTTTTCCCTTCCTTCCTTCCTTACTGTTCTTTCCCTTCCCTTCCTTCCTTCCTTCCTGTTCTCCTTCCTTCCTCCCTCCCTCCCCCCTCCCTCCCTTCCTCCCTCCCTTCCCTAGGGTTTCACTCTAGCTCAGGCTGAGTGAATTCACTATGTAGTCTCAGGGTGGCCTTGAACTCATGGCAATCCTCCTACCACTGCTTCCCGAGTGCTGGGATTAAAGGCGTGCATCACCACCCCCGGCTACTCTCTGCCTCTTTCTGTCAAATAAATAAATAAAAAATAAATACTTTTTTTTGTTTGTTTTTTTGAGGTAGGGTCTCATTCTAGCTCAGGCTGACCTGGAATTCCCTATGTAGTTTCAGGGTGGCCTTGAACTCACAGTGCCTCTGCCTCTTAAGGGCTGGGATTAAAGGTGTGCGCTACCACACCCAGCAATAAATACAATTTTAAAAATGAATTTACTGAAAAAAATTAGCAATGATGATTCCAGGCATGACACTATACACCTACAACCCAACACTTGGGATACAAAGCAGAAGAACCAAGAGTTCACTCAAGGTTGGGGCTGGAGAGATGGCTCATCAGTTAAAGGTACTTGCTTACAAGGCCTGATGGCCTGCATTCCGTTCCCCAGTATATAAAGCCAGATAGTGCAGTTCATGTGCACTGGGTCCTGACCTAATTCCTGACACCCACCTAAAAGTTTACTATGATTAGCAATGCCTGTAATCCCAGTACTGGGGAGGTGGAGACAGGTGAATCCCTGGGGCTTGCTAAGTTAGCTAGTCTAGCCCAGCCAGTAAGCTCCAGGTTCAGTGCAAAATCCTGCCTCTTGGGAATGGAAAGATGGTTCAGTGGTTAAAAGCACTTGCTTGCAAAGCCTGATATCACAGGTTTAATTCCATAGTAGACAACTAAAGTCAGATGCACAGAATAGTGCATACATCTGGAGTTCGTTCACAATGGCAAAGACCTGGGCGTGCTCATTTTCCCACTCATTCTCCTTCTCCCCTCTCTCTACAAAGGTATTAAATATTTTTTTAAAATCTTGTCTCAAAATAATAAGGTTGCAGAGTGTGATGCCACATGCCTTTAGTCCCAGCAGTGGAAGGCAGATGTAGGAGGATTGCTGTGATTTCAAGGCCACCCTGAGAATATATAGTAATTCCAGGTCAACCTGGGCTACAGCGAGACACTACCTCAAACAAACAAACAAACAAACAAACAAACAAACAAACCATGAAATAAATTAAAAGAGGAAGAAAATTAACATCATTTTCCTTTCAATTGGTGGATCTAAGGTTCTAAAGGATTAAACTAAATCTAGTTGTTATAGAATTATTAGGGCTGGAGAGATGGCTTAGCAGTTAAGGTGTTTGCCTGCAAAGTCAAAGGACCCAAGTTCGATTCCCCAAGACCCACATAAGCCAGATGCAGAAAGGGGAGCGTGCATCTGGAGTTTGTTTGCAATGGTTGGAGGCCCTGGCACGCCCATTCTCTCTCCTCCCTCTCAAATAAATAAATAATATTTTTAAAAAAGAATTATTAAAAAGCCAGGTATGGTGGCATACACCTTTAATCCCAACTCTTGGGAGGCAGAGGTAGGAGGATTGCCATGAGTTCGAGGCCACCCTGAGACTACATAGTGAATTCCAGGTCAGCCTGGACCAGAGTGAAACCCTACCTCGAAAAACAAACCAAAGGGGGCTGGGCCGGGCATGATGGCACATACCTTTAGTTGCAGCCCTGGGAGGCAGTGGTAGGAGGATCACCATAAGTTTGAGGTCACCCTAAGACCACATAGTGAATTCTAGGTCAGCCTGGGCTAGAGTGAGATTCTATCTTGAAAAACCAAAAATAAATAAATAAATAAATAAATAAATAAATAAATAAATAAAAAAGACCCTGTTCTCAAAAAAAGGTAGACAAAGCCAGGTGTGGTGGCATACACCTTTAATCCTAGCATTCTGGAGGTAGGAGGATCACTGTGAGTTTGAGGCCACCCTGAGACTACATAATGAATTCCAGGTCAGCCTGGGCCAGAGTGAAACCCTACCTTGAAAAACCAAAAAAAAAGATAGACAATATCTGAGGCTTATACTATCTAGCCTTCACATATTTCTGTGCATATATGTTTCACATGGGAGAACATATACACAAACCCACAAAGGAAACATCTATTTTATTTTATGGTAATATTCTCTAAATTGACCTACAGATTCAAACTATAAGTACCAAAGCCACGTTTGGTGGCGTACACCTTTAATCCAAGCACTTGGGAGGCAGAGGTAGGAGGATTGCCGAGAGTTCAAGGCCACCCTGAGACTACATAGTGAATTCCAGGTCAGCCTGGACTAGAGTGAAACCCTACCTGAAAAAAACAAAAACAAAACAAAACAAACAAAAAAATTCTAAGTACCAGCTGGGCGTGGCGACACGTAACTAATCCTAACACTTGGGGAGCAAAAGTCAAAGAATCGAAGAATCAATGTGAGTTCAAGGCCAGCTAGGCATGGTGGTGCACGCCTCTAATCCTAGCACTTGGGAGGGAGGCAGAGGTAGGAGGATCATCATGAGTTCAAAGCCACCCTGAGACTACAGAGTGAATTCTAGGTCAGCCTGGGCCAGAGTAAGACCCTACCTCAAAAAACAAACAAACAAACAAACAAACAAACAAACAAAAAAGTAAAAAGAAAGAATGAAGCACTGACACATGTACAACATGGATGAAACCAAAAACATTATGCTAAGTGGGTTACAGAGATGGTTCAATGGTTAAGGCATTTGCTTGCAAACGCCTAACAGCCTGGGTTTCATTCTCCAGTATGCACTCACATAAAGCCAGATGCACAAAATGGCACATTCATCTGTAACTTATTTGCAGTGGCTAGAGGCCCTGGTGTGCCCATTCTCTCTCCCTCTCTATCTCACCCTCTCCAAATAAATGAATAAAAAAAATGTTTTTTTTCCTTGGCTTTTCAGTTTTTTAAGGTAGGGTCTCATTCTAGCTCAGGCTGACCTGGAATTTACTATGTAGTCTCAGGGTAGCCTCGAACTCACAGAGATCCTCCTACCTCTGCCTCCCAAGTGCTAGGAGTAAAGGTGTGTGCCACCAACGCCTGGCCAAAAAAATATATATACATATACATATACCCACGTAAGCCAGATGCATAAGGTGGTGCATGTGTCTGGAGTTCATCTGCAGTGGCTGGAGGCCCTGGTAGGCCCATTCTTTCTGTCTGTTGCTCTCAAATACATAAATAAAAATAAACAAAAAAAAAATTTTTTTAAAGTATCTGGCTTTTCGTGGGTCCTGGGGAATCGAACCTGAGTCATTTGGCTTTGCAGGCAAGCATCTTAACTTCTGAACCATCCCTCCAGTTCCCTCTTTCTTTCTTTCTTTCTTTCTTTCTTTCTTTCTTTCTTTCTTTCTTTCTTTCTCTCTCTCTCTCCCCTCCCTCCCTCCCTCCCTCCCTTCTTCCTTCCTTCCTTCCTTCCTTCCTTCCTTCCTTCCTTCCTTCCTTCCTTTCTTTCTTTCTTTCTTTCTTTCTTTCTTTCTTTCTTTCTTTCTTTCTTCAGGGTAGGGTCTCACTCTAGATCAGGCTGACATTGAATTCACTATGTAGTCTCAGAGTAGCCTCAAACTCATAGCGACCCAATTACCTCTGCCTTTAGAGTGCTGGGATTAAAGGCACACCTGGCTTCTTTCTTTCTCTTTCTGCCTGGTGTGGTGGCTCAGGCTTTTAATTCCAGTTCTCTAGAGGCTAAGGAAGGAGGGTCACTGTGAGGTTCCGTCCTTAGCACCATCATAAGAGAAAATGCTCTAGAATTAGAGGGTAATCATGGTTGTACAACATTGTCACTATGCTCAAAACCAATGAATAATATATTTTAGGATGGTTAAAGTGTATTTTATTTTAATTATTTTTTTCTGAGGTAGTGTCTCACTCTAGCCCACGATGACCTGGAACTGACTATGTAGTTCCAAACTGGCCTCTAATTTAGACAAGATTGGCATGTTCAGGGTAGTGCCATAGACTGGCCTCTAATTCATAGTATTCCTCCTACCTCTGCATCCAGAGTGCTAGGATTAAAGACTTGAACTACCACGTTGTGGTAGTTTGAATATATGTCCCCCAATATATTCAGTGTTTTATTAGTTATAGTTTGCATCTGCAATCACCTTGCTAGAGGCAATGTCACTGGGGGCTGGTCTTAAGATGTGGGTTTGAGATTCCATTGTAAAGATATGCAAATGTGCCTAGCAGTAGTTCCTGAAGTGTGCTGTGTGACCTTTTGGCTGTAGTTTTGCTCTGTGTGCTGTGGTGGCTGGTTGGTTTCTCTCTCTCTCTGCTTGGCCCTGTGGAGAGCAGGCCGCTTCTCTTGCCATTATGGAACTTCCCCTGGATCTGTAAGCTTCAATAAATAATATCCCTTCCTCCATAACTGTGCCCGGTCTGGAAGTTCATTTCAGTGAACCTAAAGCTGTCTGCTACACATGTCCTGCCTAATTTTTTTTCCCCAGGTAGTATTTCACTCTAATACGGGCTGCACAAGGTGGTGCAAGTGTGTGGAGTTCATTTGCAATAGCTGAAGGCCCTGTTGCACCCATTCTCTCTCAAATAAATAAATTATTTACATGGGACCTAGAGATTAGAACATGAGTTTTTATTGTTATTATTAATATATTTTATTAAAAGCATGTGCCACCACACCTGGCAGCCCAGTCTTTTTTTTTTTTTTTTTTTTTTTTTTTTTGAGGCAGGGTTTGACTCTAGCCCAGGAATTTACTCTGTGTCCAAGTCTGGCCTTGAAATCACAAGGATCTTCCCACCGCAACATCATTAGTACTGGGATTATAGTCATGAGTTGCCATGCCTGGCTTATTTGTTTTATTGAAACAGAGTCTTATGTAGCACAGGCTGGACTATGTACACCTTTTATTTATTTTTTTGTTTTGTTTTTCGAGGCAGGGTCTCACTCTAGTTCAGACTGACCTGGAATTCACTATGTAATCTCAGGGTAGCCTGGAACTCACAGCAATCCTCCTACTTCTGCCTCCTGAGTGCTGGGATTAAAGGCATGCACCACCACGCCCAGCTTATGCAGAGGCAGAGGTAGGAGGATCGCTGTGTTTGTTCAAGGCCACCCTGAGACTACATAGCAAATTCCAGGTGAGCCTGGGCTAGAGTGAGACTCTACCGTGAAGAACCAAAAAAGTAACAAAAAATAGTAATAAATAAATAAACAGATCAGAGGGCTGGAGAGATGGCTTAGCAGTTAAGGTGCTTGCCTGCAAAGTCAAAGGACCCAGGTTTGATTCCCCAGGACCCACATAAGCCAGAAGCACAAGGTGGCACATGTGTCTGGAGTTCAACTGCAGTGGCAGGATGCCCTGGTGTACCCATTCTCTCTCTCTCTACCTTTTTGGCTCAAACAAACAGATCAGAAAGCTTGGTGAAGTGGTATATGCCTATAATTCTAGCACCTGGAAGTTTGAGGCCAGCCTGGGCTACAGAGTGAGTTCCAGGGTAGCCTGGACTAGGGGTGAGACACTGCTTCAAAAACTGAACAAGGGGCCGGGCGTGGTGGTGCACGCCTTTAATCCCAGCACTCGGGAGGCAGAGGTAGGAGGATCACCATGAGTTCGAGGCCACCCTGAGACTATATAGATAATTCCAGGTCAGCCTGGACCAGAGTGAGACCCTACCTCGAAAAACAAAAAAAAAAAAAAAAAAAAAAAAAAAAAAAAACTGAACAAGGGCCGGGCGTGGTGGCGCACACCTTTAATCCCAGCACTCGGGAGGCAGAGGTAGGAGGATCGCCGTGAGTTCTAGGCCACCCTGAGACTACATAGTTAATTCCAGGTCAGCCTGGACCAGAGTGAGACCCTACCTCGAAAAAAAAAAAAAAAAAACTGAACAAGGGCTGGAGAGATGGCTCAGGGGTTAAGGCACCTGCCTGCAAAGAATAAGGATCTATGGGAGACAGAAGTCATCAGCAGTGAAAACAGTGGACGCTGAATATTCAAATTTGGCCAGACAGGCCCAAAGACTGAACGGGTGCAATAGTGGCATGTCTACTCGTGGGGTAACCAACTGCTCTATAATTGGACTGAAGGCCCTCTCTACGGGAGGGAATACATACCTGGTACTGAAAAACCTAAGCAAAGTCTATGGTAGGTAAGGTCATGAGCCTTAGGGGTATAAAGCATGCCCTTATCTAAATGTATATACTATTCCCACCAAGCTGCCCGGAAAATACTACACTTAATGCTCATATTCACATATTAATGCTACTCTCACTTCTGGTTAGAGAAGCTTCTTTCAGATCAGATGGCGATGACCACTGGGATGATCCAAAAGGCAACATAGTGCTGAGAAGAAGGGATGGAGAAGTGCCCAGCACTGAAACATCTCTGTCACACCCTCCAAGGCTCAGGGATCATTGCGGAAGAGGGGGCGGATAGAATGGAAGAGCCAAAGGAAGGGTACGACTCCTTACAATGCAACTGCCCAGACAGAAATTGGCCTTGATATCCATGACCTTGCTGTGCCTAGCAATACCTCCGCAAGACCCTCATAATAGAAGTAAAAGATGATGACATCAAATTAAAAAAGAGACTAATGGAGAGAGGGAGGGGATATGATGGAGAGTGGAGTTCTAAAGGGGAATGGGGGTAGGGGAGGGAAAACTATGCACCTTTTGTATGTAAGTATGTTTTGTTGTCAATAAATATTTAAAAAAAAAAAAAAAAAAAAATAATAAGGATCTAGGTTTACTTCCCAAGTGTCCACCTAAAGCCAGATGCACAATGTGGCGCATACATCTGGAGTTTATTTGCAACAGCTGCAGGCCCTGGTGTGTCCATTCTCTCTGTCTCTCTTCTCTCTCTGCTTGCAAATAAATAAATAAATCAAATAAATAAAAATGAAAAACAGATCAGCTTACCTGGGCATAAGCTAAGTTGAGCACAGTTTCAGAAGCCAAGTACTGTAAGCGGTATTCCTTAGAGAGGGCCAGAGCCTGCAGGAGCACAGGCATCGCAATGGTGGGGGAGGAAGATCTCCAGTATAGCTCTGCCACTGACAGGAGGACACTGACCACAAAGAGGAAAACAAGATGAAAGACCTACCACCACACTCCCATGAGATGTAAGACAGACCCCTTACCTGATCACCATTTCTGTGTTCTTTAATTTCTGACAATACATCAACAATTTCTGTAAAAGTTTGTGTGCCTCTGTCATTTGGTTCTGAGCTTGTAATACAACAGCTTTTCTGAAAGAGAATCAAAACAAACACCAGTGGTTATGTTGATGCTTCCACATGTTTTTTTTTTTTTAAATTTTATATATTTACTTGTTTATTTGAGAGAGTGAGAGAGAGAGAAAGGGCACGCCAGGGCCTCCAGCCACTGCAAACGAACTCCAGATGCATGCACCACCTTGTGCATCTGGCTTACGTGGGTCCTGGGGAATCGAACCAAGGTCCTTTGGCTTTGCAGCCAAATGCCTTAACGCTAAGCCATCTCTCCAGCCCTCTACATGTTTTAACTACTGCCGTTTTGAGGTAATGGATCTAGTTTGATCAGGGAGACTGCTAAGTTCTCAAGGGGTAACCTTATTTTTTTGGGGGGGGCAGGGTCATCCCATAGCTCAGGTGACCTTGAACTTACTCTATAGCCCCAGGCTGATCTTGAACCCACAGCTATTGTACTACCTCGGCCTCCCATTGTAATTTTTTAAAATTTTGTTTTGTTTTACAAGGTAGGATCTTTCTCTAGACCAGGCTGACCTGGAATTCACTATGTAGTCTCAGGGTGGCTCAAACTCATGGCAACCCTCCTACCTACCTACTAAGTGCTGGGACTAAAGGCATGTGCCACCACAGCTGGTTTATAATTTAGTTTTTCTTTTTTTATTTTGAGAGTGAGAAAGAGGCAGAGAGAGAGAGACAGAATGGGTATGTCAGGGCCTTTCACTGCTGAGAATGAACTTAAGGCATAAGTGTCCCCTTGTGTGCATGTGCGATGTTACATGTTTGTGTCACTGTGTGCCTGGCTGCACGGGACTAGAGATCTGAACATGCGTTTTTAGGCTTTGCAGGCAAGTGCCTTAACCACTAAGCCCTCTCTCCTGCCCAATAATTTAGTTTTTTTTTTTTTTTTTTTGAGTCAGAGAGAGATAGATAGATAGATAGAGAATGGGCGTGTCAGCAGCCTCTCAGCTGAGCAACGTAAGACCCTGTCTCGAAAACAAAGCATGTCCCCTCACCCTCCAAAAAGTGTTTGTGTATAAACATGGTTGTGCATATACATGCACACAGATACATGCCAGTCATGCATGCAAGTGAAAAGTCTAGAATTATGTCTATGAGAATGTTAGTGATTATCCTTGGGAAACACTTTTTAATCATTTTGGTTATGTCTTCTTATTTTTTGTAATAAACAGAAATATAGCTTTCTTGCTAAAGTAAATACATCAATGGACACACAAAACAAATAAAATCCAGTAAAAACAAAGCCATTAAGTTTACTTGTTCTAAGGGTTAGTTTTACAAGTTTCTTACCTATATACACCTTCTATACCATTGAGAGCTGTGATTCCAGTAACAAGCGAATCAGCCAAGTGAAACTTGCCATCATTCATTGCTCTGTCAAACTGTATTTTCTGATCACATAGCATCCATAACTAGTACGAAAAGAGTTTTAAAGTTCACATTATTGTTCAATGTCAATATAAAAACATTTAGCTTGCTTAGCAATTATTCTAACAACACATACACATTTGTATTGTATTGAGATTTAAATACTTTTAGGCGCTTTAGCTTTCCCAAACAAAATGCCTTTTTTTTTTTTTGGTTTTTTTATTTTTGAGGTCGGGTCTCACTCAGGCCCAGGCCGACCTGGAATTCACTATGTAGTCTCAGGATGGCCTCGAACTCATGGCAATCCTCCTACCTCTGCCTTCCGAGTGCTGGGATTAAAGGCATGCGCCACCATGCCCAGCTCAAAATGCCTTTTAATGAGAAAGAAATAGAGAGAGAGAGAAGAGAAAGATTGGCACGCCAGAGCCTCCAGCCATTGCAACAGAACTCCAGACACATACGCCATTTTGTGTGCATATGTGACCCTGTGCACTCACGTCCTTGTGCGTCTAGCTTACGTGGGACCTGAAGAGTCCAATATGGGTCCTTAGTCTTCGCAGGCAAGCGCCTTAACAAAATGCTTTTTAATGTATCAAGCATGTTGAAGGGTACACATAGGCAATTCCAACACTTAGGAGGCTGAAGGGAACATGATCAAGGGTTCAAGGATAGCCTGAGCTGTATAGTGAGACCATGTCTTTATTTTTTGTTTGTTTCTTTCTTTTTTTGGCTTTTTGAGGCAGGGTTTCACTCTAGCTCAGGCTGACCTGGAATTCACTATATAGTCTCAGGGCTGCCTCAAACTCATAGCGATCCTCCTACTTCTGCCTCCCAATAATGGGATTAAAGGCGTGCACCACCACCCCCAGCTCCAGGTAGTGTTTCACTCTAGCCCAGGGTGACCTGGAATTCACTATCTAGTCTTAGGGTGGCCTCAAACTCATGGCAATACTCCTACCTCTGCCTACCAAGTGCTGGGATAAAAGGCATGAGCCACCACAAATCAGCTACTCACATTCATTTTTTAATTTTTTTCGTTTTTTTGGTGACCTTGTCTTGATAAACCACAATCTCCCCCTCCCCCACACACACCAAAAAAAAAAAAAAAAGAAGAAGAAGAAAGGAAGGAAAAAACCACACACATAGGGGCTAGGGGCTAGAGAGATGGCTTAGTGGTTAAGGCGCTTGCCTGCAAAGCCTAAGAACCCAGGTTCAATTCCCCAGGACCCATGTAAGCCAGATGCACAAGGGGGCGCATGCATCTGGAGTTCGTTTGCAATGGCTAGACGCCCTGACGTGTCCATTCTTTGTCTCTCTCTCTCTGCCTATTTCTCTCTCTCAAATAAATAAATAAAAATAAAATATTAACTGGGCGTGGTGGTGCACGCCTTTAATCCTAGCACTCGGGAGGAAGAGGTAGGAGGATTGCCATGAGTTCGAGGCCACCCTGAGATTACAGAGTGAATTCCAGGTCAGCCTGGGCTATAGTGAAACCCTACCTCGAACCCCCCCCCCCAAAAAAAAATTAGCCGGGTGTGGTGGCACACGCCTTTAATCCCAGCACTCGGGAGGCAGAGATAGGAGGATCGCCATGAGTTCGAGGCCACCCTGAGAATACAGAGTGAATTCCAGGACAGCCTGGGCTAGAGTGAGACCCTACCTTGAAAAAACCAAAAAAATAAAAATAAAAATAAATAAAAAAATAAAATATTAAAAAAAAAACCACACAGAAATACATGTGGGCCAACCCTCAACTTGAACAACTCAGATAGTGCTTTTCCTTTACATACTCTTGGGTTCTACAGAAAGTCTTTAGCAAATTCTATCTGCTTCTCTTTCCATATTAAGCACTTGATGCGTGGTATCTGCCATTCTTATTCATGTTTTCTATACTTTTTGGGGAGGTCTGGCACTGAACGCAGGATCTTACCTATGCTAGGATTCACTCTACCCAATTCTACATTTTATAACATAAATTTAACCTTAAACAATATGCAGGGCCAGGCATGGTGGCACATACCTTTTATCCCCTTACTCAGGAGGCAGAGGTAAGAGGATTATTCTGAATTCAAGGCCAGCCTAGAACTACAAAGTGAATTCCAGGTTAGTCTGGGTAGAGCGAGAACCCCCCCTTTAAAAAAATGGAGTGGGGGCCTGGAGAGATGGCTTAGCAGTTAAGCACATGCCTGTGAAGCCTAAGGACCCTGGTATGAGACTCAATTCGCCAGGACCCATGTAAGTCAGATGCACAAAGTGGCCCATGCATCTGGAGTTTGTTTGCAGTGGCTGGAGGCTCTGGAGCGCCCATTCTATCTATCTGCTTCTTCGTCTGTCTGTCTGTAAACAAATAAATAAAAACGGACTGGGTAAAAGTCTATGGTAGGTGAGGTAATGAGCCTTGGGGGTATAAGCCTGCTCATGTCTGACTAAATAAATGTATATATTATTCCCACCAAGCTGCCCTGGGAACACTACACTAAATGTTCATGTTCACATATTAATGCTACTCTCACTTCTGGCTAGAGAAGCTTCTCTTTTCAGATGGTGATGACCACTGGGATAACCCAAAAGGCAACATAGTGCTGAGAAGAAGGGATGGAGGAGTGTCCAGCACTGAAACACCTCTGTCACACCCTCCAATGGCTCAGGGACCATTGCGGAAGAGGGGGCGGATAGAATGGAAGAGCCAAAGGAAGGATATGACCTCTTACAATGCAACTGCCCAGACAGAAATTGGCCTCGATATCCATGATCTTGTAGTGCCTAGCAATACCTTTGCAAGACCCTCAGAATAGAAGAGAAAGATGATATCATCAAATTAGGAGAGAGACTAATGGAGAGAGGGAGGGGATATGGAGACTGGAGTTCTAAAGTGGAATGGGGGAGGGGAGGGAAATATCAGGTGGGGTTTTTTTGGTATGTAAGATTAAAAGTCAATAAAAAATAATTAAAAAAAAAAAAAAAAAAAAAAAAAAAAGGACTGGGGCTGGAGAGATGGCTTAGTGGTTAAGGCAGTTAGTTGCCTGCAAAGCCAAGGACCCATGTTCTGTTCTCCAGGTACCACATAAGCCAGATGCACAAGGTGACACAAGTATGGAAGGTCATACATGTGTACAAGGTGGCACACACATCTGGAGTTTGATTTCAGTGGCTGAGGCCCTAATGCACTAATTCTCTTTCTTTTCTCTTTTTATCCACTCTCTCTCTTCTATCTTAAAGGTGTGTGCCACCATACCCAGCAAAAGAAAAAAAAAGGGGAACCGGAAGTGGTGGCACACCCCTTTAATCCCAGCACTGGGGAGGCAGAGGTAGGAGGATCACCATGAGTTTGAGGCCAACCTGAGACTACATAGTGAATTCCAGGTCAGCCTGGGCCAGAATGAGACCCTACCTTGAAAAACCAAAAAAAAAAAAAAAAAAAAAAAAAAAAAAAAAAAAAAAAAAAAAAAGAAGCGATGGGGGGAGTTGCCACATGCCTTTAATCCCAGCACTCAGGAGGCAGACAGAGGAAGGAGAATCACCGTGAGTTCAAGGCCACCCTGAGACTACATAGTGAATTCCAGGTCAGCCTGGGCTAGAGTAAGACCCTACCTCGAAAAACCACAAAAAGAAAAAATAAATAAAGAAGGAAGGAAGGAAGGAAGGAGAGGTAACCTATTTTTATTTTATTTATTATTTATTTATTTGTTTGGAGAGAGAGTGAGTGAGTGAGAGAATTGGTGTGTCAGGGCCTCCACAACTGCAATCAAACTCCAGACACTTGTGTCATCTAATGCACATGAGCAACCTTGTGTTTGTGTCACCTTTGTTACCAAAAGGAGGGTAGTTGGAAGGATGGCAGTTGCCTATGAAGCCTAAGGATCCAGGTTCGACTCACCAGTACCCACATAAGCCAGATGCACAAGGTAGCACATGCATCTGAAGCTCGTTTGCAGTGCCTAGAGGCCCTGGTGTGCCCATTCTTTCCCTGCTCTCTCTCTCTTTTATCTCTCTGCTTGAAAATACATAAATAAAAAACAAATAAATAGGGATGGAGAGATAGCTTAGTGGTTCAGGTGTTTGCCTGCAAAGCCAAAAGATCCTGGTTTGATTCTTTAGGAACCACGTAAGCCAGATGCACAAGAAGGCACAAGTATCTGGAGTTCATTTGCAGTGGCTGGAGGCCCTGGTGCTCCCACTCTTTCTCTCTCTGCCTCTTTCTCTCTCTCAAATAAATAAACAAATAATTATATATATATATATATATATATATATATATTATATAAAATTTTTTCATTTTAATTTATTTATTTGAAAGCAACAGACAGAGAGAGAAAGAGGCAGATAGAGAGAGAGAATGGGCACACCAGGGCCTCCAGCCACTGCAAATGAACTCCAGATGCATGCGCCACCTTGTGCATCTGGCTTATGTGGGTCCTGGGGACTCAAGCCTTGAACCGGGGTCCTTAGGCTTCACAGGCAAGCACTTAACCACTAAGCCATCTCTCCAGGCCACCACTAAGCCATCTCTCCAGGCCAACAAATAATATATTTAAACCAAAAAAATAATAATAATAAATAAATACAATATTAAAAAAACAACAACAACACTTGTATGCAAAGCTTATTGGACCTGGTTCACTTTCCCAACACTCATGTAAAGCCAGATGCACAAAGTGGCACATATATCTGGAATTTATTTGCATTGGCAGGAGGCCCTGGCATGCCCATACTCACTGTCTTTCTGTCTGCCTTTTTCTCAGTCTGTCTCTCAAATAAGGTTGAGGTAGGAGGATCACTGTGAGTTCCAGGCCAGCCTAAGACTACAGAGTGAGATCCAGGTCAGTTTGGGCTAGATTGTGCAAGAATAAAACCCTACCTTGAAACAAACAAACAAACAAACAAAAATTAAGCAACATGAGCCTGGTTTTTTATTTTGTTTTATTTTTTTGAGATAGTGTCTGGCCCTAGGCCAGGCTGACCTGGAATTCACTATAGAGTCTCAGGGTAATGGTGATCCTCCTAACTCTGCCTCCCAAGTGCTGGGATTATAGGCATGCACCACCACACCTGGCCATTTTCATTATTATTTTGAGAAATGTAGTCCAGACCAGTCTCAAAGTTGCTATGTAGTGAGGATGATCTTGAACTTCTGATACTTCTGCCTCCATTTCCTGAGTGGTGGGATTAGAGGTGTGTACAATTATACCCAATTTGTGTGGTACTAGGGATGGAACCCAGGGTCTCATGCATGCTAGGGAAGCAATCCACCAACTGAGCTACATACCCAACCTGAGTCTGTATGTTTTTAAACATTGTGCAAAATAACTCCATGTTTTTCCTTTTTTTTTCTCCCCTAATCCACCCCCAACACCCCAGTGCTGGGGATTAAACACATGGCTTTATGGACGTGCATTAGTCATTCTACTACGAAGCTACAACCTCAGTCCTTATATGCATGCTTCGACAACTTCCATGTCCCGCCTCCCCAGAACTGAGGACAGAATCCAAGGCCTTGTGCATGCTAGGCAAGCGTTCTGCCCAGGCTCAACAGCTTTCTTTTTGTAGCTTAATATTTTTCTGAGAGAAGATTAAAATATTCTACCTTATATTATAGTGAAAAGCATTCTTCTCAGAAATAATGTTATGTGAAAGGCAAGTTACCTGGGCATGCTGAGTATTGGGTGGAAATCGTTCCCTCAAGTGCTTTAACACTTCAGAAGCAGCAGCAAAACAGCCCTAAAATAGAAAGACATGATTTGATTCCCACAACCATTACTAAAGCAGACTCACCGACACACCCAGGATGTTCACAAAGCCCACCTGGTTTACTGCAGCAAGCTGGAAGTCACTAGGCAGAAACAACCTTTTGTTTAATGTTCTAACGAATTTTGTGCATTTTTTAAATGTAGCATTCTTTTAAAAATATTTTTATTTATTTATTTGCAAGAAGGGAGAGAGAAAGAGCTTAAAGCTAGAATTATGGGAATACCAGGGCTTTTTGCTACTGCAAATGAACTCCAAATGTATATGCTACTATGTGTATATGGCTTTTTATGAGCACTGAGGAATGGAACCAGGGCCAACAAGCTTTGCAAGCAAGCAAGTGCTTTTTTAAAAAAAATATAATTTATTTTTTGGTTTTTTGAGGTAGGGTCTCACTGTAGCCCAAGCTGACCTAAAATTCACTATGTAGTCACAGGGTGGCCTTGAACCTACAGCGATCCTCCTACCTGGGCCTCCCAAGTGCTGGAATTAAAGGCATGCACCACCATGCCTGCTTTCTTTTTCTTTCTTTCTTTTTTTTGGTTTATGCAAACAAGTGCTTTTTTTTTTTTATAAAGATTTTATTTTTATTTATTAGAGACAGAGAGAGAGAAAGAGAGAGGGGGCGAGGGAGACTGGGCACACCAGGGCCTCTAGCCACTGCAAACAAAATCCAGATGCATGCGCCCCCTTGTGCATCTGGCTTATGTGGGACCTGGAGAATCGAACCAGGGTCCTTAGGCTTTGCAGGCATGTGTCTTAAGCACTAAGCCATCTCTCCAGCCCACAAGTGCTTTTTTTTAATCTTTAAAAAACTTTTACTTATTTATTAGCAACAGATAGAGAAAGAGAGAGAGAGAGAGAGAGAGAATGGGCACACCAGGGCCTCCAGCCACTGCAAATGAACTCCAGATACATATGCCACCTCGTGCATCTGGCTTACATGGATACTGGGGAATTGAGCCTCGATCTGGGGTCCTTAGGCTTCACAGGCAAGTGCTTAAGTGCTAAGCCATCTCTCCAGCCCACACGTGCTTTTTATTTTTTGGTTTTTACGAGGTAGGGTCTCACTCTAGCTTAGGCTGACCTGGAATTCACTATGTAGTCTCAGGGTGGCCTTGAACACTTCTGTGATCCTCCTACCTCTGCCTCCTGAGTGCTGGGATTAAAGGTGTGCACCACCATGCCTGGTGCAAATGCTTTTGTAATGGCTGAGCCATCTCCCCAGATCCCTCCATACGTTTTAAAAAATTTATTTGGCTCAAAAAAAAAATTTATTTGGGGGCTGGAGAGATGGCTTAGCAATTTAGGTGCCTGACTGCTAAGCCCAAGAATGCTGGTTCCAATTTCCAGGTCCCACGTTTAATCAGATGCAAAAAAGTGATGCAAGGACGCAATGCCACACAGGGGGTGCACGCACATGGAGTTTGTTCACAGTGGCTGAAAGGCTGCTGGCGTGCCCATTCTCTATCTGTCTTCCTCTCCCTCTCTCTGTCTCTCTCCAGAAAAAAAAATTATTTGGGTTGGAGAGATGGCTTAGCAGTTAAGATGCCTGTCTGCGAAGCCTAAGAATGCTCGTTCCAATCTCCAGGTCCCACGTATAGCCAGATGCAAAAGTAATGCAAGAGCGCAATGTCACACATGTGCACAAGGGGGCCCACGCATCTGGAGTTGGTTCACAGTGGCTGAAAAGGCCTTGGCATCCCCATTCTCTCTCTGCCTCTTCCCTTCCCTCTCTCTGTCTCTCTCTCAAACAAAAAAAATATATTTGGGCTTGAGAGATGGCTTAGCGGTTAAGGCGTCTGCCTGCTAAGTGGAAGAACCCGGTTCCAATCTCCAGGTCCCACGTTTAGCCAGATGCAAAGTGACACAAGGGCGCAATGCCGCACTTGGCCACAAGGGGGCGCACACATCTGGATTTCGTTCACAGCAGCTGAGAGACTGCTGGTGCGCCCATCTCTCTCTGTCTCCCTGTCTCTTTCTGTGTCTCTCTCCAAAAATAAATAAAATAAAATTATATATATACATACATACATACATACATACATACACTCTAGGCGATCCTCCTACCTCTGCCTCCCGAGTGCTGGGATTAAAGATGTGTGCCACCACGCCCAGCTAGCAGTGCCCACTTTTAATCCCAGCACTCAGGAGGCAGAGATAAGAGGATCACTGTGAGTTCAAGGCCACCCTGAGACTACATAGGGAATTCCAAGTCCGGCCTGGACTAGAGTGAGACCCTACTTCGAAAAACCAAAAATAAATAAATAAATAAAATAATAAAGCTGACCTCATGAGGCTACTGAAAACGCTTTGCAAGATAATACACAGAAACCATCAAGCACAGGCTGGCACAGAATGACATTACTATTACTATTTTAGCTCTACTTTTATTATATTCTCCCCTCTCCTACACACACACCCTTTCTAATGCATTAAATTTGAATGACTCCTTTTTATTTCATTTGTAGCCAACTTATTCTCTCGCTGATGCTAAAAGGCCTTCACACTCCACATATAGACTATATCCCCTGGGAGGATTTTACTGCTCAGCCACCTTCACCACAAGACATAGCGAGTGCTTTTCTCAAGAGGAAAGAACTGGCAAATTTTCTTTTCTTTTCTTTTGATTTTTGGAGGTAGGGTCTCACTCTAGCTCAGGCTGTCCTGGAATTCATTATGTAGTCTCAGGGTGGCCTCAAGCTCACAGTAATCCTCCTACCTCTGCCTCCCGAATGCATGGGATTAAAGGTGTGTGCCACCACGCCCAGCAAATTTTCGTAAGAGGAAATATATATATATATTTGAGAGACAGAAGAGAGAGTAAGGGCATGCCAGGGCTTCCTTTCCTACATCTGGCTTTATGTGGGCGCTGGGGAATTGAACCCAGGTCACCAAGCTTTGTAAGCCAAGATCCTTAACCACTGAGCCATTTTTCCCCATCTCCTTGTTCTCTTTACTTCCTGGTCACTATGAGGTGATCCCACCTCTACTGTCACCTGCTCCTGCCATGATGCGCTGTGACCACGGACTGGGACCTCCGAAATCATAAGCCAGAATATATCTTTCCTCTTTGACGCTGATTATCTCATGTATCTCGCCAAAGCAACAGAAAGCTGACCAATCCAACTTGCCTACCTGCTCTGCATGGAGCTCTGCAAGGTGGCAGAGAGCAACGGCAAAGGACTCCGTGTTGTTTTGCTGCACGCCCGCATTCACCGACTCCAGGCTGTTCATGCTCAGCAACATCTGGGCTTGCTGGAGTGCCATGGTGCTGAGTAAGGAGAGGGAACAGGGTTTTCTCTTTACTCAGCAGACCCAGGCCACCCCTGGACCATACCCTGTAATTATCCTCAGTGAAAATGCAAGGACATTAGCCCCTCTTCGGGTTCTGGCTGTGTAGAAGGAACTCCTCCCCATGCCAGCTCTCCAGCCCTCAGGCTAAGGAGGGTAGAGAAGCATCCTGGGTGTGCAGGCCCCACAGACACAAGAGTGGTTATGGCACAACTGGGAGTGCCAAGCTTCCAGATCCCCACCCCCACCTCCCCACCCTCGACATTCCCTGAGGTCACAGTATATAAATTAGGTTTCACGGGTAAATTCAGACCCGATGCCATCCTGGCACCGGCTGCTCTGGCAATGCAGGCAGTGGCCAGTGTCGGCAGCTGTTTCAGAGCACACCGTGCCAAAAAATTATCTGAAATACAAAAACAAGACTGGTAAAGAGGCACTTCCTTTCATTACTGAATTCCTAGAAATATCAAATTGTCTAGGTGCAGGATGAGATAGACAGTGCTCCAGAGGAAAATCTGTTCAGAAGTTCACTTCAAGGCTAAAGGGGGCTAAATGGAGAAGCAAACATGAGGCTGGAAGTATTCCAGAGAAAACACCTTGAGAACAAAAAAGCAATTTTCTATACACAAAAGCTGTGGGGGACAGGGAATGCTTGTCGTGCACAAGGGTGGCCATGCAGCATGCGGACAGAAGAAAGGTTCTTGTCTCAAGGCAGAAGAACTCAGTACTTAGAATTAGGTGACCTGGGTGTGAGTCCCAGCTCATCACTGGCCAACTACATTTGTGATCCTGGGAAGATCAGGTGTGTGAACCAGCTCAGAGAACACCCACCAGTTACAGAACAGCCTGGGAGAGTAAATGATGTGCATGGGAAAACACAGCAAAGTCTGTGCAGACAGACTACAGGCATTTTCTCTAATCCCCTCCAAGAACAACGTCCAGAAGGTGAAAACCTTGTACAGAACCCGTTTGGTGGCTTATCAAGGCCTCACACCTCTATGGCCTTGGCAGTCTGTCTGGAGACATACCTACGGCCGTACAGCCTCCAGATGGCCGTTTTCTGTGCAATGCTGATATCAATGAGCTCCGACAGGCTGTGTTTCCAGTGCAGGAGGTCAGAGTCCTTTAGGGCATCCATCAGTTTGTTGGCCGTCTTCCCAGCAAAAGCTCTCTGTTGAACAAGGGACTGTATTCCCAGGGAGGCGAGGTACTAAGGGGACAGATATACCCACGACCCAAGATAGAGATTACATGACAGAATTTGTTTTGCTCTTCAGAAATGTGGTGGATTTCACATTTCAGCACATGCACAGTGACAGCTCAACTTAAAAGGAGAGTTCCTACAACCTGACCTTAGCCCTGACCCATATGAGGTGTGTCCTGCAAAACTAGGGCCGAAAGAGATGCAGAGGATACACAGGAGAGAGCCAGGGCTTTGGCATTAGGTTGGCCTGGACTTAGACACTGCCTCTGCTACTTACTGTGTGACTTAGGGCCAGTCACTTAGCTTCTTAGCTAAGCCTCAGCTTCCTCATCTGTAAAATGGGCATCAAACCTAACATAAAGAATTGTGGTAAGGATTACAATGAAATAATATGTCAAACAGTGCTAAGCACATTAGGTCATAGGAGATCCAGAAAGGATGCAATGCCAATCACGATCAACAAGTTATCTTCTCGTGAACTCCTGCTATAATCATCAAGGATGAAAGCTCAATTTAAAAAGGCAGCTTAAATCCATAAAGAGCCTACATAAGAAGACTCCTTTGTTTCAAGGAGCCACTTCAACTCTGCACATGTAAGTTTCCTTCCCCACAAGGGAGTCAGACAGACAATTTACAATTTAACAAATGTATGTGTTAAAATTACTGGAGATAAACTAGGCATGGTGGCACATGCCTTTAATCCCAGCACTTGGGAGGCAGAGGTAGGTGGATCACTGTAGTTCGAGACCAGCCTTGGACTAGAATGAGTGCCAGGTTAGCCTAGACTACAGCAACATCCTACCTCAAAAAATATATATAGGGCTAGAGGGATGGCTTAGCAGTTAAGGTGTTTGCCTGCAAAGCCAAAGGACCCAGGTTCGATTCTCCAGATGGACAAAGGGGCGCACGCATCTGGAGTTCATTTGCAGTGGCTGGAAGCCCTGGCGTGCCCATTCTCTCTCTCTCTCTCCCTATCAAATAAATAAATGAAAATTATATATATATATATGAGATAATTTCTTAAAATTTACTAAAGTTTGTGGCAAACTTTCTGAGACACAGACTTAAGCAGTCTGTCTATGCTCAAGTATTCAGTAGCCATTTCTGAGATAGAGTAAGTTTCCTTAAACAATAATTATTTAGCCAATAGCCATCACTACTTCTATAAACAGACCATGCCCTTTGAATGGCCTCAGTCTATGTCACCGAGACTAAAACTTGGGCCCTTCTCTGTCATCCAAACTGAGAAAGGACAAATCTACCCATCAGGTTTACTGATGGCTGACTTTGTTGTTTAAAAAATAAGGATCACGGCCAGGCATGGTGACATGCATGCCTTTAATCCCAGCACTCGGGAGGCAGGGGTAGGAGGATCACATGAGTTCAAGGCCAGCCTGAGACTACATAGTGAATTCCAGGTCAGTCTGGACTAGAGTGAGACCCTACCTCAAAATAAATAATAAATAAATAAATATAAAGATCAGCAAACATGTTCTATAAAAGGTCAGAATAAATAATTTAGGTTTTACAGGCCACACTTGGTTTCTGTTTCTTCTTCATGGCTAATCCCTCCCTCCAACCCTTTAAAAATGTCAAGTACTTCTTAAAAGGCCATATGTAAGCAGGCACAGTACCAATCCCTGGCTTAAAATTAAGCCTCCTCAAGGCTGGGGATGTAGCACAGTGGTAGAACATTTGCTTAGGATGTGTGAGGTCCTAGGTTGTATCCCCAGCACTAAAATAAATAAATAGTTTTCACTATAATGCTTCAAAGTATCGTTGAGCAAACATTGCTCAATAAACTAAACACAGATCTCTCATCAAACTGGTAAGTGGAGCTCTCACAGATATTATTAGGATAAAGGGAACAGAGAGAAACCTACCAAATAGAATTTAGTGGTTTGATTAATAATTACAAGTCATAGGAAACGCCCAAGAACAAAACCACACATGGAAATATCCACTCTAAGTCTATTAGTGGTTCATGACAAAGGTGGGTAGAAAGAGACAAAGGCTCAACACCACTTATTTAAGCAATCTCACAGAAAGATGAGCCTTACCGGTAACCCAAAATGTACTGCTTTCTTCACAGAATGCTCCAGCAGAACATAGCTATCGGCTCTCTTCTGCCCCAGCACATAAAGCCAACTCTGGCAAGAGACAATCATCAAGATGTATCATAACAGTGGTGATGGTGAACGTTCCAGTGAAATATCAATGTGGGCATAAGACACAATGAAGAAGGGGCAAGACAATCCTCAAAATAGTTTTTCTTAAGAATTATGCACCTAACTGAAAACTCTCAAGCATATCAAAACCTTTATTGAAGGCAGACTGAAAAAAACAAGCCACTTTTCTGCTTTGCTTTGATAGCTGTGAGTGGCAGACATTTCAGAATGAAAAAAAAGCATAAAGCTCTCATTTGGCCTTTAATTGAAAAATGAGATTCTTAGGTAGTTGTCAAGTGGCCTCTGCAGGCTATTGCACTTGTGATTTTATCGTTGGAGATCAACATCTCACCAAGTTATGAGATCTAGCATATATCTTTTTATTAATGCCAATGTCAAATTCAGTAGTTAACATTTACTTTTTCATGGCAAATAACATTAAAATTTGTAGATGGGAAATGCCCCAAAGCAGAACATCATGAATGAAGAGATAATTATGGGTGGCTCTTGCTGAATGAATCCCCAGAACCATCTAAGTAGTTTTGCTTCACTACTTAGGATCTTTGCTCCAACCTCAAAACAAAATGATTGAAACAGGGTCTTCAGAAGGCCAACTCAACCCATGAGCAAAATACCAAGACCAGAGGACGGCCTCACCAAACAGTGCTGCAGACACACGTGATCGTTGGACTCCTGGGCAATCCTAATTGCCTCCTGCAGGGCGAGCTCTGCCTGTTGACTAATGACAGACTAAACATTAATATCCCATTAACAATCACAAACATGCACAAGCACCAGTAGCAGGAAGTCATCCGAGAACAGATCTCTGGGCTGCAGCTGTAACTATTTATGGACTGTTTTTCTCAGAGGCTGCTCAGCCCCAGAGGTGGGAAACATCCACAGTGGAGACTGGAGTGGGGGGAGTGAAGGAAAAGGCTATCCTCTCTGTTCAAGGACGTTTATTTCAGCTGTCACAATGCTGAAGGGAAGGGCAAGGAGAGTACGATTCAACTCTCTTCTACAGTCTTTGAACAAAAATTTACTAAGTACATGACTTACCACTTTATCATTTTTCAAAACTAGCTTTAAGAAGTATTCTGGAGGAGCTGGGGAAATGGCTTAGCGGTTAAGGCACTTGCAAAACCAAAGGACCTAGGTTCAGTTCCCCAAGACCCACATAAGCCAGATGCATGAGGCACATGTGTCTGGAGTTCATTTGCAGCAGCTGGAGGCCCTGGCATGCACATTCTCTCTATCTCTGCCTCTCTCTCTCTCTCAATGACTCTCAAATAAATAAAAAATAATTTTTTTAAAAAAGCATTTTAAAAAAAGTATTCTGGGGCTGAAGAGATGGCCTAGCGGTTAAGGCACTTGCCTACAAAGCCAAGGGACCCAGGTTCTATTCCCCAGGACCCATGTAAGCCAGATGCACAAGGTGGTGCACTCCTTTAATTCCAGCACTCAGGAGGCAGAAGTAGGAGGATTGAAGTGAGCTCGAAGCCACCCTGAGAATATAAAATGAGTTCCAGGTCACCCTTGGCTAGAGTAAGAACCAACTTAAAAAAAAAAAAAAAGCCGAGCATGGTGGTGCACACCTTTAATCCCAGCACTTGGGAGGCAGAGGTAGGAAGATCGCCATGGGTTCAAGGCCACACTGGGACTACATAGTGAATTCCAGGCCAGCCTGTGCTACAGTGAGACCCTACCTTGGGGGGAAAAAAAAAGATTATGGCTTTCTCTGCTCATGCCCCCATCCCTGAACATCTGGAATGTCTCTTACAACTACTCAGAATCTGTGGAAGCCCTGCCGAACTCAAAGACCTGAAACACCTCAGAAATGCTATCTGTATGTACCCTATTTGGCAGTCTTTCTCTAGCCCTCCATTAACACCTTCATGGAGTCCACTCAAGGAAGTTTCTTCCTTAGATGAAGCAAAACTGTGCCCTTACCTGGTACTTGTCAACTCTCTCTTCTATAGAGTCAGATTTCTCACCATCCAAAGCCTCAGAAATGAACTTTTACTATGTGAAAATATCAACACTTCTGGCTAATCATTTTTTCTCCAACTTAAATGTTCTCATGTCCTTCCCACACTATACAATTGAGCTAGCCTGTGTCAACAACTGGACATACAAACTTGTCTGTTTCTTTTAAAACTTAACCAAGGGCCTGGAGAGATGGCTTAGCGGTTAAGCGCTTGCCTGTGACGCCTAAGGACACCGGTTCAAGGCTTGATTCCCTAGGACCTATGTAAGCCGGATGTACAAGGTGGCGCATGCATCTGGAGTTCATTTGCAGTGGCTGGAGGCCCTGGCATGCCCATTCTCTCTCTATCTGCCTTTTTCTCTGTCTGTCTGTTGCTCTCAAATAAATAAATAAAACAAAAACAAACAAACAAAAAAATACTAACAAAAATTAATGGAATTTCTGGTTGCCTGGACCACTCAAAAGCTTCAATTTTTGAAGTTGGGCATTATTCTACCAATAATATATCCTGAGCCCTTAATCAAAGGCTTATAGCAGAGGTCACATTTATGTAAACTGGTAAAAAGCCAACAGGTATGTGTGTGACAGAGTAATGTAGAGAAACTTGCTCAATTAGTAATATCCTATCACTATTATTCTTTAGTCCTTTTTAAAATTTTATTTTATTTTTATTTATTTGAAAAACAGAAAAAGAGAGAGACAGAGAGACAGAAAAAAAAAGACAGAGGGCACCAGGGCCTCCAGCCAGTGCAAACAGACTCTGACACATGTACCACCTTGTACATCTGGCTTACGTGGGTACTAGGGACTGAACCTGGGTCCTTAGGCTTTGTAGGCAAGTGCCTTAACTGCTAAGACATCTCTCCAGCCCTAAAGGTTCTTTTAATCTAACACTATATACTAAATAACTGATTAATATTTCTATTTTTGTTCATTAAAAACTCTAGTAAAAATAGGTCTGGAGAGATGGCTTAGCGGTTAAGATGTTTGCCTGCAAAGCAAAAGGATCTTGGTTCAATTCCCCAGGACTCACGTAAGCCAGATGCACAAGGTGGCACATGTGTCTGCAGTTCATTTGCAGTGGCTGGAGGCCCTGGTGTGACCATCTCTCTCTCTCTCTCTCTCTCTCTCTCTCTCAAATCAATAAAATAAAATATTAAAACTCTAGTACAAACAAAAAATAAAAACAAAACATAACAAAACACGGGCCCAGGTGTGGTGCATACACGTATAATTTCAGCACTCAAAAGTCAGCAGCAGCAGACCTACCATAAGTTCAAGGCCAGTTTGGTCTATACAGCCAATTCTAGGCTAGCCAAGGCTATACTGCAGAACTTCATCTCCAGCTACCAAACAAGTACATATATCTCAACAATGAAGCAAACTAGTGTCACCTCACTGGCTAGCTAACCTAAATCCAAAAGCAAACATGAGGGGCCTGGAGAGATGGTTTAGTGGTTAAGTGCTTGTCTGTGAAGCCTAAGGACCCTGGTTCAAGGCTCGATTCCCCAGGACCCACATAAGCCACATGTAGAAGATGGCACATGCATCTGGAGTTTGTTTGCAGTGGCTGGAGACCCTGGTGTGCCCAATCTCTATCTATCTATCTATCTCTATCTATCTGCCTCTTTCTCTCTCCGTCTGTCTGTCACTCTCAAATAAATAAACCAAAAAAAGAAAGAAAATAAATAAAAAATAAAATATATTAAAAAAAGCAAACATGACTTTTAGCAAGCTGTGCAGTCTTTCATCCAGTAGAGGTACAACTTCCTTACAGCTTTTTACAATATGAAAAGAGCTTCTGTAGCCTCATTATTACCTCCCAGAAGTCCTTGAGAATCCCTCGTCTAATGACTTCATTTCCTTTTCAGTGAATGGCTGTGCTGTTCTTAGGAGGAATCTAGAGGCCAAACACTAAGACAGTGACACTAACACTGACACCTGGGCGCAGAGTGCTCAGGTAGAAGGCTTTTTAACTATTGTTCCAGGGCAAAAAGGTGGACTTTTGAAGTCCAGGTCGAAGACTATCAAGTTGATTTCTTTCTTCATTATAAAAATAAATATGGCTGAGCCCAGTGCCTTTCATCCCAGCACTTGGGAGGCAGAGGTGGAGGATTGTGATTTCGAGGCTACTGAGACTACAAAGTGAATTCCAGGTCAGCCTAGGTGGGCAAAAGCAAGACCCTACCTCAAACTATCCCCAAAATTAATAATAAATTAATTTATTAATAAATAATAAATAAATGTCAGCCAGGCGTGGTGGCGCACGCCTTTAATCCCAGCACTCTGGAGGCAGAGGTAGGAGGATCATTGTGAGTTTGAGGCTATCCTGGACTACAGAGTGAATACCAGGTCAGCCTGGGCTAGAGTGAGACCCTACCTCAAAATAAATAAATAATCCATCAAGGCATCATCAGCCTGAGCTAGAAACCCTGCTTCAAAAAGAAAAACAAACAAACAAAAACCTAAAAGTAAATATAAATGAAAATAGAAGTAAATTTTAGCTGGGTGTGGTGGCATGTGCATTTAATCCCAGCACTTGGGAGGCTGATGTAGAAGGACTGCTTTGAATGTGACGCCAGCCTGAGCTACAAAGCTCCAGATCAGAGACTATGCTAGAGTAAGACCCTGCCTATATGGATGGAAAAATTTTTTTTTTTTTTTTTTTGCTTTTCGAGGTAGGGTCTCATTCTGGCCCAGGATGACCTGAAATTCACTATGTAGTCTCAGGGTGGCCTTGAACTCACTGCGATTCTCCTACCTCTGCCTCCTGTGTGCTGGGTTTAAAGGCATGCACTACCACACCCAGCTTTGGGAAAATAAATTTTGATTTTTTTTTTTTTTTTTGGTTTTTCGAGGTAGAGTGTCACTGAGGTCCAGGCTGACCTAGAATTCACTATGTAGTCTCAGGGTGGCCTTGAACTCATGGTGATCCCCCTACATCTGCCTCCTAAGTGCTAGGATTAAAAATGTAAGCCACCATGCCTGGCTAAATTTTGATTTTTTTGAGACAAGGTCTTGCTATGGCTCTGGCTGGCCTAGAATTCACTAGTAGTCCAGGCTAGACTCATACTTCCAGCAGTACTCCTAACATAGCCTTTGAAGTGATAGGATACAAGCACAAATCCTTATACCTAGCATGAACTGTTTGTTTAAAGCACATTTCAGTGAACACTGGGGAGTCTGTGTCTTAAGTGTCTGAACAAAGAGAAGACTGTGAACTTACTAGTGGCCAAAGCGGCAGTGCAGGGCAGCCAGGTTGAGAGCAGCATATCTCAGGCTCCGGCCATAGCCCTCTTCCCCGTTGCTTTTGCTTTCGGCTCCAGTGAGAATCAGGCGGTCAAAATAATGAAGAAGGCTATGTGTTGAGCTGAAAACATCTTGGACACGGAGGTTGTTTAAATAGCTGAGGTAATGCTATAATGAGAAATAATCAATGGATCTTAAATGTTTCTCTTCCTCTTGTTGCTGGGCTGGGGAAACAACTCAACAGTTTAAGGTGCTTGCTTATAAAGCCTAAGAGCCCAGGGTCAATTCCCCAATACCTACATAAAAGCAGATGCACAAAAAGGAGCACATGTATCTGGAGTTTGCAGAGGCAAGATGAGGCCCTGGCATGCCCATTCACTCTCTCTCAAACAAATAAATAAAATTTAAGGGTTTTTTTTTTGTTTGTTTTTTGAGGTAGGGTCTCAGTCTAGTCCAGCTCACTTGGAATTCAACATGTAGTCTCAGGGTGGCCTCGAACTCATGGAGATCCTCCTACTTTGGCCTCCCAAGTGCTAGTATTAAAGGCGTGCACCACCACACCCAGCCAAAAAAAAAATTCTTTTTTTTAAAGACTATTGCTAAGAGTTCTTTTCTGCTGGTTGTAGACATCTAGATTCTCCTATCCTTGTGGCAAGATGGTCACAGTCCAGCCTAATATTTTGTTTGTTTGCTTTTTGTGGTAGGGTTTCTTTCTAGCCTAGGCTGACCTAGACCTTACTCTGTAGTCTCAGTGTGGCCTCTAACTCACAACAGTCCTCCTACCTCTGCCTCCAGGGCGCTGGGATTAAAGAAAGGTGTGTGCCACCATGTTCCGACTCAGCTTTTTTTTTTTTTTTTTTTGAGAAAGAGCTTGAGAGTGCCACACTGGTAGGCATGTGTGACCTTGTGATTGCCTCACCTTTGCATCCTGGCTTTTTTTCTTTGGGAGGGGGAGGGCTCTGTATCTGGCTTACATAGGATCTGGAGAGTCAAAAATGGGTCCTTGGGCTTTGCAGGCAAGCACCTTAACTATTAAGCCAGCTTAGTAGCCCTCAGCTTAATATTTTTTTTAAATATATATATTTTAGGGCTGGAGAGATGGCTTAGGGGTTAAGGTGCCTGCCTCCTAAGAACACTGGTTCCAATCTCCAGCGGTTCCAATCTCCAGGTCCCACATTTAGCCAGATGCAAAGTGACGCAAGGGCGCAATGCCACACTTGACCACAAGGGGCGCACACATCTGGATTTCATTCGCAACAGCTGAGACACTGCTGGTGCGCCCATTTCTGTCTTCCTCTCTCCCTCTCTCTCTGTCTCTCTCTCCAAAAAAATAATAAAAAATAAAAAATAAAAAGTTTTAAAAAAAGGAATTTCTGTAGACACATATGGGTTTAAGATGCCTCTATTTTAAAAAAAAAATTAAAAATAAAAAAATATATTTTAAACAGGCATTGTGGCACACGCCTTTAATCCCAGCATTTGGGAGGCAGAGGTAGGAGGGCTGCTGTGAGATAGAGGCCACCCTGAGACTACATAGTGAATTCCAGGTTAGCCTGAGCTACAGCGAGACCCTACCTCAGAAAAAAAAAAAAAAAAAAAAAAAAAAAAAAAAAAATTTAAATTTATTTGCAAGAGACAGAAAGAGAGAGTATGGTCATGACAGGGACTCTTACTACTGCAAGTGAACTCCATAGTATGTGCTACTTTGTACATCTGGCTTTATATGGGTACTGGGAAAATCAAACCCTAGGCCTTGTAGGCTTTGCACATAAATGTCTTTAACTACTGAGCCATCTCCCCAGCCCCTCAACCTTTTCTTTATAGACAGAATAAAAGAGGTTGAAGATGTTGGTTTGGCACAATTCCTTCAAAAGGGGGACTACAAATGACAATCAGGAGTTCCATGAGTGTTGGTGTCAGGTTTGCCATGAATATCTATCTACAGACTATACCGCTGGCTGGGTTAGGACCCATGAATGATACAGGAGGCAAGTGGACCTTCAAAGCTAAGGTGCTAAGAAAACTGTGTTTAAGTATAAAGATATTAAAAACTGATTGCATGTACAAATTAGAAACTTAATTTTCATAAGTGCCTAACTTAAGACACAGGGAAACTAGTAAAAGCTAGTTTACCAAGTTAATTATTGCCATTTGGCTTTGAACCACAGAATTAAACTTCTCTCCTAACAAGCAGATCTTAGTTACTAAGAAGCACAGTGGAGCTATTTTCACATGTGAATTGGAAGCCAACCTAGGTTAGCATGAGACCCTGTCTCAAAACAAACAGGAGAGCACGGTGTGGTGACACACACCTTTAACTCCAACACTTGGGAGGCAGTGGTAGGAAGCCCACTCTGAGTTCAAGGCCACTCTGAGACTACAGAGTGAATTCTGGTTAACCTGGGTTACAGCGAGACCCTCCCTTGAAAAACCAAAAAAGTAGAAACAAACAAACAAACAAAAAAATGAACAGGAGGCTGAGGTAGGAAGATAGCAGTAAGTTTGAGGCCAGCCTAGAACTACAGAGTAAGTTCCAGGTCAGCCTGGGCTAGACTGAGTCCCTACCTTGGAAAAAAAAAAAAAGAAATCAAAACAAAACAAAAAAATTTTGCCAGGCATGGCGGCACATGTCTTTAATGCCACCATGCCTCCATTTTTTTTTTTTTTTTGAGATAGAGTCTCACTCTAGCCCAGGCTGACCAGGAACTCACTCTAGCTCCAGGCTGGCCTGGAACTCACTGCTATCCTCCTACCTCCCAAGAGGAAGGCATATGACATCACACAGTCAATCATCTCCAGTCCAAAGCTCACATCAGAGATGGTGAATGAAAGAGAGTATCAATAGCAACAGGGTCTGCAGCCCCAGGGCAGGTGGGAGTCCTGCAACCTATGCTGAGCTGTTACTTGCCAAAAATCTGGACTAAAGGACTAAACCTTGTTTGCATGGCTATTTAGTACACTGAACAGCCTCAACCTTCCTTTCTAACTTAGCAACAAATTTTAAAAAGACTCACCGCTTCAGCAAAATCAGGATTAAATTTCAACAAGTTGTTCAATTCTTTCTGTAAGGAAGCTGGAGTGAGGGCTTTAGTCTCATCATTCTTTAACAGAGAAGCCTGAAATGATAAAATGACAATTCAGTAGAAAGAAGGTATCAATAAACAAAGGGAAGCCGAGCATGGTGGTGCACCCCTTTAATCCAGCAATTGGGAGGCACAGGTAGGAGGATGAACATAAATTCGAGGCCTGCCTTGAACTACAGAGTGAGTGGTCCAGGTCAGCCTGGGCTATAGTGAGACTTTACCTCGAAAAACAAGCAAACAGCTAGGTGTGGTGGTGCACACCTTTAATCCCAGCATTTGGGAGACAGAGGTAGGAGGATTGCTGAGAGTTCAAGGCCACCCTGAGACTACATAGTGAATTCCAGGTCAGCCTGAGCTAGAGTGAGACCCTACCTCAGGGAAAAAAAAATCCAAAAAAACCTACCTCAAGAAACAATAAAAGCCTAAAGACCCACGTATAATTCTCCAATTACCCACATAAAGACAAATGCACAAAGTGATGTATACATCTGGAGTTTGTTCTCAGAGGCTAGAGGCTCTAGCGTGCCCATTCTCTCTCACTCTACTGGTTACATACCATTACTAAGTAAACCTGCATTATAATCTTTTTAAATTAAAAAAAATGTTTTTTAAATTTTCCCAAGTAGGTTCTTGCTCTAGCTCAGGCTGACCTGGAGTTCATTCACTATGTAGTCTCAGCCTCAAACTCACAGCGCTCATCATACCTCAGCCCCGGGTACTGGGATTAAAAGCATGAACCAGGGCTGGAGAGATGGCTTAGCAGTTAAGGCGACTGGCCTGCTAAGTGTAAGAATGCCCATTCTATTCTCCAGGTCCCACTTTTAGCCAGACACAAAGTGATGCAAGGGCACAATGCTGCACTTGCCCACAAGGGGGCGCACGCCTCTGAAGTTTGCTCACAGTGGCTGAGAGGCTGCTGCCCGCCATTTTTCTCTATCTAAAAAAAAAAAAAAAAAAAAAAAAAAAAAAAAAAAAAGCATGAACCACCATGCCCATCTCCTGTATTATAATCTTAATAGAAAAAAAAAAAATCACTCAAAACAGGAAAGAAGGACTGGAGAAATGGTTTAGCAGTTAAGGTGCTTGCCTGCAAAGCCTAAGGACCCAGGTTTGATTCTCTAGGTCCCATGTAACCCAGATGCACAACAAGGTGCATGTGACTGGAGTTCATTTGCAGTGGCTGGAGGCCCTGGTGCAGCCATTCTCTCTCTCTCTCTCCCCCCTTCTCTTTCTGTCCCAAATAAAAATAAGTTTTAAAAATCTTTTTTAAAAAATCAGGAAAGGATACATACCTACTATCAGTAAAGAAAAGGACACCAAGAATAAAAAATACAAATATGCTAATAATCTAATACAACATAAGTGATATGCTATGACACAGAATGTTAAAGGATATTTTTACAAGCTCAAGATGTTACAGAATTAACATACCTGTTGAGAAAGAAAAAATTCTGCTTGTTTTTGGGACAGAGGCCCACTACAAGATACCTCCTCTTCTCTGGAAAATGAAAGCAAAAAATAATAAAGAATTATACAAGAGTAAAGATGGTAACATTTACAAACCATGCACATTCTGGAGTTCAGGGTCAGATGTGGTGACATCGACTAGTAATTCTACCTCTCAGAAGACTGAGGCAGGAGTATGACAAGTTGAAGGCAAGGATGGGCTACATAATGAGAACATCTCAAAAAAAATTCTGGGCTGGAGGGATGACTTAGCGGTTAAGGCGTTTGCCTGCAAAGCCAAAGGACCCATGTTAGCCAGATGCACAAGGGGGCGCACATGTCTGGAGTTCCTTTGCAGTGGCTAGAGGCCCTGGCATGCCCATTCTCTCTTTCTCCCCCTCTCTCTGTCAAATAAATAAATAAAAATAAAAATATTCTTTAAAAAGTTCAAACAACAAAATGTGTTGAAAGCAGGACTCATGCTCATCAAACTTCCCACTAAACACTAATGTTTATGCCAATATATTAATGCTACTCTCATTTTTAGTTAGAGAAGCTTCTCTTTTCAGATGGCAATGACTACTGGGGTATCTTAAAAATAGCCAAAGTGCTGAGAAGAAGTGATAATGGAGTGCTCAGCACTAAGTGAGACATCTCTATCACACTCTCTAAAGTTCAAGGATACTTCTGGAAGAGGTGGCAGAAAGAATAAAGAGCCAATGGAAAAGGAGGAGTGCTTACAATACTGTCAGCCAGACAAAGTGGCCTTGACATTCATGACCTCACAGTGACTGATACTACCTACACAAAAGACTTGCATAAGAGAAGGAAAAAAAAGAATGATATTCAAAATTGAAGAGACACTAGTTGAAAAGAAGAAAGGATTCAGTGGAGGGGGGATGTGAGAGGGGGAAAAGAGGATTGGTGGGAGGGAATAATAACCATAGTATGTTGTCTATACGTATGGAAGTTGTCAACAATAGGCCTTTACTCCCAGCACTTGGGAGACAGAGGTAGGAGATTACTATGAGTTCAACGCCAGCCTAAGACAACACAGTGAATTCTAGGTCAGCCTGGGCTGGAGCATGACACTACCTTGAAAAACCAAAAAAACAAATACCAAGATGATATTAAAAGCATACATGGAAATAGTTTTTTTCTTTTATTCTTTGTATTCTTTTTTCCACTCTGTACCATTGCATTGACTCTATACATAACATGTAGATGTGTAATGTGAGTGTTTTAGGTAGACGGGAAAATCCTGGTTGCTTAGCTCATGTTTAGAATGATAGCGGTTAAGGCGCCTGCCTGCTAAGCCTAAGAACCCGGTTCCATTCTCAAGGTCCCACGTTTAGCCAGACGCAAAGTGACGCAAGGGTGCAGTGCCTCACTTGACCACAAGGGGGGCGCACACATCTGGATTTCGTTCACAGCAGCTGAGACTGCTGGCACGCCTATCTCTGTCTCCCTCTCCCTCTGTCTCTCTCTCCAAGAAAAAATAAAATAAATAAAATAATAAAATAAAATAAAATAAAATAAATAAAATAAATAAAATAAAATAAATGAAAATTCTGAAGCCAGGTGTGGTGGCATACACCTTTCATCTCAGCACTTAGAAGGCAGAGGTAGGAGGATTGCCATGAGTTCAAGGCCACACTGACACTACATAGTGAATTCCAAGTCATCCTGAGCTAGAGTGAAACCCTACCTTGAAAAACCAAAACATAAAAATAAAAAATAGGAGCCAGGTGTAGTGGCGCATGCCTTTAATCCCAGCACTTGGGAGGCAGAGATAAGAGGATTGCTGTGAGTTCAAGGCCACTGTTGAGTCTACATAGTGAGTTTCAGGTCATCCTGGGCTCGAGTGAGACCCTGCCTCAAAAAACCAAACCAAACCAAACAAACAAACAAACAAACAAAAAAAAAGGGACTGGAGAGATGGCTTGCTTAGTGGTTAAGGCGTTTGCCTACAAAGCCAAAGGATCCCGGTTCGATTCTCCAGGTCCCACATAAGCCAGATGCACAAGGTGACACATGCATCTGGAATGCATTTGCAGTGGCTGGAGGCCCTGGTGTGCCCACACTCTCTCTCTCTGCCTCTTTCTCTCCCTCAAATAAGTAAATAAATAAAATATTTAATAATAATAATAATTTTTAAAAAAGAAAAAAAATTCTGGCCAGGCATGGTGCGCACCTTTTATCTCAGCACTCAGGAGGCAGAGGTAGAAAGATCACCATTAGTTTGAGGCCACCCTGAGACTACATAGTGAATTCCAGATTAGCCTGGGCTATGTGAGAAAACAAAAGAAAAAAGAAAAATTCTAAGCCAGGCGTGGTAGCGCACGGCTTAAATCCCAGCACTCAGGAGGCAGAGGTAGGAGGATCGCCATGAGTTCGAGGCCACCCTGAGACTACACAGTGAATTCTAGGGCAGCCTGGGCCAGAGTGAGACCCTACCTCAGAATAACCAAAAAAAGAAGGAAAAAAAAACAAGACAGAAAGAAAAAAGAAAATTTTGAGCTGGAGAGATGGCTCAGCAGTTAAGGCATTTGCATGCAATGCCAAATGATGTGGGTTTGATTCCCTAGTACCCACATAAAGCTAGATGCACAAAGTGGCGCATGCATCTGGAATTCATTTGCAGTGGGTGGAGGCCCTGGAGTATCCATTATCTCTGTATCTCTTCTATCTCTCTCTGCCTGCAAATAAATAGCATTTTTAAAATAGAAAGGAAGAGCTGGGCATGGTGGTGTACGCCTTTAATCCCAGCACTTGGGAGGCAGAGGTAGGAGGATTGCCATGAGTTCAAGGCCACCCTGAGACTATGCAGTGAATTCCAGGTCAGCCTGGGCTAGAGTGAAACCCTACCTCGAACCCTCCCCCCCAAAAAAAATAGAAAGAAAGAAAGAAAATTCTGTACTGGGGAGATGGCTCAGCAGTTCAAGGCACTTACTTGCAAAGCCTGACAGCCTGGGTTGGCCCAGGTTCTATTCCTCAGTGCCCACATTAACTAGATGCAGGGCTGGAGAGATGGCTTAGAGGATAAGATGCCTGCCTGCAAAGCTTAAGAACGCCCGTTTGAGTCTCCAGGTCCTACGTTTAGCCAGATGCAAAAGTGACACAAATGTGCAATGTCGCACATGCGCACAAGGGAGTGCACACGTCTGGAGTTCATTCACAAAGGCTGAGAGGGTGCTGGCGCACCCATTCTCTCTCTCTGTCTCAAATAATAAAAAAAAAGAAACAGATGTACAAAGTGATCCATATTCCATCTAGAGTTTATCTGCAGTGACAAGAAGCCCTATGTGCACCCATTCATTCTCTCTCAAATAACTAAATTTAAAAAATAAAATAGAGGCAGGCATGGTGGCACATACCCTTAATCCCAATACTCGGGAGGCAGAGAGGTAGGAGGACTGCTGTGAGATTGAGGCCAGCCTGAGATGACATAGTAAATTCCAGGTCAGCATGGACTACAGTGAGATTCTACCTCAAAAAAACAAAAAAATAAATAAAATAAAAAAGGACTGGATAGATGCCTCAGCAGTTAAGGTGCTTACATGCAAAGCCTGAGGACTCAGGGTGGATTCCCCAGTACCCATATAACACCAGATGTACAAAGTGGCACATGCATCCAGAATTCATTTGCAGTCTATCTATCTGCCTTTTCCTCTTTCTCTCTCTCTCTCAGTAATAAATATTTTCCCACCCACTACAACCCCCACCACCAATAAATAAATAAGTAAATGTCCTAGGTTTGGAGACTCAACAACTAAGTGAACTGTGGCCCAGCTTCCCAGTGCCTGAGCCTTAGAAAGCACTCAGATTGTCATTCAATAGTCCACTGTTAGTTCACTCTGATGATGAACGCTACAGCTCAGGGTGGCTGTTCCCACAGAAAAGAAACAGTAACATTGAACAGAGTAATCTGAGCAGAGTTTAACAAAGGGCCCAAAAGTCAGGGCACAGGACAGAGAAGCCCTAAGGGACCACACAATTCCCAGTGCAGGTAACAATGAGGCACCTTTACACTGAGGCCTGGGAATATTTCTTCCTATTTACGATATCCGCAAAGAAGTGTGGAGAGGATCATATGACAGAAACTAGACCTGTGGCCAACCCCATAATCTCAAAGAAGGAAGCCAGTGTATTTACACCTTGACCTTACTTTCCTACCACCTGGACTTCCCACTCATGCCTCCCACCAGCCATCCCTTAGTCAGGGCATGAGCAACCGATGCTGCCCATCAGCCAACCCCCCAGATCTGAGAGAGAAGAAGGGGACAGCCAGTACATGAACTCTGAAGCAAAGAGGACTTACTGCACTTGAAGTTATGCTATGTCACAGGAAAAGGACTGCTGAAAGGAAACCCAAGTTACCTTACAGATACATCAAGGTCCTCTTTTTCCATTTTTCTTTCCCCCTCCTCCCTACTGGTCAGCTCCATATCAGTATCTTCCACCGTCTTTTTCTCCCCGTTCTGAAAGTACTGTTGAAGGGCAGTGTACAGCTTAAACACTTGACTGAAAGAAAGCTTACTGTAGGCCAAGATCATGTGACGCAGAAATAAACCTACAAAATAAGACCACAGACAAGGTGAAAGCATTAACTAACATCCAGCCACACAATGGCAAAGACTCGTGACACAATTCTTCCTTCAAAAGGCTCAAAGGCAGTTGTAGGTGCTGTCCCTTCTCCGGGAACATTCTTCCCTCTTGTTTAAAGCTGGTCTCTTATCCAGGGCTTGGTCCTCTCCCATCCCACTCCCCCATCTCTATCCAACTCAGGCCTCTATTTTCTTCGTGGCTATTCTAACTCTGAAACTGCATGTGCTGATTTACTTTCTACAGTCTGCCTCCCCTCTCCCAGAACATAATCTTCATTAACAGGAAAATCCATGTCTACCTTATTATGTCCAGAGCCTGACACATGCTGCATAGCATAAAAAATACCATGCAAAAAAGCCAGAGGGAGGAGCATGGATACAAAGTCAGCAGAAAAGCATTGAAGGAACATCACATGTGCTTTCACTTTGTATGCTGAAACAATAGTGTATTTCAACTTACCTCTCTTCCTAAGTTTGGCTGGTGCCCCTCACTTACAGTTGCACAATACAGGCAAGTGATCCGGAGGACTGTGAAAAGAGCTGGGAAACCCTACAACACCCCAGAACCAGGCTCAGCCTGTCTATTGTAGACAAAACAGAGGGTGCTTCTCTACAGGTGAATTACAGTTAAATATACCTTAAGATGGCAATAAATACAACGTGAAACACATTCAATATCCCTACACTGTTTGTTCACACAAGTAATGATAAGGATGTCACTTAGAAAGCCGCTCATTTCAACAAAACGACTCTCTGCTCTTCTTAGACAAGTTCCATACCTACTACACTTGTTTTGTGAACCTCTGGCTCAGTTCCAGAAAAAGAATCTGAAAGGTCATCAAAAAATTGTTCCATATCCTTCAATTCGCCTTCAGCCATCAGTTTGATTCTGAATGAGAAAATTGAGGTGCACATTTTAGGAAGGCCCTTTGAACATCTTCCCACGTTTCACATTCTTGAGTTATTGACAGTAATTCTGCTTTAAAGGTGGTTTTGAGATTTAGAAAAGAACAGATATGTAAAACAAGCTTCATAATCCAAAATATCACTCTCATATTTCTGAAAAATATCATACATTGTTTTCCTGATCATAAGTACCATATCAATCCATAAAAACAGAATTATCTGCAACAACTAAAAATAATTAAGTGGCCTGGCGTGGAGGTGCCCATTGTTACTCCCAGCACTCGGGAGGCAGAGGCCAGCCTGGGATAGAGTGAGACCCTACCTTGAAAAACAACCCAAAACAAAAACAAACAAACAAAGAATCAAGTAGATCCACATAAAGTAACACATTTTGGTTAAAAGAATAAAAAGAGATGCAAAACAGTATGTCTAGTGTTATCCATTAAAAATTAAATACAGGTACTTAGAAATAAATATAACTTTCTCACTCTAACCCAAGCTGACCTGGTATTCACTATGTAGTCCCAGGGTGGCCTCCAACTCATGGTGATCCTTCTACCTCTGCCTCCCAAGTGCTGGGATTAAAGGCGTGTTCCACCATGCCCAGCTCTAAATACAACTTTTTAAAAGAATTGCGCACACCCTTTTCTGACTTTCACCCACCTTGACACGTTTCCATTTGTTCAGAAGATAATGAAGTTTACCTGATCTGTACTGAATTTGCCAGCTGAGGACATGATTCTTCAATCAACTTGTACAGTTTTGACAGGGTAATATCTGGGCCCTGGAGAGACAGATAGGAAGGTTTACATATGAATGCTAAAGAGCTAGAAATTGATAGAGAACTGCAAATTAATTCATCATCTTCCTCCTTAACTATCATTCTAAACATGAACTAAGCAACCAGGATTTTCCCGTCTACCTAAAACACTCACATTACACATCTGCATGTTATGTATAGAGTCAATGCAATGGTACAGAGTGGAAAAAAGACTATAAAGATCAGCCAGGCATAGTGGCCCACACCTTTAATCCCAGCACTCGGGAGGCAGAAGTAGGTGGATCACCGTGAGTTAGAGGCCACCCTGAGACTATATAGTGAATTCCAGGACAGCCTGGACTAGAGTGAAACCCTACCTTAGGGGAAAAAAAGAATACATGATGGCGCATGCCTTTAATCCTAGCAGAGGTAGGAAGATCGCCATGAGCTCGAGGCCACCCGGAGATTATATAGTGAATTCCAGGTCAGCCTGGGCTGGAGTGAGACCCTACCTCAAAAAAAAAAACACCAATAAATAAATAAATAAATAAATCTATAGTCCCTTCTACACTTTGCAATCATGTCAAAATTGTAAGTTCTTGGGCTAGAGAGATGGCTTAGCACTTCAGGCACTTGCCTGTGAAGCCTAAGGACTCAGGTTTAATTTCCCAGTACACATGTAAGCCAGATGCACAAGGTGGCACATGAATCTGGAGTTTGTTTGCAGTGGCTGGACACCCTGGCGCATCCATTCATTCTTTCTCTATCTACCTCTTCCTCTTTAATAAATATTTTTTAAATATTTTATTTATTTATTTGAGAGAGAGAGAGAGGAAGAGGCAGAGAAAAAGAGTTAATGGGCGCACCAGGGCCTCCAGCCACTACAAACTCACTCCAGACACATGCACCCCCTTGTGCGTCTGGCTTGTGTGGGTCCTGGGGAATCGAACCAGGTTCCTTAGGCTTTGCAGACAAACGCCTTAACCACTAAGCCATTTCCCCAGCCTCTAATAAATATTTTTAATATGTTTTATTTATTTTTGTCAAGATTACACATGGGGGCTGGAGAGATGGCTTAGAGGTTAAGAAGCTTGCCTGCAAAGCCAAAGACCCACATAAGCCACATGCACAAAGTGGGCCATGCACCTGGAGTTCGTTTGGAGCAGCTGGAGGCCCTGGCATGCCCATTCTCATTCATTTCTTTCTCTTCTCTCTCTCAAATAAACAAATAAAAATATTAAAAAAAAAAAAAAAAGCTACACATGGAGAACTAGAGAGGTGGTTCAGTGGTTAAGGCACTTCCTGGAAAATGTAATAACTAGACTTCGATTCCTCAGTGCCCGTAAGGGCCAGATGCACTGCGTGACATATGTGTCTAGAGTTCGTCTGCAACAGCTAGAGGCTCTGATGCATCCACTCTCTCCACTTGGCACACACCTTTAATCCCAGCACTAAGGAGACCAAGGTAGGAGGATCACTTTGAGCTCAAGGGCAGCCTGACAGTACATAACGAATTCCAAGTCAGCCTGCTATAGTGAAACCCTACTTAAAAATAAATAAAATACCAGCCGGGCGTGGTGGCGCACTTGGGAGGCAGAGGTAGGAGGATCACCAAGAGTTCGAGGCCACCCTGAGACTACATAGTGAATTCCAGGTCAGCCTGGGCCAGAGTGAGACCCTACCTTGAAAAACCAAAAAAATAAATAAATAAATAAAAATAAATAAAATAAAATACAAGATGATATTAAAAGCATACATGGAAAATATAACCATGTGTTGTCTAACAAGATTCATTTCAAATTAGAACTCAAGATAGATAAAACAAGCAATAGATTAATATTAATAATCTGTGAAAAGAAAAAAAATCGGGAGCTGGAGAGATGACTAAGGGGTTAAGGAGGCTGCCTGCGAATCCTAAGGACTGAGGTTCAATTCCCCAGGATACACGTAAAGCCAGATGCACAAAGTGACATGTGTCTGGAGTTTGTTTGCAGTAGCTAGAGACCTTGGTGCACCCATTTTCCTCTCTCTCTCTTTCTATCTATTTATCTATCTATCTCTTTTTCATCTCTCAAATTAAAGCAAATAAATGATTTTTTTTTTTAATTTTTAAAAATTGGAAGGCTTGGGCTGGAGAAATGGCTCAGCAGTTAAGGCATTTGTCTTCAAAACCTAGATCCACCAGGCATGGTGGCACACGCCTTTAATCCCAGCACTCAGAAAGCAGAGGTAGGAGGATCGCTGTGAGTTAGAGCCACCCTGAGACTACATAGTGAATTCCAGGTCAGCCTGGGCTACAGTAAAACCCTACCTCAAAAAACAAAAATGAAACAACAAAAAAACCCTAAAGACCCAAGTTCAGTTCTCTAGTACCCACATAAAGGCAGATGCACAAATAAATGCATTCACCTGGAGTTCGTTTGCAGTGGATAGGGGCCCTGCATGACCATTTTCTCTGTCTCTGTCCGTCTCACTGCTTTCAAATTTAAAAAAAAAAAAAAAAGCCAGGTGTGGTGGTGCACACATTTAATCCCAGCTCTTAGGAGACAGAGGTAGGAGTGTTGTGAGTTCAGGGACACCCTGAAACTACTTAGTGAATTCCAAGTCAACCTGGGCTGGGCTAGAGAGAGACCCTACGTTGAAAAACAAAAACAAAAACAAAAATCCCCCAAAAACCGAGGACTAGAGAGATGGCTTAGCAGTTAAGGCACTTACCAGGAAAGCCTAAGGACTCATGTTTGATTCCCCAGGTCCCACATTAGCCAGAGGCACAGTGACGCAAGCATGCAAGGTCGCACTGGCGCACAAGGGGGTGCACGCAACTGGAGTTCAACTGCAATGGCTGTAGGCCCTGGCATACCAAATTGCTTCTTTCTCATTCTCTCGCATTATAAAAAAAAAAAAAAAGGTCAGGCGTGGTGGCACACGTCTTTAATCCCAGCACTCGGGAGACAGAGGTAGGAGGATTGCCGTGAGTTCAAGGCCATCCTGAGACTATATAGTGAATTCCAGGTCAGCTCGGGCCAGAGTGAGAGCCTACTTCGAAAAACCAAAAACGACAACATCAACAACAATAAAGGGCAGTCTATTGGACTTGCCTCAAAAAAAAAATTTAAAAAACACCGGAAGGCTTGCAGAACTTTCAACTCCATTAATTTTTGCATTTAAGCTTTTTAAAATACATATATACATATATATATGTATACACATACACACACACACACACACACACACAATTAGGGCTGGAGAAATGGCTTAGAGGTTAAGGTGCTTGACTGCAAAGCCTAAAGACCCATGTTCAACTCATCAGGTGCCATGTAAGCCAGACGCACAAGGTGATGCAAGTGTGCAAAGTCATACATGCACACAAGGTCACATACGCATCTGGAGTTTGACTGCAGCAGCTGGAGGCCCTGGAACACCAATTTTTTCTCTCTCATAAAAATATTACAAAAAATAGGGCTGGAGAGATGGCTTAGTGGTTAAGGCGCCTACCTCCTAAGCCTAAGAACCCGGTTCCAATCTCCAGGTCCCACGTTTAGCCAGATGCAAAGTGACGCAAGGGCACAATGCTGCACTTGCCCACAAGGGGGCGCACACATCTGGATTTTGTTCACAGCAGCTGAGACTGCTGGCGCGCCCATTCTCTGTCTCCCTCTGTCTCTCTCTAAAAATAAAAAATATATATTACAAAAAATTTATATATATGGGGCTAGAGAAATGGTTTAATGGTTAAGGCATGTGACTCTCCAGATCCCATGTAAGCCAGACGTACAAAGTGACACAAGCAAAATGAGGGTGCACATGCGCACAAGGTGGTGCATGGATCTAGAGTTCTACTGCAGTGGTTAGAGGCCTTGGCATGCCAATTCTCTCTCTCTCTCTCTATTGCTACCATTAAAAAAAGTCAGAGCCGGGCATGGTGGCGCACGCCTTTAATCCTAGCACTCGGGAGGCAGAGGTAGGAGGATCGCCGTGAGTTCAAGGCCACCCTGAGACTACATAGTTAATTCCAGGTCAGCCTGGGCCAGAGTGATTCCCTACCTCGAAAAACCAAAAAAAAAAAAAAAAAAAAAAAAAAAAAGTCAGGGGCCGAGAGATGGCTTAGCAGTTAGGTCACATACCTGCAAAGCTAAGGACCCAGGTTTGCTTTTCCAGGTCCCATGTAAGCCAGAAGCACATTGTGGCACATGCGTCTAGAGATAGTTTGCAGTGGCTAGAGGCCCTGGTGTGCCCATTCTCTCTTTCTCCTCCCTCCCTCTTTCTCTGTCAAATAAATAAATAAATAAAAATTAAAAAATAGTTTTTATGGAGCTGGGTGTGGTGACAAAAGCCTTTAATCCCAGCACTGGGGAGGCAGAGCTAAGAGGATAACGTGAATTCAAAGCCAGCCTGAGACTACATAGTGAATTGCAGTTCCAGGTCAGCCTGGCCTAGAGTCCCTACCTCAAAAAACCAACTACATATATTTTTATTTATTTATTTATTTTAAATGGGGGACTGGAGAGATGGCTTAGCAGTTAAGGCATTTGCCTGCAAAGCCTAAGTACCCCAGAACCCTCTTAAGCCAGATGCACATGGTGGCACATGTGCCTGGAGTTTGTTTGCAGTGGCTGGAGGCCTTGGCATGGATGGGATGGAAGGATTGCTTAGTGGTTAAGGCGCTTGGCTGCAATGTCACAGGACCCAGGTTTGATTCCCTAGGACCCATGTAAGCCAGATGCACATTGTGGCACATGCGTCTAGAGTTTGTTTGCAGTGGCTGTAGGCCCTGGCACGCCCATTCTCTCTCTCCCCTCTCTGTCAAATAAATAAATAAAAATGAAATATTTTTAAAAACAGTGCCACGCGTGGTGGCGCACGCCTTTAATCCCAGCACTCGGGAGGCAGAGGTAGGAGGATTGTCATGAGTTCGAAACCACCCTGAGACTACATAGTGAATTCCAGGTCAGCCTGAGCTAGACTGAGACACTACCATGAAAAAAAAAAAAAAAATTTTAAGCCAGGTGTGGTGGCTCACATCTTTAATCCCAGCACTCGGGAGGCAGAGGTAGGAGGATAGCCAAGAGTTCGAGGCCACCCTGAGATGACATAGTGAATTAAAGGTCAGCCTGAGCCAGAGTGAGACCCTACCTCAAAAATATATATGTGTGTGTGTGTGTTTCTTAAATTTATTTGCAAAAAGAGAGAGAGAGAGACAGATGATGATTGGGTGCACCAGGGCTTCTTGCCACTGCAAATGAACTCCAGATGTATGTGCCACTCTGTGCATCTGGCTTTATATGGGTACTGGGGAATTAAACCCAAGCAAGCACCTAAACCACTGAACCATCTCTCCAGCCCCACTCTTAGATCTCCCCCCGCCCCTGCTTTTTTATTTAAGGAATCCCAACAGACTGGCCTTTTTTTTTTTTTTTTTTTTTTTTTTTTTTTTTTAAATGAGAGAGAGAGAATTGGTATCCCAGGGCCTCCAGCCATTGTAATCGAACTCCAGGTGTGTGTACCACCCTGTGCACACGTGCAACCTTGCACACTTGCGTCACCTTGTGTGCCTGGCTTATGTAGGACCTGAAGAGTAGAACCTAGGTCCAGGTCCTTAGGCATTGCAGGCAAGCACCTTAACTGCTAAGCCATCTCTCCAGTCCTTCACTTATTTTATTTTATTTTATTTTATTTTATTTTATTTTATTTTATTTTATTTATTTGAGAGAGAGAGAGAGAGAGAGACTGGGCACATCAGGGCCTCTAGCCACTGCAAATGAACTCCAGACTCATGTGCCACCTTGTGCATCTGACTTACGTGGGTACTGGGGAATCAAACCTGGGTCTTCAGGTTTCACAAGTAAGCGCCTTAATTGATGAAACATCTCTCCAGCCCACTCTCTTGTGTTCCCCCAACAAGGGTGGTATCTTTAGTTTTATTATTACTTTTAGTAAAATATGCATGTATGGGGCTGGAGAGATGGCTTAGCAGTTAAGGCGTTTGCCTGCAAGGCCAAAGGATCCTGGTTCTCTCCAGGACCCACGTAAGCCAGATGCACAAGGGGCACATGCATCTGGAGTTCATTTGCAGTGGCTGGAGGTCCTGGCGTGCCCATTCTCCTCTCTCTGCCTCTTTCTTGCTCTCAAATAAATAAATATTAAAAAATAAAAATAAGCTGGGCGTGGTGGCGCACACCTTTAATCCCAGCACTCGGGGGAGGCAGAGGTAGGAGGATTGCCGTGAGTTCAAGGCCACCCTGAGACTACATAGTTAATTCCAGTTCAGCCTGGGCCAGAGTGAGACCCTACCTCGAAAAACAAACAAACAAAATAATAATAATAATAAAACAAAAATAAAAAATATACATGTATAACAGTAATGTGGATAAGACTGGGAACTACAAGTTACAGAAACACCTCTCCTTAGTTAACTGGCATGCCCCTTAGGCTCTCCCTCTCCCCAACAAATATAGGGAATGGAGTTTTAGGTTTTTGTTTTCCTAGTAGAGGAAGACATTTGTCAACCACTACAGAGCTAAGAGGATAACGTGAATTCAAAGCCAGCCTGAGACTACATAGTGAATTGCAGTTCCAGGTCAGCCTGGCCTAGAGTCCCTACCTCAAAACCAACTACATATATTTTTATTTATTTATTTATTTTAAATGGGGGACTGGAGAGATGGCTTAGCAGTTAAGGCATTTGCCTGCAAAGCCTAAGTACCCCAGAACCCTCTTAAGCCAGATGCACATGGTGGCACATGTGCCTGGAGTTTGTTTGCAGTGGCTGGAGGCCTTGGCATGGATGGGATGGAAGGATTGCTTAGTGGTTAAGGCGCTTGGCTGCAATGTCACAGGACCCAGGTTTGATTCCCTAGGACCCATGTAAGCCAGATGCACATTGTGGCACATGCGTCTAGAGTTTGTTTGCAGTGGCTGTAGGCCCTGGCACGCCCATTCTCTCTCTCCCCTCTCTGTCAAATAAATAAATAAAAATGAAATATTTTTAAAAACAGTGCCACGCGTGGTGGCACACGCCTTTAATCCCAGCACTCGGGAGGCAGAGGTAGGAGGATTGTCACGAGTTCGAAACCACCCTGAGACTACATAGTGAATTCCAGGTCAGCCTGAGCTAGACTGAGACACTACCATGAAAAAAAAAAAAAAAATTTTAAGCCAGGTGTGGTGGCTCACATCTTTAATCCCAGCACTCGGGAGGCAGAGGTAGGAGGATAGCCAAGAGTTCGAGGCCACCCTGAGATGACATAGTGAATTAAAGGTCAGCCTGAGCCAGAGTGAGACCCTACCTCAAAAAATATATATGTGTGTGTGTGTGTTTCTTAAATTTATTTGCAAAAAGAGAGAGAGAGAGACAGACAGATGATTGGGTGCACCAGGGCTTCTTGCCACTGCAAATGAACTCCAGATGTATGTGCCACTCTGTGCATCTGGCTTTATATGGGTACTGGGGAATTAAACCCAAGCAAGCACCTAAACCACTGAACCATCTCTCCAGCCCCACTCTTAGATCTCCCCCCGCCCCTGCTTTTTTATTTAAGGAAGCCCAACAGACTGGCCTTTTTTTTTTTTTTTTTTTTTTTTTAAATGAGAGAGAGAGAATTGGTATCCCAGGGCCTCCAGCCATTGTAATCGAACTCCAGGTGTGTGTACCACCCTGTGCACACGTGCAACCTTGCACACTTGCGTCACCTTGTGTGCCTGGCTTATGTAGGACCTGAAGAGTAGAACCTAGGTCCAGGTCCTTAGGCATTGCAGGCAAGCACCTTAACTGCTAAGCCATCTCTCCAGCCCTTCACTTATTTTATTTTATTTTATTTTATTTTATTTTATTTTATTTTATTTTATTTTATTTATTTGAGAGAGAGAGAGAGAGAGACTGGGCACATCAGGGCCTCTAGCCACTGCAAATGAACTCCAGACTCATGTGCCACCTTGTGCATCTGACTTACGTGGGTACTGGGGAATCAAACCTGGGTCTTCAGGTTTCACAAGTAAGCGCCTTAATTGATGAAACATCTCTCCAGCCCACTCTCTTGTGTTCCCCCAACAAGGGTGGTATCTTTAGTTTTATTATTACTTTTAGTAAAATATGCATGTATGGGGCTGGAGAGATGGCTTAGCAGTTAAGGCGTTTGCCTGCAAGGCCAAAGGATCCTGGTTCTCTCCAGGACCCACGTAAGCCAGATGCACAAGGGGCACATGCATCTGGAGTTCATTTGCAGTGGCTGGAGGTCCTGGCGTGCCCATTCTCCCTCTCTCTGCCTCTTTCTTGCTCTCAAATAAATAAATATTAAAAAATAAAAAATAAGCTGGGCGTGGTGGCGCACACCTTTAATCCCAGCACTCGGGAGGCAGAGGTAGGAGGATTGCCGTGAGTTCAAGGCCACCCTGAGACTACATAGTTAATTCCAGTTCAGCCTGGGCCAGAGTGAGACCCTACCTCGAAAAACAAACAAACAAAATAATGATAATAATAAAACAAAAAATAAAAAATATACATGTATAACAGTAATGTGGATAAGACTGGGAACTACAAGTTACAGAAACACCTCTCCTTAGTTAACTGGCATGCCCCTTAGGCTCTCCCTCTCCCCCAACAAATATAGGGAATGGAGTTTTAGGTTTTTGTTTTCCTAGTAGAGGAAGACATTTGTCAACCACTAAAATTATGAAAATAAATGAAAAAAAAAACATACAAAGGGGCTGGAGAAATGGCTTAGTGGTTAAGGCGTTTGCCTTCGAAGCCAAAGGATCCCGGTTCGATTCTCCAGGACCCACGTAAGCTAGATGCACAAGGGGCACATGCATCTGGAGTTCGTTTGCAGTGGCTAGAGGCCCTGGTGTGCCCATTCTCTCTCTGTCTGCCTCTCTTCTATCTCTCTCTCTGCTTGCAAATAAATAAATAAACAAATTAAAAAAACATACAAAAGATACAAAGGAAAGCACAGTAGAATGAAAACATAAGCTAACACTTACTATAGGCTAATGAAATGCTAATCGTTTCTGTGACTGTTCCCATTTTACAGAGAAAGCTGTGGCCCAAGTAACAGCTAGTAGGTAGCGGAGCTAGACCGACCTGAGTCTGCAAAATAAGATACACCATCTAAAAAATGCTTACCACACAGGTGTTCGTAGAACTCTCACATGTCACTAGGATACTTACTACAGTCTTATGGGGTAGGGTTAGCCTCTGCGTTTCACCTCCTTGTCTCCAAAGCTCCGGGCTATGTGTAGCCCCACTTTACAGAGAGAGAGGATCTGACCCTCTCCCGCCCCCGCCCCAGTCACTCAGATAACGCGGGAGCCAAATGCGAACCTACAAGACAATGCATGTAAAGCACCTGGCGCATCCTAATCATTCAGTAACTGTTAGCTGGCGGTGCTAAGGATGTTTATTTCACGTTCCTCTAGAGCGGGAAGAGGAGGTGATGAACCCCAAACCCAGGGAGGTCTTCACTTGAGTTCACCTGCAGCAGCGGCAGGAGCAGCTGGTTGAGCCTCCGCCGCTCCATGAGGCTCACGGCGCCCTCGCCCGTGCGGCTCATCTCGTTGAGCAGCACCAGGACCGCGATCTTATACGGCGTCACCCAGTCCTTGATGCCAAACACGTTGGCGTGCACCACCCCGTTGGTCATCATGGGATTGAAGTACAGGCTCTCGTGGACGCTGGCCATGGCGGAGAACCGCCACGCGCCGCGTCCACAAGCAGCCTCAAGGCATAGCTGCGGCCGTCATAGACTTCCGCCCGCCGGCAAGGAATCCCGCAGGAAACAGGCTTCTTGGTCCCGGCATGCACTGGGCCAATCATCGGCCCCCAAGAGCGAAAGCCAATCAAAACATCCAGAAGTGGCAGGGAAGGGCGGTCGAGAAGAAGGCCGTGCACCAAAAGATCCGTTCCCCCCAGAAACGCTGACCAAAGCTTAGCAGGTTCCCAGTCGACGTGGACCCGGAGTGACATATCTGTTACCCCAGCATTCGGGAGGTTGAGGTAGAAGGATTGAGGATCTGGAGCTCAAGGCTAGGCTGGGCCAGGCCACAGAATGAGATTAAGTCCAGTCTCGGATGTAAGAGACCCTGACTCAAAGAGAAAAGAAAAAAATAAAATGAAATAAAATTAGGCCGGGCGTGGTGGCTCACACCTTTAATCTCAGCACTCGGGAGGCAGAGGTAGGAGGGTTGTGGTGAGTTCAAGGCCACCCTGAGACTACATAGTGAATTCCAGGTCAGCCTGAACTAGAGTGAGATGCTACCCGAAAAACCAAAAAATAAAATAGAATAATAAAATAAAGTTAAAAAAATAAAATGCCAGGCATGGTGGCACACGCCTTTAATCCCAGCACTCAGGAGGCAGAAGTAGGTGGATCTCTGTGAGTTCAAGGCCACCCTGGGGCTACATAGAAATTTTTTTAAAGTAGGGTTCAGATTAGATGATGTGTTAGGTCCTCATGCTAAAATCCTATGACACATTACTTGTTATTAAAAATTTTTTTTAAATATTTATTTGTGAGAGAGACAGAGAGAGAGAGAGAGCGATGGGCAAACCAGATGCATGGCTACCTTGTGCATCTGGCTTACGTGAAAACTGGGGACTCAAACCTGGGTCCTTTGGCTTTGCTGGCAAGTGCCTTAATGCTAAGCCATCTCTCCAGCCCCTTTTTAAATTTTTTTTTCGAGGTAGGATATCACTTTAGCTCAGGCTGACCTGAAATTCACTATGTAGTCTCAGGGTGGCCTCAAACTCATGGCAATCCTCCCACCTCTGCCTCCCATATGCTGGGATTAAAGGCATGTGTCACCACGCCCGGCTTGAACTGGTTTTGTCATAGAGGTGATTAGGTGTAGCAAATGATATTGAAGCTCTGACCCCAAAGTTTGTTGAAATTAAGTCATGACGTCCCTGAGTCTACTAAACGACGGTAGGATAAAATCCTATTCATTCACCAGGAGTGATTCCCTGGGTACAAGGCGACTGGTGGTACTTTGGTGCCCCAAACTGATTCAACTTGACACCCTGAGCTCAGCTACAATTGGTAACTTTCACCTAGCTCCATTTCCCTCCTGTTCTCCCTTTTTAAATTTTTTAATTTATTTATTAGAGAGGGAGAGAGAGGGGCAGATAGAGAGGATAGATGTATGAGAACCTTCAGCCACTACAAACAAACTTCAGACACATGCACCTCCTTCTGCATCTGCCTTACATGGGTACTGAGGAATTGAACCTGGCTCCTTGGGCTCTGCAGGCACATGCCTTAACTGCTAAGCTGTCTCTCCAGCCCTTATTATTTAATTTAATTTTTATTTATTTATCTTGTTTTTTTGAGGTCGGGTCTCACTGTAGCCCAGACTGACCTGTAATTAACTACATATTCCCAGGGTGGCCTCCAACTCACTAGTGATCCTCCTACCTCTGCCTCCTGAATGCTGGGATTAAAGATGTGCAGCACCACACCTGGTCTGTCCCTTGTTATTTTTATGTAAAATTTTCATTAGGCATTGAGGAGATGGCTCAGTTGGTAAAAGGCTTGGCATGCAAGCATGAGTTCAGATCCTCAGGACCCATGTCAGTGCCAGATGTAGGAGTGTAATCCTAGTGGCCTGGTGGTAGACACAGGTGGATCTCCCAGGCTTGCTGGCTAACTTGTGAAGCAAAATCTATGGGCTCTAGGTCTCTTGAGAGACTCTGTCTGAATAAATGAGGTAACAAGTGACAAAGGAAGAAACCCCACATCAACCTCTGGTCTGTACATGCACACACCTGATACACATATACACATGCAAAATTATTTATTGTAGTAAAATATACATAACATAAAAGTTACCATTATGGGCCAGGATGTGTTTGTGCATGCCTTTAATCCCAGCACTAGGGAGGCAGAGGTAGGAGGATCACTGTGAGTTCGAGGCCACCCTGGACTACAGAGTGAATTCCAGGTCAGCCTGGGCTAGAATGAGACCCTACCTCAAAAAACCAAAAACAAAAATAAAAAAAAAGTTACCATTATAAAGCTGAGCATGGTGGCACACATCTTTAATCCCAGCACTCAGGAATCAGAGGTAGGAGAACCCAGGAGAGTTTGAGGCCACCCTTGAACAACATAGTGAATTCTATCCAGGTCAGCATGGGGTAGAGTGAGACCCTGCCTTGAAAAACAAAAAGTTACCATTACAAGTGTGGTGGCACACACCTTTAATCCCAGGATTTGGGAGGCTGAGGTAGAAGGATCACAGTGAGTTCTAGGCCAGCCTGGACTACAGAGTGAGTTCCAGGTCATCCTGGGCTGCAGTGAGATCCTGCCTCAAAAAAAAAGTTGGACTGGAGAGATGGCTTAGCAGTTAAGGCACATACCTGTGAAGCCTAAGGACCCAGGTTCGATTCTCCAGGTCCCATGTAAGCCAGATGCACATGGTGACGAATGCATCTGGAGTTCGTTTGCAGTGGCTAGAGGCCCTGGCATGCCCATTCTTACTCTCTCTCTCCCTGTCTCTGACAAATAAAAACAAATCTTAAAATAAAGTTACCGCGGGCGTTGGCGCAACACAATCCCAGCACTCAATTACAGAGGTAGGAGGATCATTCGACCACCCTGAGACTACATAGTTAATTCCAGGTCAGTCTGGACCAGAGTGAGACCCTACCTCGCAAAAACCAAAAAATAAAAAAATAAAAAAAAATAAATAAAGTTACCATTACAACCAATTACAGGATAGTATTCATATTACTTAGGACATTCGCTGTGAGGTATAACCTTCCCAGTAGGATTGTACTAGAACTTTTTTATCACCTCAAAGGAAAATCATGCATTACCAAGGACTTCCCACTCTTCTTTCTCTCCAGCCCTTGGCAAACACTAGGCTGCTTAAACCTTTATTCAAAAAGCTAACAAAAGGGGCTGGAGAGATGGCTTAGTGGTTAATCACTTGCCTGTGAAGCCTAAGGACCCTGGTTCGAGGTTCAGTTCCCCAGTACCCACATAAGCCATATGCACAAGGTGGCACATGCATCTGGAGTTTGCTTGCAGTGGCTGGAGGTCCTGGAGCACCCATTTTCTCTCTTTCTCTCTGTCTGTCACTCTCAAATAAATAAATAAAAATAAACAAAAAAGCCAAAAAAGTTTATATGGAAATAAGAATAATAACCAAAAGATGAAACAACCCATATTCCCATTAGCAGAGAAACAAGTGAAAACAATGTGGTCTAGCCATTCTGTGGAATATTACATAGACAGAAAAAGAAATGAGAGCCTGGTGTTTTAGCACTTCTTTTGTTGTTGTTTTTGAGGTAGGGTATCATTTTAGCCCAGGTTGACCTGGAATTAGCCTCAAGGTGGCCTCGAACTCACAGCCATCCTCCTACCTCTGCCTCCTGAGTGCTAAAATTAAAGGTGTGTGCCACCACCCCCGGCTTATTTTATTTTCATCATGGGGGGGGCACATGTGTGGAGGCCAGATGAGAATCTTGGGTGCTGGTCCTCTCCTTTCACCTTTATTCATACAGAGTCTCTCATGTTTTTGCTACTGGGAAAGTCATTCTAGCTGGGCCTTCAAGTTTTCAGGTTCGTCTGGCCCCCTGAACATATGTTTTCAATTTTCTTCATTATATACATGGAATGGGAATTTATGGGTCATATGATAGTCCTATACTTGACTTTTTTTTTTTTTTTTTTTTTTTTTTTGGTTTTTTGAGGTAGGGTCTCACTCTGGCCCAGGGTGACCTGGAATTAAGTCCAGGGTGGCCTCACTCATGGCGACTTTGCTGGGAAAAATATTTTTTAAAAAATATTTTATTGAGCCAGGCGTGGTGGCACACGCCTTTAATCCCAGCACTTGGGAGGCAGAGGTAGGAGGATCACGGTGAGTTCAAGGCCACCCTGAGACTACCTAGTGAATTCCAGGTCAGCCTGGGCCAGAGTGAGACCCTACCTTGAAAAAAAAAAATATATATATATTTTATTGATGGGCTAAAGAAATGGCTTAGTGGTTAAGACAGTTGCCTGCAAAGTCAAAGGACCATGATTCAATTCCCTAGGACCCACGTAAGCCAGATGCACAAGTGGTGCATGCATCTGGAGTTTGCAGTGGCTGGAGGCCCTGGTGTGCCACTCTCTCTCTCTTTGCCTCTTTCCCTTTTTTTTTTTTTTTTTTTTTTTTTTTTTTTTTGGTTTTTTAAGGTAGGGTCTCACTCTGGCCTAGGCTGACCTGGAATTCACTATGTAGTCTCAGGGTGGCCTCGAACTCACAGCGATCCTCCTACCTCTGCCTCCCAATTGCTGGGATTAAAGGCGTGCGCCACCACGCCGGCCCGGCTCGTTGTTTTTTGCTTTTGTTTTTGTTTTTGAGGTAGGGTCTCACTCTGGCCCAGGCTGACCTGGAATTAACTATGTAGTCTCAGGGTGGCCTCAAACTCACAGCAATCCTCCTACCTCTAGCTCCTGAGTGCTGGGATTAAAGGCGTGCTCCACCATGCCCGGCTTTCCCTCTCTCAAATAAATAAATAAATAAATAAATAAATAAATAAATAAATAAATAAATAAATAAAATATTTTATTGAGCTTGATAGATGGCTTAGCAGTTAAGGTGCTTGCCTGTCAAGTCAAAGGACCCAGATCCGATTCCTCAAGACCCACATAAGCCAGATGCACAAAGTGGCACATGCGTCTGAAGTGCTTTTGCAGTGGTTGGAGGCCCTAGTGTGCCCATTCTCTCTCTCTTTCTCTGCCTCTCTCTCAAATAAAAAAATATATATTATAAAATATTTTATTTATTTATTTGCATGCAGAGAGAGAGATACACACAGAGAGAATGAACCCACTAGGGTTTGTAGCCACCGTGAACAAACTCATATGTGTGCACCACTTTGTGCAAATGGCTTTATGTGGGTACAAGTGCCTTGACCACTGAGCAATCTCACCAGCCCTCTATATTTGACTTTTTTTTTTTTTGAGGTAGGGTCTCATTGTAGCTCAGGCTGACCTGGAATTCACTATGTAGTTTCAGGGTGGCCAGGAACTTTCAGAGCTCCTCCTACCTCTGCTGCCTGAGTGCTGGGATTTCAGGCTTGCGCCACCATGCCCGGCTCTATATTTGACTTTTTAAGGAACTAAAATTGACTGGACCATTTCACATTCTGACTGACAATGAGTGAAGTGAACTCTACATTTTAATGAGGATGAGGAGCCTACCTCAATTCTTCATCAGGTTGAGCCATGCAGCGGGCATGGTGGTGCAAGCCTGTAATTCTAGAACTAGGGAGGCAGAGGTGGGAAGATAAGAATTTCAAGGCCAGCTTCAGCTATATAGTGGGTTCTAGACCAGCCTATGTTACAAAAGACCCTATCTCAAAAATAGCCAGGCATGGTGGCACACATCTTTAATCCCATTACTTGGGAGGCAGAGGTAGGAGGATCGCCATGAGTTTGAGGCCACCCTGAGATTACACAGTAAATTCCAGGTCAGCCTGGGCTAGAGGGAGACCCCACCTCGAAAAAAAAAGGGGGGACCTGAGATCTCCACCGTTTCCTCCTGCTCCTTCCTACCAACTCTTTGTGATTCTACCCCCACTGCACATGGGATCATGATCTTAGGAGATGACAGAGTATATAGTGAGGAAGGCTTCATGGATACAGCCATGGGGAAGTTGTCATCCATGCTGTGGTGAGACTTACCATGAGGACTACATGATGATGTACCCATCATGTCTGTTATAATGAGGCAGGATGTGTGTGAAGCTGGGGAGTGGTGGTCCTGAGCAGATAATTTCAAAACTTGACCAACTTGGTGGTGAGAAAAAAAAAGAAAAAAGAAAAGCTTTTCTTAGGCTGGAGAGATGGCTTTGATGTTAAGGCACTTGCCTGCAAAGCCAAAGGACCCAGGTTCAATTCCCCAGGACCCACATAAGCCAGCACATGGTAGCGCATGCATCTGGAGTTCGTTTTCAGTAGATAGAGGCCCTGGTGTGCCCATTCTCTCTCGCAAATAAATAAAATAATTAAAAAATATTTAAGAAAAGAAAATTGCTTTTTTTTTTTTTTTTAAACCACCCTGATCTTGGAGTGATCCACATCTGCTTGCTTCATTGGGGGAAGAGAAGTCATTTAGCCTCTGCATTGTCTTGGTCAGGAAGTGAGCCAGACTACACACCAGAGCCAAGTCTCTGCCCAGGATTTAATGGGATGCTGTCCATCCAGGAGGTGACCCATGGATTGGAAGCTCAGTGGTGTGGGAACAGTCTCTTGGAGACTGTGAGCCTTCATTCCTGCACACATCCTGTTGTGCCGATTATGTGGCCTTGGGTTAGGGTTTGGAGGATACCAGGGATTCACTGTGACTCTGTCTATCCAGAGCTCTGTACTGCCTGTTTATTTGTTGTTCACTCACTGTGGTTCTACTCTGTGACTTTTTTGTTTGTTTGTTTTGTTTTGTTTTTCAAGGTAGTGTCTCACTCTAGTCCAGGCTGACCTGGAATTCACTATGTAGTCTTAGGGTGGCCTCAAACTCATGGTGATCCTCCTACCTCTGCCTCCCACGTGCTAGGATTAAAGGCATGTGCTACCACACCCAACTCCTACTCTATGACCTTTAATGCTCTCTCTCTTTTTTAAAATTGTATTTATTTATTTGAGAGAGAGAAAGAAGCAGAAAGAAAGAGAGACAGATAGAGAGAGAATGGGCGCACCAGGGCCTCCAGCCACTGCAAAGGAATTCCAGATGCACGTAACACCTTGTGCATCTGGCTTATGTGGGTCCTGGGGAATTGAACCAAGGTCCTTTGGCTTTGCAGGCAAGTGCCTTAACCACTAAGCCATCTCTCCAGCCCTTTAATGCTCTTTTTGTTGTTGCTATTTTCTTTCTTTCTTCTTCTTTTTTTTTTTTCTCTTTTGGTTTTTCAAAGTAGGGCCTCACTCTAGCCCAGGCTGACCTGGAATTCACTATGTAGTCTCAGGCTGGCCTTGAACTCACAGTGATTCTCCTACCTCTGCCTCCCAAATGCCAGGATTAAAGGTGTGAGCCACCACACCTGGCTTTTTATTTTGTTTTTCCTTTTTTGTTTATTATTTTATTTTATTTTTTTGGTTTTTCGAGGTAGGGTCTCACTTTAGCTCAGGCTGACCTGGAATTCACTATGTAGTCTCAGGGTGGCTTAGAACTCACAGCGATCCTCCTACCTCTGCCTCCTGAGTGCTGGGATTAAAGGTGTGCGCCACCACGCCTGGCTCTTTTTTGTTTATTTTTATTTATTTATTTGACAGCTACAGACAGAGAGAAAAAGAGGCAGAGAGAGAGAGAGAGAGAACAGGCACACCAGGGCCTCCAACCACTGCAAATGAACTCCAAATGCATGCGCCACCTTGTGCATTTGGCTTACATGGGTACTGGGGAATCGAGCCTCGAACCGAGGTCCTTAGGCTTCACAGGCAAGCGTTTAACCGCTACACCATCTCTCCAGCCCTGTTTTTTTTTTTTTTTGAGGTAGGGTGTCACCCAGCCTGACCTGGAATTTACTCAGTAGTCTCAGGATAGCCTCAAACTCACAGTAATCCTCCTACCTGTGCCTCCCAAGTACTGGGATTAAAGGCATGTGCCACCACGCCCAACCAACATAGAGTTTTGATGATGGACATTTCAAGATCTCTGAATGCTGACAGTCTCAACCACTAGATCATCTCCTGATTTCTGGGGAGTTCTCTCCTGTCTCTGGGCCTTAGCTTCTGTCGGTGTAAAATCAGTGGGTTGGAGCTTAGGGAGATAACTTAGAGGACAAGAGTGCTTGCTGCACAAGTACGAAGACCTAGGTTTGATTCCCAGCACCCACGTAAATGCTGAGTCTGGCCGTACATGCCTGTAATACCAGCGCTAAGTAGGGCAGAGACAGAAGGATCACTGGGGCTCACTGGTCAGCCAGTCAGCTGAAAACTTGTGAGCTCCGGGTTCAGTGGGAGACTCTGTCTCAAGGAAATAAGGTAGAAGAACAATAGAGGAGGATACCCCGTATCTTCTTCTGGCCTCTGCACACATGTGCAGATGTACACATGTGCACATACATCAACACACCACATACATACTAAAGGTTTTTAAAAGCAGTGGGTTGTCTTTCTCTCAAATAAATTAAAAACGTATTTTTAAAGCAGTGGGTGGGTGAGGATGACCTTTAATGTTCTTTATACGTCTGAGAATTCTTTTTCTTAGACAAACTTGAACCATCCCATTTCTTCTTCTCCTCCCTTCTTAGAAAGCATGATCTAGGAAATCTCTGGGCTTGCCAGGCATGGCGACTCATGCTTGTCCTTTCAGCATTTGGGAGGCTACGGCAGAAGGATTGCTGTGAGTTTCAGGCCAGCATGAATTACATAGTGAGTTCCAGGTGAGCCTGGGGTATATATACAGTGAGATCCTATTTAAAAAAAAAAACAAACTATAAATTGGGCATGGTGGCACATACCTTTAACCCCCAGCACTCAGGAGGCAGCAGTAGGAGGATCGCCAAGAGTTCGAGGCCACCCTAAGACTACAGACTGAATTCTAGGTCAGCCCGGGCCAGAGTGAGACCCGACCTCGAAAAACCAAAACCAACGAAGCAAACAAACAAAATAAGGGATTGGGGAGATGTCTCGGCTGTCAAAGGCACTTGTTTGCAAAACCTGGTAGCCCAGGTTCAATTTTACAGTACCCGCATAAAGCCAGACACAAAGTGATGCTTTGTATTTGGGCTTCATTTGCAACAGCGTAAGACACTGGTGTGTGCGTGCATGCACACATACACATGCACAATAACTAAAAGTTTATCAAATCTTTGAGTAAATCATGATCATATTCCTGATTGTATGCGTCTCCTGTCACTGCACTTGGAGAATTGTGACCTCTTTCCCTGTGTCAGATAGTAGCTCACCAGCAGCTAAGTGCTGGCCCATCATCTGCAGCCCCCACCACAGCTCCCTGGAAGTCAGGACCAGTTTTTATGTCATTGAATGTGGCAGAAAGACTGTTATGTGCCAGCATCAAGCCAAGGACTCAAGAGAGCTGGGTGCTTTCACTACAGGAACATTCTCTAGTGTCAGGAGGTGAGACACAGATTCACCTGGTTATGCCAGCCCCATCCGTTCCATATCAGTGTGGTTCTAGCCAGCCACCCAGGTGTGTTGTTAGCCACCGAGGTTTTATGGTTTTACAAAGCATTTTTGTAGCAGTAGAGAACATAATTGCCACCAGTTTGGGCTCTGCTTAAACTACATAGTGAGACATTGTCTCAAAATAGAACAAAACAAAGTGAAATTGAGTGTAAAATGCATTCATCTAGACCTGGTGTGGTGACACATGTCTTTAATACCAGCTCTTGAGAGGCTGAGATAGGAGGATCACCATGAGTTTGAGTCCAGCCTGGGCTAGCGGAAAATGGTCTCAAAAATATATATATAATCAGCCGGGCATGGTGGCACACGCCTTTAATCTCAGCATTTGGGAGGTTTGCTGAGAGTTGAAGGCCTCCCTGAAACTACACAGTGAATTCCAGGTCAGCCTGGGCTAGAGGGAGACCCTACCTCGAAAAAAAATCAGAGCTGGAGAGATGGATCAGTGGTTAAAGACACTTGTTTGCAAAGCCTTCATGACCCAGGTTCAACTCTCCAGTACCTATGTAAAGCCACATGCACAAAGTGTCTCATGTGTCTGGACTGCCTTTGCAGGAGCAGGAAGCGGAAGCCCTGGAGTGCCCTTTTCTCTCTCTCTCTCTCTCTCTCTCTCTCTCTCTCTCTCTCTCTCATCTCTCTCTCTCATTGTTCCTCTCCTTCTCTCTCTCCCTTTGTGTATGTGTATCTGTCTCTCTTAAATAAGAAAATAAATAATAAAAATAAAAATAATAGCTCTAAGGAGGCAAAGTAAGAAGATCGCTGTGAGTTCATTTGAGGCCAGCCTGAGCCTACATAGTGAATTCCAGGTCAGCCTGGACTAGAGCAAGACTCTATCTCGAAAAACCAAAACCAAATAAAAACAAAGAACAAAAAAAAGGGGGGAGGGCTGGGCATGGTGGCACATGCCTTTAATCCCAGCACTTGGGAGGCAGAGGATCACAATGAGTTTGAGGCCACTCTGAGACTACATAGTGAATTCCAGGTCAGCCTGAATTAGAGTGAGACCCTACCTCAAAAAAAAAAAAAAAAAAAAAAAAAAAAAAAAAAAAAAAGGCTGGAGAGATGGCTTAGCGGTTAAAGCACTTATCTGCAAAGCCTAAGAACCCGTGTTTGACTCTCTAGATCCCATCTCTCTCCAAAATTTTTTTTAAAAAGTCAATTAACTAAAAAAATAAAACACCATTGTTGCCAGGTGTGGTGGCGCACGCCTTTAATCCCAGCACTCGGGTGGCAGAGGTAGGAGGATCTCTGTGAGTTTGAGGCCATCCTGAGACTACATAGTGAATTCCAGGTCAGCCTGGACCAGACTGAGACCCTACCTCGAAAAACAAAAACAAAACAAAAAACCATTGTTTTTCCTAGCACTCAGGATGTGGCATGACCTTGATCAAATGCCTAACCCTGAGTTTGAAGGAATAATATAACTAGTTCTTGTCAGGCCAGATTTATTGTAATATTCAATAAATAGTTTAATGTTTCCCAGGCAAAGTATCAGAGCTACTGTTTTCCTATATAAGGTTCTGAAACTCCTGGGCATTATTCTTTCAATGTTAAAATACTGGATGATTCTTTCATTCTTTATTTGCAGTCTCCTAATGGCCAAGAATCACAAAAGCAATTAAGTTACTAAAGACACTCTTTTAAATTCTTTGAGAGGTATGTTATTCATTTTCTATGTGTGGAGGATAATGGCAGGGAAATCTTTGTCAGGGTTTCAATTTGTGTCAATTAATGAGTTAAAAGAGGCTTTTATTTTCCAGTACTGGGAAATGAATACAGAGCCTCAAATATACACTCATAGAGTAGCTCAGGCTGGTTTTGAATTCCTGGACTCAAATGATACTCCCACCTCAGCCTCCTGAGTGCTGGGACTAGAGCCTGGGCTACAGAGTAAATTCTTGGTCAGATTGGACTACAGCAAGACCCTCCCTAAAAAAAAAAATGTTGAGGGAGCCGGGCGTGGTGGCGCATGCCTTTAATCCCAGCACTTCAGAGACAGGAGGATTGTTGAGAGCTCGAGGCCACCCTGAAACTGTATAGTGAATTCCAGGTCAGCCTGAACTAGACTGAGACCCTGCCTTGAAAAACCAAAAAAGAAAGAAAGAAAGAAAGAAAGAAAGAAAGAAAGAAAGAAAGAAAGAAGGAAAGAAGGAAAGAAGGAAAGAAAGAAAGAAAGAAAGAAAGAAAGAAAGAAAGAAAGAAAGAAAGAAAGAAGGAATGTTCCAGGGCTGGAGAGGTAGGGCACATATGCCAGACACGCAAAGATGAGGCTAGCACAAGGTTGCACATGCCCACTAGGTGGCACAAGCATCTGGCATTCCATAGCAGTGGCTGAGGCCCTGGTGTGCTAGTTCATTCTTTATCTCTCTTTCCCTTGCAAATAAACAAAATGAAAACATTTTAAGAAATGCTGAGGGCTGGAGAAATGGCTTAGCGGTTAAGACGTTTGCCTGTGAAACCTAAGGACTCCGGTTCGATTCCCTAGGGCCTGCATAAGCCAGCTGCACAAGAGGGCACATGCGTCTGGAGTATGTTTGCAGTGGCTGGAGGCTCTGGCGTAGCCATTCTGTCTCTCTCTATCTGCCTCTTACTCTCTCTCTCAAATAAATAAATATATTCTAAAAAAAAAAAAAAGGAGGAGGAAGAAGAAGAAGAAGAAGAAGAAGAAGAAAAAATGTTGAGCCAGGAGTGGTGACACATGCCTTTGGTCCCAGCACTTGAGAGGCGGAGGTAGGAGGATTGCCATGAGTTCGAGGCCAGACTGAGACTACAAAGTGAATTTCATATCAGCCTGGGCTAGAGTGAGATCCTACCTTGAAAAAACAATGAAAAAAATGTTGAGGGCTGGAGAGATGGTTAAGGTGCTTGCCTGTGAAGCCTAAGAACCCAGGTTTGATTCCCCAGGACCCATGTAAGCCAGATGCACAAGGTGGCACATGCTTCTGGAGTTCATTTGCAGTTCACCCATTCTCTCTTTTGATCTCTCTCTCTCTCTCTCTTTCTCTCTCTGCCTCTCTCACACACAAATAAACAAACATAAAAAAATTTTTTTAGGGACTGGGGAGATGGTTTAGCAGTTAAGGCTTTTGCCTGCAAAGCCAAAGGATCCCGGCTCAAGTCTTTAGGACCCACGTAAGCCAGATGCACAAGAGGGCGCACACACTTAGAGTTTGTTTGCAGTGGCTGGAGGCCCTGGTGTGTCCATTCTCTCCCTCTCCTTCCCGCTTTCTCTCAAATAAAAAAATATATATGTATATTAATTTTTTTAAATGTTGAACTCAAATATTGTGTAATTTCACTATACAGACTCTAAAAGAATCATGCTCAAAGAAGCACAGTTGAAAGTTGCTGACATGGCTGCAGGTAGGAGAAGTGAGGGGATTTTTGTCAGAGTTAACTTCCACTTTTAAGGTAAACACACTTGTTGAGGCCCTGGTGCACCCATTTTCTCTCTCTCTTTTTTTTCTCTCCCTCTCCTTGCAAATAAGTATAAATATTTTATTTGGACTGGAGAGATGGCTTAGTGGTTAAAGTGCTTGCATGCAAAGCCTAACACGAATTCGATTCCCCAGTACATGTGTAAAGCCAGGTGCACAAACAAAGTGTCTGGAGTTCCTTTGCAGTGGCTGGAGACCCTGGCATGCCCATTCTCTCTTCTATCTCTCTCTGCTTGCAAATAAATAAAAACTTTTTTTTTTGTTTTTGTTTTTCAAGGTAAGATCTCACTCTCTAGCCCAGGGTGATCTCAAATTCACTGTGTAGTCTCAGGCTGGACTCAAACTCAGTGATCCACCTATACCTCTGCCTCCCAAGTGCTGGGATTAAAGGTGAGTGCCACCATGACCAGTTTATTTATATATATATATATATTTTTTTTTTGGTTTTTCGAGGTAGGGTCTCATTCTGGCCCAGGCTGGCCTTTAACTCATGGTGATCCTCTTACCTCTGCCTCCTGAGTGCTGGGCTTAAAGGTGTGTGCCACCACACCCATCAAATAAAAATATTTTTTTAATTCCAGCACTCAAGAGGTAGAGGTAGGAGGATCGCCATGAGTTCAAGGCCACCCTGAGACTACAAAGTTAATTCCAGGTCAGCCTAGGCCAGAGTGAAACCCTACCTCAAAAAACCTAAATAAATAAAGAAATAAATATTGTTTATTTTGGCTTTCTGGAAACCTCAAGTGTGGGTCATTCTTTTATAGAAAAAAAACAAGAAAAATGAAAAAGCAACAAAGCCTGCATTATGTCATTCTCCTCCTAATGTTTTTGATGCACCTCCTTGCTTATTCTAGTGACTTCACATGAGTCAGCCAGGCATGTAAGGCCAATTCAAGTGACTTGAAATGTGTTTTTTTCTGAATCTAGAGTTTCCACTTTCTGGCTTTGATACATTTAAGTTCATACTCAAAATAGAAATGTGGGGCTCGAGAGATGGTTTAGTGGTTAAGGCGCTTGCCTGTGAAGCCTAAGGACCCATGCTCAATCTCTCTCCAGATCCCACATAAGCCAGACACATAAAGGTGAGGCAAGCACACGGACACACATGCCCACTAGGGGGCACAAGTATCGCGTTTGATAGCAGTGGCTGAGGCCCTGGAGCACCAATTCTCTTTCTCTCTCTCATTCTCACTCTAGGGAAAAAAATGGAAATGTGAAAAGAGGGCTAGAGAGATGGTTTAGTGTTTAAGGCACTTGCTTGCAAGACCAAAGGACCTAGATTAGATTCTCCAGTACCCACATAAAGCCAGATGCACAAAGTGGTGAATGTATCTGGAGTTTGTTTGCAGTGGCTGGAGGTCCCCTGGCAAACCCATTCTCTCGTTCTCTCTTCTTTCTCTCTCTCTCTCTCTCTCTCACAAATAAATAAATAAATAAATATTTTTTAAAAAAGAAATATGAGGGCTGGAGGGATGGCTTAGCAGTTAAGGCATTTGCCTGCAAAGCCAAAGGACCCAGGTTCGATTACCCAGGACCCACATTAGCCATATACACAAAAGTCGCACACATCTGGAGTTCATTTGCAGTGGCTGGAGGCCCTGGAGCACCCATTCTCTCTCTCTCCCTCTTTCTCTATCAAATAAATAAATAAATGAGCCGGGCGTGAGCCACCACTTGGGAGGCAGAGGTAGGTGGATTGCCATGAGTTCAAGGACATCCTGAGACTACATAGTGAACTCCAGGTCAGCCTGGAGTAAAGTGAGACCCTACCTAGGAAAACAACAACAACAAAATAATAAATAAATAAATAAATAAAAATTAAATTTTTAAAAAAAAATAGGGGCTGGAGAAATGGCTTAGTGGTTAAGGCATATGCCTGCGAAGCCTAAGGACCCTGGTTTGATTCTCCAGGTCCCACTTAAGCCAGGTGCACAAGGTGGTGCATGTTACTGGAGTTTGTTTGCAGTGGCTAGAGGCCCTGGAGTGCCCATTCTCACTCTCTCTCTCACTCTCTTTGTCTTAAATAAACAAACAAACAAATAAATAAATAAATAAATAAAATCTTTTAAAAAAAGAAAAGAAAAGAAATATGAGGGCTGGAGAGATTGCTAAGCAGTTAAGGCATTTGCCTGCAAAACCAAAGGAATCCCAGGTTTAATTCCCCAGGACCTGTGTAAACCAGATGCACAAGGGGGCACATGTATCTGGAGTTTGTTTGCAGTGTCTGGAGGCCCTAACATGCCCATTCTCTTTCTCTTTCTCCCTCCCTCCCTTTCTCTCTCTCAAATAAATAAATAAATAAAATAAAATATACTTAAAAAATATGAACCGGGGCATGGTGGCGCACACCTTTAATCCCAAGACTCAGGAGACAGAGGTAAGGAAAGAGGTAGGAAGATTGCCATGAGTTCAAGGCCACCCTGAGACTATGTAGTGAATTTCAGGTCAGCTTGGGGTAGAGTAAGACCCTACCTCGAAAACCCAAAAATAATAATAAAATAAATAGCTGGGTATGGTGGCACATGCCTTTAATCCCAGGACTTGGGAGGCAGAGGTAGGAGGATTGCTTAGAGTTTGAGGTCACTCTGAGACTACGTAGAGAATTCCAGGTCAGCCTGGGCTAGAGTGAGACCCTACCTTGAAAAACTAACTAACTAACTAACTAACTAAATAAAATAAAATAAAAAGAAATGTGAATAGAAAATCTTTGGTGGTACTTTCATTATATATGTATGTATGTATGTATGTATGTATGTATGTATGTGTGTATATATATGTATATATGTATATGTGTATATATATATATATATATAATATAATACATTGTATATGCAATTATATATAGCCAAAATATACATTTCTATTATACACATATACATATATCTTTTCAATTATATATAAGTGATTATTATATATGTAATACATATAATTATATATGTAATACATATAATTATATATGTATATATATAATTATATATGTATATATATACATACATATATGTATGTATGTATGTGTGTATATATATATATATATATATATATAAAATTAAAAACAAAACTCAGTGTTTTCATAAAAATATAAATTTTATTCATTTATTTATTTGAGATAGAGAAGATATAAAAATAAAACTCAGTGTTTGGCCTCCAGCCACTGAAAAAACTCAGATGTTAACCCCTTGTTTATCTGGCTTAGTGGGTTCTGGAGAATGCCTCGAACCGGGTCCTTAGGCTTCACAGGCAAGCGTTTAACCGATTTCCAGCCCCAGAAAAACACTTTTAACCAAAAAGCATTAGTTGCTCAGATTTCCCAGCCATACACTTGAGGTGAAACAGGTTCTATTTTCAGCCAACAGAAATAGCCCATTCAGGGCTAGGGACATTCCTCAGCGGTTAACTGGTTAACATTGTTTCCTTGCAAGGCCTAACAGCCTGAGTTTGATGCTTTAGTATTCACATAAAGCCAGATGCAGGTTCTGGCGCACCCATACTCATTCACGCACTCTGTAAAATAAATAGACAAGTACATAAAAACATAAATCTCTTATTCAGTTATATATGATGGCACATGCCTGTAGTTTTAGCATGTCAGAGGTTGAGGCAGGAGAATCAGTTTAAGGTTGTCCTTGGCTACATGGACAGCTCAAGGCCAGCATGGGCTATATGAAACCCTATTTATATCCAAAAAAAAAAAAAAAAAAAAGAAAGAAAGAAAGGAAGAAAGAAAGAAAAGAAGGTGCTGGAGAGATGGCTTAGTGGTTAAGGCACTTGCCTATGAAGCCAAAGGATCCCAGTTCAATTCTCCAGGACCGACATAAGTCAGATGCACAAGGGGGCACACACATCTGGAGTTCGTTAGCAGTGGCTGAAGGCCCTGGTGTGCCCATTCTCTTTCTTTCTCTCCTCTTGCCTATTTTTCTCTCTCTCAAATAAATAAAGAAAAATAAAATATTTAAAAAAGAAGAAGGAAGGAAGGAAGGAAGGAAGGAAGGAAGGAAGGAAGGAAGGGGGGACTGGAGAGATGGCTTAGCAGTAAAGGTGCTTTCCTGAAAAGCAAAAGTACCCAGGTTCAATTATCCAAGACCCACATAAGCCAGATGCACATGATGGTGCATGTGTCTAGAATTTGTTTGCAGTGGTTAGATCCTGATGTACCCATTATCTCTCTCTGTCTGTCTCTCTCTCAAATAAATAAATAAAAACAAAATTTAAAAAAGAGGTTGTGGGGCTGGAGAGATGGCTTAGCAGTTAAGGCACATACCTGTGAAGCCTAAGGACTCCGGTTAGATTCTCCAGGTCCCAAGTAAGCCAGATGCACATGATGGTGCATGCATCTTGAGTTCATTTGCAGTGGCTAGAGGCCCTGGTGTGCCCATTCTCTCCCTCCCTCTCTCTAATAAATAAATAAATAAATAAATAAGGATAAAAAATCTTAGAAAAAAATAAAAAAGAGGTTGTGACAATCAAAGATGTACAAATGTAACTGCTGCTTGCTTAGCCAATCATGTTAAAAGATTACCTAACCAGCCTGGAATTCCCCCTAGCTGTGTTTAAAAGGGGCCTGCATTCTCCTCTGGGGGTCGCCATTTTGTATGAGTGGTTGACCCTGCATGCTGGCTAATCCTGCAGAATATCTTTGCTTTTACATACAAAGAAAAAAAAGAGGTTGTGAATGGAAAACCGTTTATGAAGTCCTGGCCTATCCATGATCTTGCAGTGCCTAGCAATACCTTTGCAAGACCCTCAAAATAAAAGAGAAAGATGATGTCATCAAATTAGGAGAGAGACTAATGGAGAGAGGGAGGGGATATGATGGAGACTGGAGTTCTAAAGTGGAATGGGGGAGGGGAGGGAAACATCAGGTGGGGTTGTTTTTTTTTTTGGTATGTAAGATTAAAAGTCAATGAAAAATAATAATTAAAAAAAAAAAAAGAAGTCCTGGCCTAAAATATAGTTGTGAGCTTTGCCTGTTTGATATCTTGCAGCAGACCAGGAACTCAGTTGTAGTCTCAAACTATCCTCAAACTCACAGTGATCCTTCTACCCCTGCCTCTCAAGTGCTGGGATTAAAAGTGTGTGCCAGCCAGGTGTGGGTGCACACCTTTACTCCCAGCACTCAGGAGGCAGAGGTAGGAGGATCACCATGAGTTCAAGGCCACCCTGAGATTACATAGTGAATTCCAGGTCAGCCTGGGCTAGAGCAAGACCCTGTCTCAAAAAACCAAAAAAAAAAAAAAAAAGTGTGCCAGGGTGAGGGAATTACCATAGTTTATTGTCTATAATTATGGAAATTGTCAATAAAAAAGTGTGTGCCACAATGTCTAGCTCCTTCCTTCTTCATTAGAAGTGTGTGTGTGTGTGTGTGTGTGTGTGTGTGTGTGTGTGTGTAGGTAGGTAGGTAGGTTCTCACTCTGGCCCAGGCTAACCTGGAATTTACTATGTAGTCTCAGGGCAGCCTCAAACTCATAGCAATCCCCCTACCTATGCCTCTTGAGTTCTGGGATTAAAGGCATGAGCCACCATGCCCGGCTCCGAATTTTGTTTTTTCCTCTTCTCTGACCTGGAACTCATTCTATAGATCCAGGATAGCCTCAAACTCACAGAAGTCCTCTTACCTCTGCATCCTGAATGCTGGCATTTGTTGCTTGTTATTGACACAGAGTCTCCCTCTAGCCCAGGCTGACATCAAATTCATGGTAATCCATCTACCTCAGCCACCCAAGTGCTCCAATTATAGGCAGGAGACACCATACCTGGATTTGTCTAATCTTTTATTTTAGCTTGGAACTGAACATTCAAGGCAATTCTCCTTATTACAGCCATCTGAACATCTCCCTTCGTGGTTGTTCGTGCATCAATTAACTTAATGGCCGTGTTTCATTGTGTGTCCAGCTTGGCTGTAAATGAGTATGAGCGTCAGCCTGTCTGTCTTGGATTGTAAAACTCTAAGGGGGAGAGGCAAGATTTGAGCTCATTCTCTGTGTGAATCATTTAGCATGACACGCACATGCAAGGAGGGATTTAATGAACATGCTGTGATCTTTAGAATGAGGCTTCATCCCATTTATCATCTTCTTGATCTAGCCTGTACTTCTCAAGAGTGTGGTGAAAGCTGACTTGATCTCCTTTCAATATGTTCTGACCCCTGGAAGCTTATGCTGAATAGGATAACTGAGATCTAGCACCTACTAATAAACATCTGAAATGCTATTTTTTCACACTTCTTTCTTTTTTTAAATTAAATTAAATTTAATTTATTATTATTATTATTATTATTATTATTATTTTTATTTTTTTTTGGTTTTTTGAAGTAGGGTCTCACTCTGGTCCAGGCTGACCTGGAATTAACTATGTAGTTTCAGAGTAGCCTCGAACTCATGGCGATCCTCCTACCTCTGCCTCCCGAGTGCTGGGATTAAAGGCGTGCTCCACCACGCCCGGCTAAAATTTTGTTTTTATTTATTATTATTTACCAGAGAGAGAGAGAGAGAGAGAGAGACAGAGAGAAGAGAATGGGCACACACTAGGGCCTCTAGGCACTGCAAACAAATTCCAGATGCACGCACTATCATGTGCATCTGGCTTGTGTGGGTTCTGGAGAGTCAAACCTAGGTCCTTAAGCTTCGCAGGTAAATTCCTCAACCACTAAACCATCTCTCTAGCCCCACATTTCTTTCATTGTCTTCCTTCCTTCCTTCCTTCCTTCCTTCCTTCCTTCCTTCCTTCCTTCCTTCCTTCCTTCCTTCCTTCCTTCCTCCCTCCCTCCCTCCCTTCGGTGTGCCAGGGCTTCTAGCCACTGCAAACAAACTCCAGATGCATGTGCATCTTGTGCATCTGGGTTATGAGAGTTCTGGGGAATCGAACCTGGGTCCTTAGTCTTCGTAGGCAAGTGCCTTAAACACTAAGCCATCTCTCCAGCTCAAGAAAGTTTTATTTGATTCTATAGTTCAAGGTTACAGTCCATCATGGTGGGGGAAGGCATGGCAGCAGGAGCTTGAGGCAGCAAGCCACATTCAGTGCACAGTGAGGAGACAGAGTGATAGGTACTGCCGTTCAGCTCGTTTTCTCCTTTTCATTCAGCCTGGGACCCCAGTCCATGGAATTACCTAATCTAACCTGAGCTTGGTGGGCCATACCTTTATCCTAGCACTCAGAAGGCTGAGGCAGGAGGATTGCTGTGAATTTGAGGCCAGCCCAGAACTACAGAGTGAGATCCAGATCATCCTAGGTTAGAGTGAGACCCTACCTTGAAAAAAAATCCGAATCAAGCCGGGCGTGGTGGTGCACACCTTTAATCCCAGCATTCTAGAAGCAGATGTAGGAGGATCACTATGAGTTCAAGGCCACCCTGAGACTACCCAGTGAATTCCAGGTCAGCCTGGGGAGTGGGGGACAATTCACATTCAAACTGTAACATGTCTTTCAAGACACATGGCTTCCGCCAACATGGCAATTTTGAACTTGCGGTCTCCAGAGCTGCGAGAGAATCCATTCCTGTTATTCAAGCCACCAGATTTGTAGTCATTTGATACAGGGGCTGTAGGAAACCAACACCGCAGCTCTGACATTTTTCATTCATCATGGCCACTTAAGCTCCATGATAAGAGGTGCTAAGTTTCTTTGTTCCACACTTGGCAGCCAGTGGTGTTCAATATGAATCAAAGGATATGAGCTACGAATTCCATGGGGAAAGTGGACTGGCCCTGCATTTCATGGGAAGCGAATTGTTTTTCGATACAATTTCCAGAAAGAGGCTATGCATGAATGGAAATTTCTATACAAGAATGAACTTGTTTCTCAAGGTCTTCTTTATTAGGATAGAAACACAGGTGAATATGACCCTGCACTGGGGATACAGGAGCTGGCAGCTATTCTAACTTTCATCACTGCTCACTAAGCCTCAGGCAAGAGAGTTCAATAATGATTCCCTTTCCCAAGCTATGAAAAGAAGAAAACCCAGTCCCCATCTTGCCTACTAAGGAGAATCATGGGTGCAGGGGATGAGGGAGCCTGTGAAAATCAGCCTTGACTTATTTCTTTCCTTTTCTGGAAACCACATGAAAGTCCTATTTGTTTTTCACTTTCTGTATGTTTCAATTATTCAGCAAAGTTTTAAGATACAAGTTCTTAGTTGACCCTCATTTATCATGTTCTCTAATTTACAAGAAATGTTTTTCTTTCTTTTCTTTTTCTCTTTTTAAAATATTTTTTTTCACTGTGAAAGGTTAGTATGCATTCTTCCTGGCTTTTAAATGCATCTCCATAAGGGTATGCACTATTAAAATAGAAGTGGGACTTACACTTACCCACATTGTGCCAGAAAACTCTTTTCAATAACAAAGCTTATGCACCTTCCCATATCAATACAAAAATTACTTCTCGGAGCTGGAGAGGTGGCTTGCGGTGAAGGCACTTGCCTGCAAAGCCTAAGGACCCAGGTTTGATTCCTTGTACCCACATAAAGCCAGATACACAAAGTGGTTAGAGGTCCAGTGCACCCATTCTCTGTCTCTCTTTCTGTCTCTCTTTCTGTCTCTCTTTCTGTCTCTCTCTCTCCCTTCCTCCCTCTCTCCCTCCCTCCAATAAATAAATAAAATACTTTTTTTTTTAATTACTACTTCTTGAACAGTTCCCAATGTAGAACTTTCCAGATGTTACTTCAGACAGCCTGGGAGGAACATATCATTGTCTCACTTACCTAAGCTTAGGACAGGAAAAGAACTTGTCCCATTAGTGTGAGAGCATCTTTACAAAGTCTTCCTTTCTCTGTGTGTATTTAAGCCGTTCATTCTTTTTTTTTTTTTTTTTTTTTTTTTTTGGTTTTTCGAGGTAGGGTCTCACTCTGGTCCAGGCTGACCTGGAATTAACTATATAGTCTCAGGGTGGCCTTGAACTCTCAGTGATCCTCCTACCTCTGCCTCCCGAGTGCTGGGATTAAAGGCGTGCACCACCACGCCCGGCTGCCGTTCATTCTTTTGTAGGGCTGAGGATGGAGCCCGTGCGAGGCAAGTGCTCTGCTACTTCACTAATTCCCAGCCTGTCATTGTGCTCTTCTTTAAAATCTTAGTTTTTCAAGACAGGGGCTTGCTCTGTAGCCAGGATGGCTTTGAACTAATGATCCTCTTGTCTCCACCTCCTGAGTGCTAAAATTGCAGATATGGGCCAGCCATAAGTGCACTTAAAAAAATTTTTTTTTTAGCTGGGCATGGTGGCTCACGCCTTTAATCCCAGCACTCGGGAGGCAGAGGTAGGAGGATCACCAAGAGTTCGAGGCCACCCTGAAACTACATAGTTAATTCCAGATCAGCCTGGACCAGAGTGAGACCTTTACCTTGCAAAACCAAAAAAAAAATTTTTTTTTTAAATTTTGGTTTTATTGAGGTGTGGTCTCACTCTAACCTAGGTTGACCTAGAACTCACTCTGTAGCTCCAGGCTGGCCTTGAACACTTGTTTCCAGTTTTTGCTATTGTAAGTAATCCACAACGCACACTTACCTTTGTATCAAGTTAAATCCTTGGGATCTGTTTCTACAAATAGATCAGCTTGATGAAAACAAACACAAAACTTCAGTACTGGTGAACAGATTGTTGTCCAGAAAGACTACAGTCATTCATGCTCCAGCTGCAGGGAGTGAAAGCCCCTGTTTTTCTGTGTCCTTGACTGCACCAAGACATTTGGGTCAATTTAAATTCAAGACTATTATCTATATGTCTATAAGTTGTGAATTTGGGTTTTTTTTTTAATTTTATCTTTTTAAAATATTTTTGCTAGCTGGGCCTGGTGGTGCATGCCTTTAATCGCAGCACTCGGGAGGCAGAGGTAGGAGGATTGCCGTGAGTTCAAGGCCACCCTGAGACTGCATAGTTAATTCCAGGTCAGCCTGAGCTAGAGTGAGACCCTACCTCGAAAAAGAAAAAAATATATTTCATTTATTTGAGAGAGAGAGAGAAAGGGGCAGATAGAGAATGAAAGAATGGGCACACCAGGGCCTCTACCCACTGCAAATGAACTCTAGACACATGTGCACACCTGAGTTCTAGAATTAAAGGTGTGCACCGTCACAGTCTGGCTTAGGTTCAACATTTCTGAAGACTTGTCAAACTTTTCCAAAGCAGCTTCTACATTCCCATCATTAATGAGCGTTCTAAGCTCTCCACATCCTTATTAAGACTTACCTGTCTTTTGTTATTTTAATAATCATCTTAGGTATGGAGTGGGGTCTGCGGTTTATATTTGATTTTCTGTGATGGCTAATAATATTAAGCATCTTTTCTTGTTCTTCATTAACACTTGACGTCTATTGAGAACTAAATTTTGTATCACCAGCAAGTGTTTTTTTGTGTGCATATATATACATATATATGTGTTTGTGTGTTTAAAATATTTTATTTATTTACTCATTTGATTGATAGAGAGAGAGAGAATGGACACATCAGGGTCTCAAGCCATTGCAAACAAACTCCAGATGCATGTGCCATCTGTGCATCTTCTGTCTTATGTGAGTACTGGGGAATCAAACCTAGGTCCTTAGGCTTCAAGGCAAGTGCCTTAACTGCTCAGGCATCTCTCCAGCCCCACCCCATTTAAAAAAGGGTCTCTAACCCAGGCTGACCTGGAATTCACTATGTAGTCTCAGAGTGGCCTTGAACTCATGGCAAACCTCCTAACTCTGCCTGAGTGCTGGGATTAAAGGCATGTGCCACCACACCCAGTTTTTACTAATTTATTTGAGAGAGAAAAAGAGGCAAGTAGAGAGAGAGAGAAAGTATGGGCATGCCAGGACCTCCAGCTGTTGCAAATGAACTCCAGATATATGTGCCACCTTTTGCATCTGGTTTATTCCTTCCTTGGAATCATCCTTCCTTCCACTGGCTCCAAGTGCCTTCCTTCCTTCCTCTCAACAGCCCTTTTTCTTTCTCCCTTCCTCCCTCTCTTTCTTTCTTTCTTTCTTTCTTTCTTTCTTTCTTTCTTTCTTTCTTTCTTTCTTTCTTTCTTTCTTTCTTTCTTTCTTTCTTCAAGGTAGGGTCTCACTCTATCTCAGGCTGCCCTGGAATTCACTCTGTAGTCTCAGAGTGGCCTTGAACTCATGGCAATCCTCCTACCTCTGCCTCCTGAGTGCTAGGATTAAAGGCATGTGCCACCACACTCAGCTTTTACTTATTTATTTGAGAAAAAGAGGCAAGGAGAGAGAGAGAGAATGGGCATGCCAGGACCTCTAGCTGCTGCAAATGAACTCCAGATGTATGTGCCACCTTTTGCATCTGGTTTATGTGAGTCCTGTGGAATCAACCCTGGGTCCATTGGCTTTGCTGGCAAGTGCCCTAACCTCTAAGCTATCTCACCAGCCCTCTTTCTTTCTTTCCCTCTTTCTTTTTCTTCCTTCCTTCCTTCCTTCCTTCCTTTCTTTCTTTCTTTCTTTCTTTCTTTCTTTCTTTCTTTCTTTCTTTCTTTTTCTCTTTCTCTTTTTTCTCCTTCTTTCTTTCTTTCTTCTTTCTTTCTTTCTTTCTTTCTTTCTTTCTTTCTTTCTTTCTTTCTTTCTTTCTTTCTTTCTTTCTTTCTTTCTTGTTTTTCGAGGTAGGGTCTCACTCTAGTTCAGGCTGACCTGGAATTCACTCTGTAGTCTCAGGGTGGCCTTGAACTCACGGCGATCCTCCTACCTCTGCCTCCTGAGTGCTGAGATTGAAGGGGTGTGTCACCATGCCTGGCCTTTCCAAGACTATTCTTGATCTTTCATGTATGTTGCCCCCTCCCCTTTTTGTATAGTTTTGGAGGTAGGATCTCACTCTAGCTCAGGCTGACCTGGAATTCACTATGTAGTCTCAGGGCGGCCTCAAACTCTTGGTGATCAACTTACCTCTGCCTCCCGAGTGCTGAGATTAAAGGTGTGTGCCATTATGCCTGGCCCTGCTAAATTTTTTTAAGCCTAAATCATTAGAAGAATAAATACTGTCTCTTCTAATGAAGCTCAACTGCTGCTCTGACATGGTACATAAAAGACTTTCTGGATGTTATTTTACAAAAAAACAAAAAAAATGAAAACAAAAACAAAAAAACCTAGGTCTATGCTAGACAAGAAATCAGATGAAGGCTTGAAAGATGGTTTAATGGTTAAGGGGATTGCCTGCGAAGCCTAAAGACCTGGGTTTGATTCCCATGTATCCATATAACCCACACAAGGTGATAACATGCATCTGGAGTTCATTTGCAGTGGCTGGAGGCCCTGGTATGCCCATTCTCTGTCTCTCATATAAATCAATAAAATAAATAACTAAAATATTGAAAAAAAGATATTACACTAACTCAGTAGAACTTGAAGTAAGAAAAATAGACTATTATGTCAGTATTAAGGAGGTGGCCTGCTGTGTTTTAATTTGGCAAATTATATATATACATACACATATAAAGTATTCTATTTATCAAGGAATATGGGGCTGGAGAGATGGCTCAGTGGCTAAGGCCCTTTCCTACAAAGGCTAATGACCAGGGTTCGATTTCCCAGTACCCACATAAAGCCAGATGCACAAAATGACTCATGCATCTGGAGTTCGTTTGCAGTGGCTGGAGGCCCTAGCGTGTCCATTTTCTCTACACTCTCTACTTAAAAATAAATAAATTAAAAAATGTTTTAGGGGGCTGGAGCAATGGCTTAGTGGTTAAGGCGTTTGCTTGCAAAGCCAAACGACTCAGGTTCAATTCCCCAGGACCCACTTAAGCCAGATGCACAAGGGGGCACAAGCATCTGGAGTTCATCTGCAGTGGCTGGAGGCCCTGGCATGCCCATTCTCTCTCTCTCTCTCAAATAAATAAATTAAAAAATATATTAAAAATATTTTAGGGCTGGAGGGATGGTTTAGTGGTTAAGGTGTTTGCCTGCAAAGCCAAAGGACCCAGTTTCGATTTCCCAGGACCCATGTTAGCCAGATACACAAGGGGGCGCAAGCATCTGGAGTTCGTTTGCAGTGGCTGGAGGCCCTGGCACGCCCATTCTCTTTCCCTCTTTCTCTGTCAAATAAATAATAAATAAAAATAAAATATTAAAAAATATTCTAGAAGCTGGAGAGATGGTTAAGACACTTGCCTACAGAGCCTAATGACCCAGGTTTAATCCCCAAGTACCCAGGTAAAGCTAGATGAAGAACATGGTGCATGCATCTGGAGTTTGTCTGCAGTGGCTGGAAGTCTTGGTGTACCCATTCTCTCTCTCTGCTTGCAAATAAATATATATATTTTTTGTTTTCCAAGGTAGGGTCTCACTCTAGCTCAGGCTGACCTGGAATTCTCTATGTAGTCTCAGGGTGGCCTTGAACTCACGGTGATCCTCCTACCTCTGCCTTCTGAGTGCTGCGATTAAAGGTGTGTGGCACCATGTCCAGCCAAATAAATAAAATATCAAAAAAATTTTTTAGCCAGACGTGGTGGAACATGACCATTAATCTCAGCATTCAGGAGGCAAAAATAGGAGGATCACTGTGAGTTCAAGGTCACCCTGAAATTACATAGTAAATTCCAGGTTAGCCTAGGCTAGAGTGAGACTCTACCTCAAAAATCAAAAAAAATTTTTTTAAAGATTTTATTTTTATTTATTTATTAGAGACACAGAGAGAGAGGGAGATAGATAGAGAGAGAGAGAGAATGGGTGTACCAGGGCCTTCAGCCACTGCAAACAAACTCTAGACACATGCCCCACCATGTGTATCTGGCTTACATGGGACCTAGAGAATCAAACCTGGGTCTGTCCTTAGGCTTCACAGGCATGCTCCTTACCTGCTAAGCCATCTCTCCAGCACCCCCCCACCACTTTTTTTAAAAAAGGAATGCAGGGTTGGAGAGATGGCTCAGCCATTGTAAGTGCTTGCAAAGCCTGACTTCCCAAGTTTGATTACCCAAAGTACACACATGGAGCTGGATGCAAAATGGTGCACGCATCTGGGGCTGTGGTGTGCCCATTTCTCTCTCTCTCCTTGCAAATAAATAATAAAATTAAAAACAAATAAAAAGGAATACAAGTCTTGGGTCCCCATTAAGATCAAGTATTGACTTTTTATTTTATTTTGCTTTTATTTATTTATTTCAGAGAGAGATATACAGAAACGGGCAGGTAGAGAGAGAGAGGGAATGGATGTGCCAGAGCCTCCAGCCACTGCAAATGAACTCTAGACGTGTGTGCCCCCTTGTGCATCTGGCTTATGTGGGTCCTGGGGAGCTGAACCTGGGTCCTTTGGCTTTGCAATGTCTCCAGCCTTCTTCTTCTTCTTCTTCTTCTTTTTTTTTTTTTTTTTTTGGTTTATTGAGGTAGGATTTCACTCTAGCCCAGACTGACTTGGAAGTCACTATGTAGTCTTAGGGCGGCCTTGAACGCAGAGCAATCCTCCTATCTCTGCCTCCCAAGTGCTGGGATTAAATGTGTGCCATCACCCCTGGCTGTATTGGCTTTTCTTCTTTTTTTAGGGCTGGGGATTGAACCTGGGATCTCATGTATATATAAGGAAGTATTCTACCACTGAGCCACATTCACACCTGATTTTATTTTATTTTTTGAGGTAGGGTCTCACTCTAGCTCAGGCTGACATGGAATTCACTATGCATTCTCAGGGTGGCCTCGAACTCATGGCGATCCTCCTACCTCTGCCTCCCAAGTGCTGGGATTAAAGGCGTGTGCCACCACGCCCGGCTCCTTCCTGATTTTATTTATTTGGTTTTTTCAAGGTAGGGTCTCACTCTGGCCCAGACTGACCTGGAATTAACTATGTAGTCTCAGGGTGGCCTCGAACTCACGGCTATCCTCCTACCTCTGCTTCCTAAATGCTGGGATTAAAGGCATGTGCCGCCATGTTGGGTTCCTCCCTGATTTAAAAAAAAAATTTTTTATTAATTTATTTGCAAGCAGAGAGAGAGAGATAGAAGAGAGGCAGTCAGAGAAAGAGAGAATGGGCATGCAAGGGCCTCCAGCCACTGCAAACGAACTCCAAATGCATGTGCCCCTTGTGCATCTGATTTACGTGGGTCCTGGGGAATAGAACCGGGATCCTTTGGCTTCGCAGGCAAACACCTTAACCACTAAGCCATTTCTCCAGCCCTCTTCCCTGATTTTAAACAAAGAGCAAGAAGTGTAGGAAAACGAATTAAGGAAGTCAATTGTAGGACAGCTGAAGAAACTGATGCCATAATTCACAACCTTAGTTTTTCTGCTCCCAGTTTGAAGGGATCACGTGAATTCTAGTAATTTTAAACAGTTGCAGTTTGTTCTTGGTTTCTTGGAGGTCTTGCTGTGTTGAGAGACAAGAGCCACTACACTGCAAACTCCACATGCATGCACCACATTGTATGTCTGGCTTTAGGAGGATACTGAGGAATCAAACCCAGGCCAGTAGGCAGGGCAAGCAAGCGCATTTAACCACTGCGCCATCTCCCCAGCCACTCTGACTTGACCTGCAAGACCCCCAAGCGGTTCTTCTGTGTCCCCACCTCTTAGTGCTGAGATTTCAGGCATCCTTTGGCCACGCCTGGCTTTTTAAATTTTGTTCGAGGTAGGTTCTCACTGTAGCTTAGGCTGACCTGGAATTCACTATGGAGTCCCAGGCTGGCCTCTAACTCATGGTGAGCCTTCTACCTCTGCCTCCCGAGTGTTAGGATTAAAGGCGTGCACTACCACACCCGGCTAAAATATATTTATTTGTGAGGAGAGAGAGAGAGAGAGAATGGGAGCGCCAGGGGCTCTTGCCACTACAAAGGAATTCCAGATGCAGGCTCCACTTTGTGCATCTGGCTTTACTGCATGGGTGCTGGGGATCGAAGTCAGGTCCTCAGGTTGTGCAGTAAACGCTCTTAATCCGGTCAGCCATCTCACCAGCCTCATCCAACGGTATTTTCAAATTACTCCGGGTCCTTTCTGCTTTCCCGCCCCAAGCACCTGACCACTCTTCCCCGAGCCCATTCTGCTGCACAAGAGTCCTCAGGAGGGCTCTCTCGAAAGCGCCCCGCCCCTCTCGTCACTGACACCGACGGCATCCTCCGCTCGGCCGGGCCACGCGGGAGGCCCCGCCCAAGGCCCGCCATCTCATTGGCTGATGCTGTCCGGCCTCCCGCTTCTCTCTTCCGGATTGGTGGGCTCCTTCGCCGCTCGTGCGCCGAGCGTGGCCACGCCCCTTACGTGCGGACGCTCAGTCGCTTTGGGAGGCTCCTTAATTCGCCGCCTCCTGGAACGAAGGAGGTCGTTTGTGTGTGGAGGAGCTGCTATGGTGCTGAGTTCGCCGGCAGAGCTGAGGCGTTCGCGGCCATGAAGGTGAGGTGCTGGTGGAGCCGGGCAGGCCCTCCTCGCCTCTCCTGTCCGCCCGGGGCGTCCATACCATGCTTTTTCCTGTCCGTGTCAGCGCTTACCCCGTCGACTCCGGGGTTCGCTCGGCCCTGCATCCTGGGGCCCTGCCGGGTTTCGGGGACTCGCTGGAACTCCATAGCGCCCCCCACCGATCGGCCGGAGGAGGGTAGGGAGAGGTGGGGCGCGCCCCCCGCGTCCACGCCCGGAGGATCCCCCCTTCCGTGTCCGGGGGCTCCCGAGGCAGCCTTCCCGGAGTGCAGTCCTTGAGCTAATCTAGATGACGGAAGTCCATCTCGAGACCAGAGGCGGAAAGAACGGTGCGGGAGGGATGAGGCCAGGGCCGGGCTAACAGGTTAGGAATACCTGGCGTCCCCGCTCGCAGGCAGAGTGTTGGGTTTGACGTCGTGGCCGTGACCTAGAGCGCTAACGAGGTAGACCGACGTGTCTGCATCGCCACTTAGGTACGCAGCACGTAATCGGGCAGCTTCTCCCCAAGGTGGGAGTCCTCTGGAGCGTGGGAGCGACACAGAGGAGAAGTTTGAGGAAAGGGTGGGGAGGAGGTGGCCTACTTTGGGGAGGTGGTTCTCTCAACTTCATCGCGGAGAGTTCGCGGAGACGTGTGTGTGTGCAGCACTTCATTCAGGGATCGATTCATTGGCCCGACTCAGACCAAGTGGGGATGAGTCATAAGGGCATGATGATCCTCTTCCGAATCCAGACGGTTGTGTTCATCTGGGTGAAGAAAGTGTGTCGGATGTGGGTGAGGAAATAAAAAGATAGGAGCTGATAGATTAACTCCACCTTCACGATTTACCGTGGGAGATTGGGAAGGGAGTGTCGAGGGTTGGAGAGACTCGGCAAGTAGCTGTCCATCACCTCCTCAGCATTAATCAAAAAGGAGATGTGGGGTTGGAGCGATGGCTTAGAGGTTTAAGGCATTTGCATGGAAAGCCAAAGGACCTTGGTTCGATTCCCCAGCACCCACGTAAGCCAGCTGCACAAGGTGGCACCCATTCTCTTTCTATCTCTCTCTGCTTGTTTGTCTCTCTCAAATAAATAAAAAAATAGTTTTAAAAAGGAGATGTGATAAGTAGAAATAATTCAAAAAAGTCTCACTCTTTTTTTTTTTTTTTTTCGAGGTAGAGTCTCTAGCCCAGGCTGACCTGGAACTCACAATATAGTCTTAGGGTGGCCTTGAACTCACTGCGATCCTCCTACCTCTATCTCCCGAGTGCTAGGATTGAAGGCGTGCGCCACCACACCTGCCTAAAGTCCCACTCTTTAGGAAGGAGTTTACCATCCTAAAGAAAAGCTACAAGCCAGGTGCAGTGAGGCATGCCTGTAGTCGCAGTATTTAGGAAACTGAGGCAGGAGAATCACCTTCAAATATTCAAAGCTACTCTGCACCATAGGAAATCCTTGTCTCAAAAAATCATACTGGGGCTGGAGAGATGGCTTAGTGATTAAGGCACTTGTCTGCAAAGCCAAAGAACCCAGGTTCGATTCTACAGGACCCACATAAGCCAGATGGGCAAGGCGATACATGCGTCTGGAGTTCATTTGCAGTGGCTAGATGCCCTGGTATGCCCATTCTCTACTCCCCTCTTTTTCTCTCTCTCAAATAAATACATAAAAATTAAAAAAATCAAACTGGCTGGGCTTTGCGGCACATGCCTTTAATCCCAGCACTTGGGTGGCAGAGGTGGGAGTATTGCTGTGAGTTTGAGGCCACCCTGAGGCTACATAGTGAATTCCAGGTCAGCCTGGACTAGAGCAAAACCCTACCTCGAAAAAACAAACCAAAACACAAAACAAAACAAAAAACCCCAAACTGAACAAAACAACCCCAGGAACAAGAAATAATACATCCACCATTATTTACTGTAATCCCTAGCATGACCATCAGGAGTTCAAAGTTAGTCTTGGCTTTTAGGCCACTTTGGGCTATATATATGACCCTGTCTCAAAAACACACAACAAAGCTGGGCGTGGTGGCGCATGCCTTTAATCCCAGCACTTCGGGAGGCAGAGGTAGGAGGATTGCTGAGAGTTCGAGGCCACCCTGAGACTACATAGTGAATTCCAGGTCAGCCTGGGCCAGAGAGAGACCCTACCTCAAAAACAAACAAACAAAAAACACAACAAAACAAGTGCTGCAGGAAGCAAGGAAGATTTCATACAAGTATCTATCTGTTTTGAGACCAGTGTTTTGTTACTTCTGGCTGTCTTGCATGTGTGGCGCTTGCCTTGATCCTCATGCTTTTTCCTCCTACTGTTCAGATTTGACATTTGCTCTGGGTAACTTTTTTTTTTTTTCAAGGTAGGGTCTCACTCTAGCTCTGGCTGACCTGGAATTCTCAGGGTGGCTGCAAACTCACTGCAGTCCTCCTACCTCTGTCTCCCAAGTGCTGGGATTAAAGGTGTGCACTACCACACCCGGCTTCTGGGTAACTATTTTATTTTATTGGTTTTTTTGAGGTAGGGTCTAGCCCAGGCTGACCTGGAATTCACTATGTAGTCTTAGGGTGGCTTCGAACTCACTGCAATCCTCCTACCTCTGCCTCCCAAGTGCTGGGATTAAAGGTGTGCATCACCATGCCTGGCTTCTGGGTAACTATTTTATTTTATTGGTTTTTTGAGGTAGGGTCTCTAGGCCAGACTGACCTGGAATTCACTATGAAGTCTCAGGCTGGCCTCAAACTCAGGGCAAGCCTCTTCCCTCTGCCTCCCAAGTGCTGGGATTAAAGGCATGCACCACCATGTCCTGCACACTGGGGCCTGTAGCCACTGCAAACAAATTCCAGATGCATGTGCCACCTTGTGCATCTGGCTTACATAGGTATTGGGGAATCAGACCTGGGTCTTTAGGCTTTACTGGCAAGCGCCTTAACTGCTAAGCTATCTCTCCAGCTCAGCAGTATTTGTTTTTATAATTTATTTTTATTTTTTAAAAAATATTTGATTTAAGCCGGGCGTGGTGGCACACGCCTTTAATCCCAGCACTCGGGAGGCAGAGGTAGGAGGATCGCCAAGAGTTCGAGGCCACCCTGAGACTACATAGTTAATTCCAGGTCAGCCTGGACCAGAGTGAGACCCTACCTCGCAAAACCAAAAAAAAAAAAAAAAAAAAAAAAATTGATTTGAGAGAGAGAGGATGGGCATGTCAGAGCTTCTAGCCACTGCAGTGAATGAACTCCAGATGCATGTACCACCTTGTGCTGGCTTTACGTAGCTACTGGAGAATCAAACCAGGGTCTTTAGTTTGTAGGTAAGTGTCTTAACTGCTGAGCCCTCTCTCCAGCCCTTAATTTTTTGGTGTTTTTTTGTTTGTTTGTTTTTTTGAGGTAGGGTCTTGCTCTAGCCCAGGCTGACCTGGAATTCACTTTGTAGTCTCAGGGTGGTCTCGGCCTCCTGGCGATCCTCCTACCTCTGCTTCGCAAGTGCTGAGAATAAAGGTATGCACCACCATGCCCGGCTTGGTTTCTCTTTTTAAATATTTTATTTTTATTTATTTATTTGACAGAGAAAGAAGGAGAAAGAGACAGAATGGGTGCGCCAGGGCCTCCAGCCACTGCAAATGAATGGGGGAATGTGCAAATGAACTCCAGACGTGTGCGCACCCTTGTGCATCTGGGTAATGTGGGTCTTGGGGAATCGAACCTGGGTCCTTTGGCTTTGCAGGCAAATGCCTTAACCACTAAGCCATTCCTCCAGCCCTTCTTTTGGGGGGGGGTTTGTTTTGGAGGTAGGGTCTCACTCTAGCTCAGGCTGACCTGGAATTTACTGTGTAGTCTCAGGGTGGCCTCAAACTCATGATGATCCTCCTACCTCTGCCTCCTGAGTGCTGGGATTAAAGCTGTGTGCCACCACGCGTGGTTCCAGCCTGTAATTTTTATTTTTAATTTATTTGAGAGAGAGAGAAAAAGAAAGAGGCAGATAGAGAATGGGTGCACCAGGGCCTCTAGCCACTGCAAAGGAACTCCAGATGCATGCGCTATCTTGTACATCTGCCTTTACGTGGGTTCTGGGGAACTGAACCCAGGTCTTTAGGCTTTGCAGGCAAGTGCCTTAACTGCTAAGCCATCTCCAGCTCAGTAGTATTTTTATTTTTGGTTTTTTTCAAAGTAGGGTTTTACTCTAGCCCAGGCAGACCTGGAATCCACTTTGTAGTCTCAGAAGTATAACTCAGTTGATATAGAGTGTTTGCCCATTGTTGCAGTCAGGTTCACATTGCTGGTAGAAATCACCCGACCAAGAGCAGCTTGTGGGAAAAAAAGAGGCATGAGCAGAGGGTGGACTCCACCCCCTTGCCAACATAAGGTAGACAACAGCAATAGGAGAGTGCACCACACACTGGGTAGCCTTGAACTCACAGCGATCCTCCTACCTCTGACTCCCCAGTGCTGGGATTAAAGGTGTGCACCACTACACCTGGCCTGCAGTATTTGTTTTTTATAATTTATTTTTTATTTATTTCTTTGGCGGGATGGGAATGGGTTGGACAGGGGACTCCTGCAGTTTCAGACAAAGGAAATCCAGACATGTGGCATCTTGTGCAGCTGGCTTACGTGGGTCCTGGGGAACTGAACCTAGGTTCTTTGGCTTTGCAGGCAAGCACCTTAACTGTTACTTTGTTTTAAAATATTTTATTTATTTACTTGCAAGAAGAGTATATTTGTGTGTGCACCAGGGTCTCTTGTTACTGCAAATGAATGCCAGATGTGCTTTTTGGCCACCCTCCACCCCCCGAGGTAGGGTTTCACTCTAGCTCAGGCTGACCTGGAATTCACTATGTACTCTCAGGGTGGCCTTGAACTCACGGTGATCCTCCTGCCTCTGCCTCCTGAATGCTGGGCTTAAAGGCGTGTACCACCATACCCAGCCACATATGATTTTTGAGTCTGGGTTTATGTTGGTTCTGGGGAATCCCAGAGAGAGGGAGGGGGAGGGGAGAGACAGGAGAATGAGTGCTCCACAGCCTCCAGCCGCTACAAACAAACTCCACATACATGTGCCACTGTACATTTGGCTTTATGTGGGTACTGGGTCATTGAACCTAGGCCATTTGACTTTGCAGGCAAGTGCCTTAACTGGTGAGCCATCTCTCCACTCTTTAGCCCCCTTTTTTTTTTCTTTTTTAAATCAAGGGAGGGTTTCACTCTAGCCTAGGCTGACCTGTAATTCACTGTCCTTTCATGGTGTCCTTGAATTCACAGTGATCTTCCTACCTCTGTTTCCCAAGTGTTGGGATTAAAGGTGTGTGCCACCACACCTGGTCCCAAAATTTATTTCTTTATTTGCATGTGTATATGTGTGTTTCAGGGTCTTTTGTCACTACAATAAAATGCTTGTCTGTGTTTATGTGCCTACCTAGGGAATTGAGTTTGGGACAGTAGGCTGTACAAGCAAATGCCGTTAACTGCTGAACTATCTCCTCAGCTCAAATGTTCTTTTGTATCACTGGTGTGTTGAGATTGAAACATCCTTTTCAGACAAAAATATTACAAATTTTACCAAATTAAAATTCATCCATAATTTGCAACAAAAACTTGTAATGGAATTGGAAGTATAGCTCAGTTGATAGAGAGTGCTTGCCCATTGTTGCAGTCAGGTTCTCATTGCTGGTAGAAATCACCCAACCAAGAGCAATTTGTGGGGGAAAAAAGAGGTTTATTTTGGCTTACAGGCTCGAGGGGGAAGTTCCATGATGGCAGAAAAAACGATGGCATGAGCAGAGGGTGGACATCACCCCCTTGCCAACATAAGGTGACCACAGCAATAGGAGAGTGCACCAAACACTGGCAAGGGGAAGCTGGCTATAATACCCATAAGCCTGCCCCCAACAATACTCTGCCCCCGGAAGGCTTTAATTTCCAATTGCCATCAGAGCTGGGGAGACTAGCATACCAAACACTTAAATTTATGGGGGACATCTGAATCAAACCACCACATTCGGCCCCTCGCCCCCATAAATTGAACTATACATGATATAAAATGTAACGCATTCATGCAACTTTAACAAGTCCCCATAGTTTTTATCAATTCCAGTGATGTTCATACATCCCCATAGTCCAAGATCTTTTAACTGAGCCATAATACCAAAAATATCCCCCCCAAAACCATAATGGCATAGAATAAACATTCACACTGCAAAAGATGGCATGGGGCATAGCAAAGAAATAGTCAACCAATACAAGATTTAAAACAACCAGGGCAAACATCAAACTCTGTAGCTTCAAGTCCAACAACTCTAGCTAGTGACAAATCTCCAAGACTGATAATTCTAACCAGCAACAAGTCTCTGGAGTTCCAATTCCACCCCTCCAGCTAGGCTACTCACAGTCCTGGAAAACTTCATCCGGGGCCGGCAGCCCTCCTTGGCAGCTATCTCATAGTCCCGGCATCTCCACTGGGTTTCCACTGCAATCCAAGGTTCATTCTCATGGCTCCATCGGGTCTCCATGCAGGCTTCCAGCAAACCTGCTTCACACTGCCCATGGCCATTTCCAAAACACAAGACCGTGTTGCAAACTCAATAACCCTCTCTTTCCTGCATTTCTTGTACTCCACAATACCAGGTAGATTGCCAGTTTGTTAATCCAGGGGGGAATAAAGCAGACTTTGAAGAACAGGACACTCCTTCAGCATTCAGGCCCTTTCAAAAGAGTCTGCATTCTTCCTGTTGCCCCAGTGCAGGTCAGCTGGCCCAATCTCAAAGGTTGTAATCTCTCAATTGTAGCTGAACGGGCAGAGTTCACCCAAAGATTTCATTTTTTCCTTTTTAAAAAAATATTCTATTTATTTATTTAATTGAGAGAAAGAGTCAGAGGAAGAGAATGGGCATGCTAGGGCCTCTAGCCACTGCAAACCAACTCCAGACGCATGCACCCCCTTGTGCATCTGGCTTACGTGGGTCCTGGAGAATCGAACTGGGGTCCTTAGGCTTTGCAGGCAAGCGCCTTAACTGCTGAGCCATCTCTCCAGCCCCATTTTTTTCTGTGCCATATCCCTTTGCTCACACCAGTTCATTTCTACGCAAAGCAACCCTGCACAACTTCTCAGGACACGGGCATAACAACAATCTTCTCACACAAACTGCTAACCCAGTCCAAGTAAAACTCTTTCTCACCCGCATAAGCCAAACCTCACAGTCCATGGTTCTTACTGCATTCACGTCCTTCAACTCTGACCAGAATAGTCCATCAAGCTGTACTTACAACACCACAAAGCGTCTTTTAGGCCAAGGTTTCAAATCCTTCCACATTCCTCTTGAAAATCAACTCCAAAAGGCCAAAACCACACAGTCAAGTGTCTAGTAGCAATCCCACTCCTCAGTACCACTTTACTGTTGCAGTAAGGTTCACATTGGTGGTAGAAATCACCTGACCAAGAGCAGCTTGTGGGAAAAAAAGAGGTTTATTTTGGCTTACAGGCTTGAGGGAGAAGCTCCATGATGGCAGGAAAAACGATGGCATGAGCAGAGGGTGGACAAGAGCAACAGGAGAGTGTGTCAAACACTGGCAAGGGGAAGCTGGCTATAATACCCATAAGCCTGCCCCCAATAATACTCTGCCCCCAGGAGGCTTTAATTTCCAATTGCCATCAGCTTGGAAGACTAGCGTTCAGAACACTTAAGTTTATGGGGGACACCTGAATCAAACCACCACACCCATCATGCTCTGAAGTGCTGGGTTTGATATCCAGCACTACATAAAACTGGGTATAGTGGTGCATGTCTGTAATACCAGCACTGAATGAAGGCCAGAGGACAAGAATTCTATTCAAGGTCATCCACAAGGGCAGGGCTACATAGGATCCTGTCCCAAAAACAAAACAAAAACCTAAAGTAGACAAGTTCTTTGAAGAATCTTTTTTTGTTGTTGTGTTTTATTTTTGTTTTTCAAGGTAGAGTCTCGCTCTAACCCAGCCTGACCTGGAATTCACTCTACAGTTTCAGGAGGGCCGAGAACTCAATGATCTCCCTACCTTGGCTTCCCAAGTGCTGGTATTAAATGTTTGTGCTATCATGCCTGGGTTTTTAAAATATTTAATTAAATTTATTTATTTATATTTACAAGCAGAGAGAGAGAGATAGAAGAGAGGCAGACAGAGAGACTGGGCACGCCAGGACCTCTAGCCACTGCAAACGAACTCCAAATGCATGTGCCCCTTGTGCATCTGGCTTACATGGGTCCTGGGGAATCGATCTTAGGTCCGTTGGCTTTGCAGGCTAATGCCTTAACTGCTAAGCCAACTCTCCAGCCCTTGGCTTTTTTTTTTTTTTTTTGAAGAAACTTTCATTAGTAGAGTAAGAGAACACTGGTCCTTGTAGCTTCTTACAGTTAGGAAAATTGATTCTCTTCCATATGAAACTGCTAGGTTTATTATTAAATGTAAAATATTCGTTTAGAGTGTGGCAACAAAATAAGCTCTTACTATTGTTTACTTGGCTTAACCAAAAGCAAATTATGGCTTTAGAGTCAGGTATGAACTATTCATTATTTTACTTGACTTTTAAAGGGATCACTATTTCTTGAGAATTACAGGATGTGAAGCCATATAATACTTAAATCACCATCCTGTGTCAAGATGTTCTTTGAGCTGAGTGTGGTGGCACATGCCTTTAATCCCAGAGGCTGTGGTACAAGGATTGGATTGCTGTGAGTTCAAGGCCATCCTAGGGCTACAGAGTGAGTTCCAGGTGACCCTGGGCTAGAGTGAGACCCTGCCTCTAAAAAAATTTTGAAATTTTGGTGACTTATGTACAGGTCGAATATCCTTTATCTAGAATGCTTGGGACTAGAAATTCTTCAGATTTTGCAATTTTTGTGGGTTTTGGAATATTTGTATGGACTTATTGACCAATTCCTGCTTGAAATTGAAAACACAGAGTACTACAATGATCTGATGATATTTAGTATTGTATTGGCAATTTTGGATTAGAGATGATTATTTTGTGATCTCAAAGTTATTTAGGGCAAATTTACCTATTTGGAATAGCATCCCAGAAGATTCCAGATATCCCATGTTCATATTGCTTTAAAATGTGGCACTTGTGTTTCTTTTCAGGCGGGTGCCACTTCTATGTGGGCTTCATGTTGTGGGCTGCTGAATGAAGTCATGGGAACTGGAGCTGTCAGGGGCCAGCAGACGGGATTTGCAGGAGGCACTGGCCCATTCAGATTTACACCAAGCTCTGACTTTTCCACCTATCCACCAGCAGCTCCTGAAGGGCCTAATATAGTTTGCAAAGCCTGTGGACTTTCGTTTTCAGTCTTTAGAAAGAAGGTGAGTTGGATGAAGTGTTACATACTGACACATAAGTAAACAAAACAGAAATCAAAGATAGCCTAGATCAGAATTCTTGATTGTAGGTTATTTTGAATTGATAATGACTCACCTTAGTCATCATTTCCCATTTGGAAAATTATACAGTTGAAGGGATTCTGTTACTGTCAAATTTTCTTTTTCTTTTTATAAATTTTATTTATTTGCAAACAGAGAGAGATAGAAGAGAGACAGACAGAGAATAGGCATCCCAGGGCCTCTAGCCACTGCAAACGAACTCGCAGATGCATATGCCCTTGTGCATCTGTCTTACAGGGGTCCTGGCGAATTGAACCTGGGTCCTTTGGCTTTGCAGGCAAATGCCTGAACCACTAAGCCATCTGTCCAGCTCAAATTTTCTTTTTGAAAATTTTTTAGGGAGGGGTTGGAGAGATGGCTTAGGGGTTAAGGCACGTACCTCCTAAGCCTAAGAATGCCTGTTCTATTCTCCAGGTCCCATGTTTAGCTAGATGCAAAGTGATGCAAGGGTGCAATACCACACTTGCCTACAGGGGGCCTTAACTGCTGAGCCATATCTCTACCCCCCCCCCCCTTGTTTTTTTTTTTTCGAGATAGGGTTTCACTCCAGCCCAGGCTGAACTGGAATTCAGTATGTAGTCTCAGGGTGGCCTTGAACTCACGGCGATCCTCCTACCTCTGCCTCCCGAGTGCTGGGATTAAAGGCGTGTGTCACCATGCCCGGCTACTTTTTAATTTAATTAATTTATTTTTTATTTTTTTAAATATATTTTTTAAAGATTTTATTTTATTTTTATTTATTTATTAGGGAAAGAGAGAGAGGGAGAGGCAGAATTGGGTATGCCAGGGCCTCTAGCCACTGCAAATGAACTCCAGATGCATGCATCCCTTGTGCATCTGGCTTACATGGGACCTGGAGAATTGAACTGGGGTCCCTAGACTTCATAGGCATGTGCCTTAACTGCTAAACTCTCTCTCCAGCCCTTTATTTTATTTTTAAAAAATATTTTATTTATTTATTTGAGAGCTTGTTTGGAGGTTCTAGCAGGGGAGCGCAGCTACTCGGATACCGGTCCTCCTTGGGAAGGTCACCCTCTTCGTCCTAGCGTGCAGCTTCGGGAGGGGTGCAGGTGGAGCTGTGAGGGAGGAAGGGGACACCCGCCTAGCCAGCCAGATCAGCCGAACCAACCTGGCGATCAATGGGATGACATGTCACAGCCAGATCGCCCTCACATCCTATTTATTTATTTGATAGAGAAAGAGGGAGAGAGAGAGAATGGGTGCTCCAGGGCCTCCAGCCACTGCAAACGAACTCCAGATGCATGCACCCCCTTGTATATCTGGCTTACGTGGGTCCTGGAGAATCAAACCGGGATTCTTTAGCTTTGCAGGCAAATGCCTTAACTGCTAAGCCATCTCTTCAGCCCTTTTTTATTTTTATTTTTTGTTTTTTTTGAGGTAGGGTCTCACCCTCGTTCACGCTGACCTGGAATTCACTATGTAGTCTCAGGGTGGCCTCGAACTCAAGGTGATCCTCCTACCTCTGCCTCCCGAGTGCTGGGATTAAAGGCGTGTGCCATCATACCGGCTCCTATTTTATTTTATATTTCATTTATTTATTTGTTTGTTTTTGTTTATTGAGGCAGGGTCTCACTCTAGTCCAGGCTGACTTGTAATTCACTATGTAGTCTCAGGGTAGCCTCCAACTCACATGATCCTCCTCTTACCTCTGCCTCCCAAGTGCTTGGATTAAAGTTGTGTGCTACCATGTCTGGCTTATTTATGTATTTTTTGGTTTTTTGAGGTAAGGTCTCACTGTAGCACAGGCTGACCTGGAATTCACTCTGTAGTCTCAGGGTGGCCTCGAACTCACGGTGATCCTCCTACCTCTGCCTCCTGAGTGCTGGGATTAAAGATGTGCACCACCACTCCCGGCTTATTTATTTTTAAATACTTTATTTATTTATTTATTTATTTATTTATTTATTTTTATTGATAACTTCCTTAATTGTGGACAATATCCCATGGTACTTTCCTCCCTCCCCCCATTTTCCCTTTTGAAACTCCACTCTCCATCATATCCCCTCCCCCTCTCAATCAGTCTCTCTCTTTTTTTTTTTTTTTTTGGTTTTTCAAGGTAGGGTTTCACTCTGGTCCAGGCTGACCTGGAATTAACTATGTAGTCTCAGGGTGGCCTCGAACTCTCAGCGATCCTCCTACCTCTGCCTCCCAAGTGCTGGGATTAAAGGCGTGCGCCACCACGCCCGGCCAGTCTCTCTTTTAATTTTGATGTCATGATCTTTTCCTCCTATTATGATGGTCTTGTGTAGGTAGTTTCAGGTACTACGAGGTCATGGATATCCAGGTATTTTGTGTCTGAAGGAACACGTTGTGAGGAGTCCTATCCTTTCTTTGGCTCTTACAGTCTTTCTGCCACCTCTTCCACAACGGACCCTGAGCCTTGGAAGGTGTGTTAGAGATATTTCAGTGCTGAGCACTCCTCTGTCCTTTCTTCTCAGCACCATGGTGCCTTCAGAGTCATCCCAAGGTCACCACCATCTGAAAAGAGAAGCTTCTCTAACTAAAAGTGAGAGTAGCGTTAATACAGGGGCATGGACATTAAGAGAAGAGCCTACGGGGCAGATTGGTGAGGATACATTTAGCCAGATACCAGCAGACGTTACACCCCTAGGGCTCATGACTACCCCTGTTGTAGGTTTTCAGTATCAGGGAGGTATTCCCTCCCACGGAGCGGGCCTTCAGTCCAATTAGAGAACAGTTGGTTTCCCCCATAACAGACATGCCACTCTTGCACCCGTTGGCTCATTTGGTTTGGCTGGCTAAATTTAAAGCTTGCAGTGTCCACTGTTGAGCATCTTTACTGGTGTTTTCTTTCTCTCCCATTGAACTGCATGCAGCGTACCTTTTTCCAGCTTTCTGTCAGCTGGTCTACATGGAGGAGGCTTTCATCTCAGCTCCAGCAGGATTTCTCAGTGACCTTGCAGCCCAAGTATGTGGAGTCTTTAGCAATAGGGCCTTACCATCTATTCCTGGTGGGAAACCAAGGGCTTCAGCGATGGCTTATAATGTTTTGGGGGTATCTGTGACCTCTCTGGCTAATTACTCACTGGAAGGTATCCCATCCCTGGGACTGAAAATTTTCTAGTAATTATCTATTGCTTCTGAGTGTTTCATTGTCCAGAAAAGTAGGTTTCCATATGACTTATTTATATCCTCTTAGATTTTGATAAGCCCTCCCTCCACCTTTTCTTTATTCAATCTCTTCCCCTGGACCTCACTTAGGTCTTTTCACCCCCACTAATCTGTTCTTCTACTTACAATACCCTCCTATTAAGTCCCCTCTCTCCCTCCCTTTCTATTCCCTAATATTTTATTTTTATTTATTTGAGAGAAAAGGAAGAAGCGAGTTGGAGGGTGGGTGAGGGAGAGAATGGGTGTGCCAGGGCCTCTAGCCACTGCAGACAAACTCCAGATGCATGTGCCACCTTGTGCATCTGGCTTACATGGGTCCTGGGGAATTGAACCTGAGTGTCCTTTGGCTTTGTAGGCATTTCCTTAACTGCTAAGCCATCTCTTCAGCCCCTTTTTATTTATTTTTATTTATTTGAGAAGGAGAAGAAGGGAGAGAGAATGGGTGCTCAGGGCCTCCAGCCACTGCAAATGAACTCCAGACACATGTGCCCCCTTGTGCATATCTTGGCATATGTGGGTCCTGGGGAGTTGAACCTGGGTCCTTTGGCCTTGCAGGCAAACTCCTTAACAGCTAAGCCATCTCTCCAGCCCTGAACTTATGGCGATCTTCCTACCTCTGCCTCCTTAGTGCTGGGATTAAAGGCGTGTGCCACCACTCCTGGCACCTTTTTTTTTTTTTTAATAGATTTTATTTTTATTTGAGAGAAAGAGGCAGAGAGAGAGAATGGGCGTGCCAGGGCCTCTAGCCACTGTAGATGAATTCCAGACGCATGTGCCCCTTTGTGCATTTGACTTGCATTGGTCTTGGAGAATTGAACCAGTATCCTTTGGCTTTGTAGGCAAACTCCTTAACTGCTAAGCCATCTCTCCAGCCCTCCTTTATTTATTTATTTATTTGATTTGATTTGATTTTCTGAGGTAGGGTCTTACTCTAGCTCAGGCTGACCTGGAATTCACTGTGTTGTCTCAGGGTGGCCTTGAACTCATGGTGATCCTCTTACCTCTGCCTTCCAAGTGCTGGGATTAAACGCCCAGCTATGACTGTGATTTTGATGGTTCTCTGCTGGGATGGCTTTGATTGGGATCAAGGCATTATAGGTTACAGAGAGGTCAGTTTCGCCTTCCTTTTTATTCAAGGTAGCTCACTCTAGCTCAGCCCAGGCTGATCTGGAACACACTCTGTAGTCTCAGGCTGGCCTTGAACTCACAGCAGTCTTCTTACCTCTGCCTCCCCCCACCCCAGAGGAGATTAAAAGTGTGTGCCACCATGCCTGGGTCTTTCTTTCTTCATTAGGGTCTTTCTTTCTTTCTTTCTTTCTTTCTTTCTTTCTTTCTTTCTTTCTTTCTTTCTTTCTTTCTTTCTCTTTCTTTCTTTCTTTCTTTCTTTCTTTCTTTCTTTTTTCTTTCTTTCTTTCTTTCTTTTTTTTTTTCTCTTCAATGTAAATCTTGTTCACATAGCAAAAGACCAGGAAGAACTTTTGTGATTGTGCTTTCTGCTCCATGTGGTTCCAGTCAGCTGTGTTCTGCTAATTACATGTTTGTGCAAAGGGGTGGAAAAGTTTAATTCACAAGAACTATGTTTTTTTTTTAAGTGCTATATTTGAACTTCTGTGAATTTGCACTGTCCTGGCAGTGATTATGTTATTTTTTTATAGTTTTGGAACACTATATTGCCTGTGAAAATAGGCTGTACCATTGAGTCTTCATATGAACTAACATTTTAGCTATTAATAGAAGACAATAGTGTTTTGATAATGACTCGTGTTGCTATCATTAAATGCTTATTTTCTGTTCCTTCAGCACGTATGTTGTGACTGCAAGAAGGATTTTTGCTCCGTTTGTTCAGTCTTACAAGAAAATCTCCGTAGATGTTCTACTTGTCACTTACTGCAAGAGACAGCCTTCCAGCGCCCTCAGTTGATGCGTCTAAAAGTGAAGGATCTACGGCAGTATCTCCTTCTTAGAAACATACCCATTGATACTTGTCGAGAGAAGGAAGACTTGGTAGATCTCGTACTGTGCCATCATGGACTAGGCTCTCAGGATGATCTCGACTCAAGTAGCCTGAATTCTTCACAGTCCCAATCTTCTAGCTTTTTTACACAGTCTTTTTTTTCAAATTATACAGCCCCCTCTGCTACTGTGTCTTCCTTCCAGGGAGAGCTCATGGATAGAGATGGGACCTTCAGATCAGGAGTATTGGCACAGGTACGAGGGTGTGATTGATGACCCAAGGGCCTGGCATGCTCACTCTTGGCTATATGTGGTGGGGTCTTCAGTGTTGAGCGACCAGGTGAACCTCAAGTCACATGCCCGAGCAGAGGATCCACACCCAGCTACAGGCTTAGGTGCTAGGTGGCCTGCAAGTGCTTTTTGACCTTAGGTGTTATTTCAGTTTCTATACATTGTGTAGTTGAGCACTGACTTTATTTATTTTTGTTTTTTGTAAGGTTTTTCTAGTCTAGGATGTAGTCTCAGGGTGGCCTTGAACTCATGTTGTTCTTCCTACTGCTGCCTGCCAAGTGCTGGGATTAAAAATGTTCACCACCAAGTCCCACTTATACTGATTTTGGTTTTTTGAAGTAGGGTCTCACTCAAGCACAGGCTGACCTGGAATTCACTCTGTTCTTAGAGTGGCCTTGAATTCATACTGTTCCTCCTACAATTATCTATTTACAAGCTGATAGAGAATATGAATGAGTTCACCAGGGCCTCTTGCCATTGCAAACAAACTCCAAACACTTGTGTGACTTTGTGCATCTTGTTTTTACTTGGGTACTGGGAAATTAAACCTGGCTCAGAAGGCTCCATAGGCAAGCACCATTGAGCCATCTCTCCAGCCCTACTTTTTTTTTTTTTTTTTTTTTTTTTTTTTTTTTCGAGGTAGGGTCTCACTCTAGCTCAGGCTGACCTGGAAGTCACGATGTAGTTTCAGGGTGGCTTGGAACTCACAGCGATCCTCTTACCTCTGCCTCCTGAGTGCTGGAATTAAAGGCATGTGCCACTATGCCCGGCCTATATTTTTTTTCTTGAAGAAAGGGATTGTTGGGCTGGAGCGCATGCCTGCTAAGCCTAAGAACCCGGTTCCAATCTCCAGGTCCCATGTTTAGCCAGATGCAAAGTGACACAAGGGTGCAATGCTGCACTTGCCCACAAGGGGGTGCACACATCTGGATTTCGTTCACAGCAGCTGAGAGACTGCTGGCGCGCCCATCTCTATCTGTCTTCCTCTCCCTCTGTCTGTCTGTCTCTCTCTGTCTCTCTCTAAAAATAAAAATAAAAACTTAAAAAGAAAGGGATTGTTAAAAGTAGGGCTAGCCGGGCGTGGTGGCGCACACCTTTAATCCCAGTACTCAGGAGGCAGAGGTAGGAGGATTGCCCTGAGTTTGAGGCCACCCTGAGAATACAGAGTGAATTCCAGGTCAGCCTGGGTTAGAGTGAGACCCTACCTCAGGGAAAAAATATTAATTATACCAATGAGGCTGGGGGAGGGGCAGAGGGAAAGTTTCTGACCCTTAAGACCAAAAACATTAAAAAGTAAAAGCAGCCGGGCATGGTGGCGCACGCCTTTAATCCCAGCACTCCGGAGGCAGAGGTAGGAGGATCGCTGAGAGTTCGAGGCCACCCTGAGACTACATAGTTAATTCCAGGTCAGCCTGGACCAAAGTGAGACCCTACCTCGTAAAACCAAAAAAAATAAAAATAAAAAAAAATAATAATAATAAACGTAGATGGATAGAATGCTAGGTGTGGTAGTGCATGCTAAGTATGTCTATGGAGGCGGGGTGTAATATGTAAATTGAGACAAAAGAAAAGAACAATAAACTATTTTAAAAAATTGAAGGGATTTCTTATTTCCTAAGGAAAATGTACCTGTGGCTATTAAGAATAAATTAAAGCTACAACCAGGGCTGGAGAGCTGGCTTAGCAGTTAAGGCGCTTGCCTGTAAAGCCAAAGGACCCTGGTTCAATTCCCATGACCCACATAAGCCAGATGTAAAAATTATAATAAGCTACAACCAGCATCAGCCATCAGAGAAGAAGCATCATTTTATAGAAATCTTTGTTTTCAACTTCTAAGTTTCTATATTTTTGTTTTTATAATTTATTTTTTAATTTTTTTTTGTTTTTTGAGGTAGGGTCTCACTGTAGTTCAGGCTGACCTGGAATTCACTATAGTCTCAGGATGGTCTTGAACTTATGGCTATGGCGATTCTCCTACCTCTGCCTCCCAAGTGCTGGGACTTAAGGCATGCGCCACCATGCCCTGCATTTTTTTAAAAATTATTTTTATTAGCCGGGCGTGGTGGCGCACGCCTTTAATCCCAGCACTCGGGAGGCAGAGGTAGGAGGATCACCAAGAGTTCGAGGCCACCCTGAGACTACATAGTTAATTCCAGGTCAGCCTGGACCAGAGTGAGACCCTACCTTGCAAAACCAAAAAAAAAAAATTATTTTTATTGACAACTTCTATACTTACATACAAAAAACCACATATTTCCCTCCCCCCATTCCACTTTAGAACTCCAATCTATATATCCCCTCCTTCTCTCCATTAGTCTCTCTTTTAATTTGATGTCATCATCTTTTTCTTCTATTTTGAGGGTCTTGTGAAGGTATTGCTAGGCACTGCAAGGTCATGGATATCGAGGCCAATTTCTGTCTGGGCAGTTGCATTGTAAGAAGTCATACCCTTCCTTTGGCTCTTCCATTCTATCCGCCCCCTCCTCCGCAATGGTCCCTGAGCCTTGGAGGGTGTGACAGAGGTGTTTCAGTGCTGGGCACTCCTCCATCCCTCCTTCTCAGCCTTTTGGGTCATCCCAGTGGTCATTGCCATCTGAAAAGAGAAGCTTCTCTGACCAGAAGTGAGAGTAGCGTTAATATGTTAATATGAACATTAGGCCCTGCATGTTGCTTTTACAATTTATTTGAGGGCTGGAGAAATGGTCCAGCAGTTAAAAGCAAAGTCTGATGGCCTGGGTTTGATTCCCCAGTACCTGTGTAACACTAGATGCACAGAGTGGTGCGTGCAGTGACAGGAGGCTCTGGAAACTGAATGCAGGATCCAAAGATGAGTGTGCAGACTTGGGGTTATTCTTGAGCAGGGTCAATAGAAAGCTTTTGCTTAAGGATAAATAAAGGTTGATACTTTTAGGAAAAGCAAATCACTGACCTATTTAGATACATCCTGTGTGTAGGTACAGAGTGAAATAGCTTCAGCAAACACAGAAGATGAAGATGATGAGGATGACGATGAAGATGATGATGAAGATGATGAAAACTTGGAGGAGCAGGTGACTCCTATAATTTTTATTTATTTATTTATTTATTTTTTATTTTTGTTTTTTCTTTTTTCGAGGTAGGGTCTCACTCTGGTCCAGGCTGAGCTGGAATTAACTATGTAGTCTCAGGGTGGCCTCGAACTCTCGGCGATCCTCCTACCTCTGCCTCCCAAGTGCTGGGATTAAAGGTGTGTGCCAGCACGCCCGGCTTCTGAATTTTTATTTTTTATTTTTGCAGTAGGGTCTCCCTGTAGCCCAGTCTGACCTGGAATTCACTGTGTAGTCTCAGGGTGGCCTCAAACTCACAGCAATCCTCCTACCTCTGCCTTCCCAGTACTGGGATTAAAGGTGTGTACCACCATGCCAAGCCTTAAGACTCCTATAAAACTTGGTTTTACTGATACATGCATGTAGCAGAGAAGGATGATGCCATGTCAATTTCTTTAGGTAAGCACAGGATGCTTCTTCTGGTTTGAATGTAGAACACTTCAGACTGCTAAGAAGCCTGGGAAGAGTATTCAGGGCCAGGACCACCAAAAGGTGAGGGGGGCCAGTCTGAACTTGGGGAACAGAGGAACTAACAGATGCTCTTATTTCAGAAGCCTGGGCTTGCTCAGAAGAGAATGAGAGCTTCCCTGTCTGATCTGTCAAGCCTTGAAGAGGTGGAAGGGATGAGTGTACGCCAGTTGAAGGAAATCTTGGCTCGGAATTTTGTCAACTATTCTGGCTGTTGTGAAAAATGGGAGCTGGTAGAGAAAGTCAACCGGTTGTACAAAGAGAATGAAGAAAACCAAAAGTCATGTGGGTTATTTTTTTTTCCCCCATTTTCCATCTATATTATCCTTCCTTGGACTTACAAAAACCTGGTTGTTGCTGTCATAATTAAGTCAAATTTAGCCAGGCATGGTGGTGCATGAGTGTGATCTCAGTGCTTGTGAGGTTGAGGCACTTGGATCCCTGGGAGTCTGAGGTGGCAAGCCTGGCTGCAGAGTGAGACTCTTGTCTAATCCAGAATCTATTAAAAAAAAAAAAAAAAATATATATATATATATAGTTGTTGTTTATTTTTTTATTTATTAGCAACAGAGAGAGAGAGAGGGAGAGAGAGAAAGAGGGAGAGAAAGAGGGCATACTAGGGCCTCCAGCTACTGCAAACGAACTCTAGATGCATGTGCCACCTTGTGCATCTGGCTTATGTGGGTCCTGGGGAATTGAGCCTCAAACCGGGATCCTTAGGCTTCATAGGCAAGCACTTAACTGCTAAGCCATCTCTCCAGCCCCCTATATATAGTTTTTTGAGGTAGGGTCTCACTCTAGCCCAGACTAACCTATGTAGTAGGTCACTATGTAGTCTCAGGGTGACCTTGAACTCATGGCAATCCTCTGCCTCCTGAGTGCTGGGATTAAAGGCATGTGCCACCATGCCCGGCCAGTTTTATTTATTTTTATTTATTTATTTGTTTGGTTTTCTGAGGTAGGGTCTGACTCTAACCCAGGCTGACCTGGAATTCACTATGTAGTCTCAGGTTGGCCTTGAACTCAGTGATCCTCCTACCTCTGCCTCCCGAGTACTGGGATTAAAGGCGTGTGCCACCATGCCTGGCTATTTTTATTTTTTGTTACACTGGCTGACCAGCAAGCCCCAACTGTTCGCTGGTCTCTGACTCACACAGAATCTGGGTTACAGCTGTGTGTGGCTATGCCTAGTTGCTTACATGGGTGATGGGGATTGAGCTCAGGTCATCACAGGCCCTCTCAAACTTGTCTCATGCTTGTGAGGCAAGTGCTGTTCCTACTGAACCATTTCCTCTTCCTGACCTTTTTTTCTCTTTTAAAATTGTTATTTGTATGTCTGTGTGTGCACATGCATGTTCATAGGGCTTCTTACTGCTACAAGACTTTTTTTTTTTTTTTTTTTTTTTTTTTTTTTTTTTTCGAGGTAAGGTCTCACACTAGCCCAGGCAGACCTAGAATTCACTCTGTATTCTCAGGGTGGCCTTGAACTCTCGGTGATCCTCCTACCTCTGCCTCCCAAGTGCTGGGATTAAAGGCATGCACCACCACGCCTGGCTCCACAAGACATTTTGTGTCTGGCTTATATAGGTGGTTTGGGAATTGGACCTCAGGCTGTTAGGCTTTATAAGCATGCACCTTGAACCACTGTGCCTTTTTTTTTTTTTTTTTTTTTTTGAGGTAAGGTCTCACTCCAGCCCAGGGTGACCTGGAATTCACTATGTAGTCTCAGGGTGGCCTCAAACTCATGGTGACCCTCCTACCTCTGCCTCCCAAGTATTGGGATTTAAAGGCATGTGCCACTATGTCCAGCCCCCTTTTAAAAAATATTTTTTGAGAGAGATACAGAAATAGCCAGGTAGAGAGAGAGAATGCGCACCAGGGCCCCCAGCCACTGCAAATGAACTCCAGATGTGTGCGCCCCCTTGTGCATCTGGTTTACATTGTTCCTGGGGAGTTGAACCCAGGTCCTTTGTCTTTGCAGGCAAGTGCCTTAACCGCTAAGCCATCTCTCCAGCCACTGTATTCGAACTGTAGATGCATGCGCCCCCTTGTACGCATGTGCTTATGTCACCTTGTGCTCACATGGGACCTAGAGAGTTGAATATAGGTCCTTAGGCTTTGCAGGCAAGCACCTTAACTGCTAAGCCCTCTCTGTAGCACCCCATCCTTTTTTTTTTTTTTTTTTTTTTTTTTTTTTTTAATAGTACTGGGATTGTTTGGGGCTTGTGGTCACTGAGAAGATGACTGTTCAGCAGTAACCACAACTCCAGCTCTTCATTGCCTTTCAGATGGTGAGCGGCTGCAGCTGCAGGAGGAGGAAGATGATAGTCTGTGCCGTATCTGCATGGATGCTGTCATTGATTGTGTCCTGTTGGAGTGTGGGCACATGGTCACCTGCACCAAGTGTGGCAAGCGCATGAGTGAGTGTCCCATCTGCCGGCAGTATGTGGTGCGAGCTGTGCATGTTTTCAAGTCCTGAATTTGAGGCTCCCCCGTAGGACACTCACCTGACTTGATCCCAGACATTTCAGTGTAAAACATGGACTGGAAATATTACTGTTCCAAGGCAGAAGCTATTTTTAAAAAGTATTTTCATTACTGATTGGGAGCAGAAAGATTCATCCTGAGTTGGAAGAAATCCAAGTCCAGGTCCTGAGTCGTTCTGCCTGCGGATACGTGGCTTCCCAGATTCTGCTGGGTTTTATCATTTGTCCCCCCCAATGCCACTAATTGATGAACTCAGATTGTTCACAGTGTGTGCGCATTCACTCCTGCTTTTGGTTTTGTTCCTGATCTCTTACTTTCTCTTTATCCTGTGTTTGAGTTTTGTTCTTTGGATAAGGTGAGCTTACTGCCCACAAGTGGCTGGTGTGGAATTGCTGAGCGGTGGCTACTCTGAATGTTAACTTTATTAGTCATGTATATTTTAAATGCTAATCTCTGATGAATGTAACTTTCCACATTGCTATTTCTGTATTTGAACATAATTGGGAACAATTGACATTCTGTAGTCAACTGCCAGGGCCTTAGACTAAACATGTACATTTTTGTTCAGGTACAGCTTTTTATAGCAAGGGCTGCATCTCGTTTCTTATATTAGACGTGTATTAAGTTCTTTATTAATGTGTGACCAACTTACACTGTTTTGTATAGTTGAAGGTGTATTTTTAGTGCTACTTGCTAGCTAATTTCAACTTCAGGAATAAAATTAGATTAAAAAGCTGCAATAGTTGATGTCGTCTCAGTGAGTTCCTGACTTATTTGCATACATGAATGAGCACAGGCACTGTGGACTACATCCCCATTCCCTCTTTAGGATGGATAGGAACACCTTGAAAGAACACCACAGAGGTCACCTTTGCATACTACTGTTTCCTTCCCATACTAGTGTCTGCTGTGACCAGGAATTATACTAGGAACTTTTATGCTTTATCTCGTGCAGATACTGAGATGCTGCTCATCTTGCCCAGAACATCAGTCCAGCCTCTGAGGAGTTCAAAGCGTTAACTACAAGCTCAGCGAAAAAGAGGGCCAAGAGTGTAACTCAGTGGTACAACACAGGCTTAGAAGGCCTGAAGCTCCTTCTGCTCCAGCCCTGGGGTGATGGTTACAGAACTGGAGCCTCATTCTTTTTTTTTTTTTCCCTTCTTTTTGGTTTTTCAAGGTCGGGTCTCACTCTAGCCCAGGCTGACCTGGAATACACTATGTTGTCTGTCACAGGGTGGCCTTGAACTCAAGGTGATTCTCCTACCTCTACCTCCTGAGTCCTGGCATTAGAGCTGTGCATCACACCCGGCAGGGGGCCTAATTCTAAACTCAAGATTTTCTTTGTTTTAATCCTTTCAGTACCATGTAGCAAATGAGAAACTGTAGATATTAGCTGGTGAAGAAAGGTCTTTAATTTTTTAAATATTTATTTATTTGATAGAGATATAGAAATAGGCAGGTAGAGAGAGAGAATGGGTGTGCCAGGGACTCCAGCCACTGCAAGTGAACTCCAGATGCGTGTGCCCCCTTGTGCATCTGGCTTATGTGGGTCTTGGGGAGTTGAACCTGAGTCCTTTAGCTTTGCAGGCAAGGACCTTAACCACTAAGCCATGTCTCCAGTCCCCTTTTGATTTTTTTGGTTTTCCAAGGTAGGGTCTCACTCTAGCCCAGGCTGACCTGGAATTCACTATGTGGTCTCAGGGTGGCCTTGAACTTGCAGCAATCCTCCTACCTCTGCCTTCCAAGTGCTGGGATTAAAGGCATGCACCACCACGCCTAGCTGTTTTAATTTTTTAAAATTTTTTTGGCAAAGGTTTTTAGATCCAGTTTCAGTCAGGGTATGCTTTCAGTCAAGTTGAAACCAATTACCGATTATCTCACATTTTTAAGACAGCCAACTCCTCAGACAAATCTCTAGTTGTCTTGACTCTGCAGAGAATAGCACATGTTCTTAGGTACCCAGGATCTGTTAGTCCAACAGATCCCCAAATAGCTGTGAACTCAGGGAGGCTCAGAGAATATAAATCAAGGCCTGAGGGACTGTCACATTTGCCTACAGAGGGCAGGGTGTTTCTTGCTGCAGTTGCTAATGACTAACTTGAGCATTAAAAAAATTTTTTTATTTTTATTAATTTATTTGAGAGCAACAGACAGAGAAAGAGGCAAGAGTGTGGGCGCACCAGGGCCTCCAGCTACTGCAAACGGAACTCCAGATGCATGTGCACTCTTGTGTATCTGGCTTATGTGGGCCCTGGGGAATTGAGCCTTGAACCGGGATCCTTAGGCTTCCCAGGCAAGTGCTTAAGTGCTAAGCCATCGCTCCAGCCCTAACTTGATTAATTTTTTTTGTTTATTTATTTGAGAACAACAGACAGAGAGGATGGATAGAGAATGGGTGCACCAGGGCCTCCAGCCACTGCAAATGAACTCCAGATGCGTGCGCCCCCTTGTGCATCTGGCTTATGTGGGTCCTGGGGAATTGAGCCTCGAACTGGGGTCCTTAGGCTTCACACGCAAGCACTTAACTGCTAAATCATCTATCTCTCCAGTCCCAAACTTGATTAATTATTTTTATTTTTTATTTTTTTTGGTTTTGCAAGGTAGGGTCTCACTCTGGTCCAGGCTGACCTGGAATTAACTATGTAGTCTCAGGGTGGCCTCGAACTCTTGGCGATCCTCCTACCTTTGCCTCCCGAGTGCTGGGATTAAAGGCGTGCGCCACCACGCCCGGCTAAACTTGATTAATTTTTAACGACAGCAAATCTTAGCTCTATCTAAAGCTGTGGGCACTTTCACCTGTCTGTACCACTTGAGAGTGAATCTTGAAGGTCAGCATTTTCACCAAATTCCGAACTTGGAGGTGGGAAGTCAGGAAGCAAGTGGTTTTAAATATAAGTAAGCAGAAAGAAAATGCAGCTTTTGCTTATCACAAATCAAATTAAAAATTCATATTTATTTTAAATATTTTATTTATTTGAGAAGAGAAAGAGACAGAGAATGGGTGTGCCAGGACCTCCAGTTACTGCAAACGAACTCTAGATGCATGTGCCCCCTTGTGCATCTGGCTTATGTGGGTCCTAGAGAATCAAACAGGGATCCTTTGGCTTTGCAGGCAAATGCCTTAACCACTAAACCATCGCTCCAGCCCCCAAAATTCATACTTATTTACACAGCTCCAGCTTAAGCCGAATTTGTTTACTATTTTCTTTTAAATTTATATAACAAGTCTTAGTTGCTTTATAGCAGGAGTTGGTTTAGGGATCATTTTGAAGTAATGCTGCCTTCATAACTAGCCAACAGAAAGTTTTAGTTTAACAGGCTGATCGAGGCACTGCACCTGTGGATCCAACCAGTCTAGAGTAAGAATTATTTAAAAATTAGCTAGGCATAGTGGCTCACACCTTTATTCCCAGCACTCAGGAGGCAGAGGTGGGAGGATCGCTTAGTTCGAGGCCATTTTGAGACTACATAGTGAATGAATTCCAGGTCAACCTGGGCCAGAGTGAGACCCTACCTTGAAAACAAAACCAAAAAAAAATCAAAATAATTGTATGAAACAGACTGTTTTTCCTTGTCTATTTCTAAATAGTACAAGGTAGCAATCATTTATGACATTATATGAAGTACTTGAAGTCTATATAGAGGTGATTTTAAATATATGGGAGCAGGCTGGAGAAATGGCTTAGCGGTTTAGGTGTTCCAGGTCCCTCCCACGTTTAGCCCGATGCAGTGATGCAAAGGCGCAATGCTGCATTTGTCCACAAGGGGGTGCACACATCTGGAGTTCATTCACAGCAGCTGAGGCTGCTGGGGCGCCCATTCTGTCAACCTCTCCCTCTCTGTCTTTCCCCCCCTCAAATATATATAAGCATGTGCACAAGTTATATGCTAAAACTATACCATGGGCTGGAGATATCTTAGCAGTTAAGGCACTTGCCTGCAAAGCCTAAGGGCTTAGGTTCAATTCAGGTCTCAAGTAAGCCAGATGCACATGGTGGCACATATATATATATATATTTTTTTTTTTGCAGTGGCTGGAGGCACTAGTGTGCCCTTTCTCTCTCCCTCTATTTCAAATAGATTAAATAAAAATAAATCTTAAAAAACAAAAGCCGGGTGTGGTGCACACGCCTTTAATCCCAGCACTTGGGAGGCAGAGGTAGGAGGATCACTGTGAGTTCAAGGCCACCCTGAGACTACATAGTGAATTCCAGGTCAGCCTGGACCAGAGTGAAACCCTAACACAAAAAAACAAAAAAAAAAAAAAAACAAACCTCAGTACTCAGGAGGCACAGGTAGGAGGATCACCTTGAGTTCAAGGCCTCCCTGAGACTACACAGTGAATTCCAGGCTAGCCTGGGCTAGAGTGAGACCCTACCTCGAAAAATAAAAATCAAAAAAACAAAACAAATATATTGTGCACATAAGGTGACTTAAGCAATGTGTGGATTTTGGTACCTGTGGTGCAGGGGTCTTGGCCCAGTCCCTTATGTATACCAGTTGTGGGTCTTTACCGTTACCATTTCCAGGGGTCATTGGCCACCCATGTCCTGGACGAGGAAGGGAGGAATTGGGAGGGAAGCAGCAGGTGAGTGAGATGATCAACATGACGGGCAATGAGCACCCGGGAGACGGTCTGATGGACAGCACTCGTTTACTCACAAGGGGAGTGGGTTTATAAACACTTGGGGAAGGTTGAGATGGCACATACAGACTATATGGCAATTGGATGCATAGTTTATGGGTTGTTATCTAGGTGGCCAGAAAACTAGTAACTTCAAAGCTATGGGGGAAGGATAAGGGAAGATAAGGGGAAGGGTGGGAGGCTGTGACTTCAAAGACTGGAGGGGGCAGGGGGAGATGGTGAGAAGGCTACATGACTTCAGCCACATGAGGGTCTCTTGGGCAGCTAGCCACAAGGTCCAGGAACTGTGGGGGGAAAAGTCTGACTTATGGAATGGTCAGAGCCTTTTGGGGTCCAGGGGGAGGGCCTCATTAGTTCTGCCCACTCTGGGCGATGACAGCACACTACAACATAGGGAAGGCCAGCTGCAACCCCACAGCCCAGGGTTCCTGGCCATGTCCAATAGTTCAGGCCAGCCTCCTCACAGGTCCAGCCCGTTTCTAGCAACGCCCAACAACCAGTGATGACTTTTTTGGCAGAGACTGAGCATTTATCCTGGAAGCTTCATGTTTGTTTTTTTTTTTGGTTTTGCAAGGTAGGGTCTCACTCTGGTCCAAGCTGACCTGGAATTAACTATGTAGTCTCAGGGTGGTCTCGAACTCTCGGCGATCCTCCTACCTCTGCCTCCCGAGTGCTGGGATTAAAGGCGTGCGCCACCACGCCCGGCTGAAGCTTCATGTTTTAACCAGCTTACCATGTCATGCCATGCCACTGTGTTAATTTTTTATTAGAGACAATTGGGCCTCAGCCACTGCAGTCAAACTCCAGACGGTTGTGCCTACTGGGCATGTATATAACCTTGTGTTTATCTCACCTTTGTGTATCTGGCTTAGTGGCATCTGGAGAGCTGAACATGGGTCCTTAGGCTTTGTATGCAAGCATCTTAACCACTAAGCTATCTCTACAGCCCTACTTTGTTAATTTTTGTATCTGTAAATGAATGCTTGTATGCACATGGGCACAACCAGAGGTCAATGTTAAGGGTGTTCTGTATCTTCATCTTATTTTTTTCTCATTAAAAAAACATTCTTGTTTATTTTTAAATATTTTTATTTGTATTTATTAGAGAAAGGGGGAGAGAGAATGAGAATGGGCCCGCCAGGGTCTCTAGCCACTGTACTCGAACTTCAAACACATCGTCACCATGTTCATTTGGCTTACATGGAACCTGAATGCTTAAGTCTTCGCAGGCAAGTGCCTTAATTGCTAAGCCATCTCTCCAGCCCTCTCCATCTTGAGTCAGACTTTTACTGAACCTATAGCTCACTGATTTGGATAGCCAAGCAAATCATCCAACCCATGATCCTTTTGTTTCTGGCTTCCCAGCACCAGGATTATAGGGGTGGAACATTATGTCTGGCATTTTGCATGGTCTCTGGGCATCTGAACTCTTCATACATACCCAGCAAGCACTTTACTGACTGAGCCATCTTGCCAACCCTGTTCTTTTTTTTTTTTTTTTATTACTTTTGAGAGGCAGTCAGAGACTGAGCATAGGTGTGTCAGGGCCTCCTGCCAATGCAAACTCCAGATATATGCACCATTTTGTGCATCTAGTTTTATGTGAATACTGGGGAACTGAATAGAGGCCAGGCTTTCCAAACAGAAAAAGAGGTATAGAATGGACACACCAGGGCATCTAACCTCTGCAAAAAAAACTCTAGATACATGCGCCACCTTGTGCATCTGGCTTTATGTGGGTACTGGAGACATACTTGTCACGCGCTCTACTATGTGTCAGAGCAGCTGGTTATAGCACATGGCTTAGGATGACCTCACCTGAGGCTTGTTAAGAGATCTATAGAGAATGTGGGCTTGCAGCAGGGTGTAATCTTCCTAGGTTTACAGGGAAGCGTGGCTGTGACCTGTGCACTTTTGTGGCCTTTCCTGTGCCTGGGAGATACATGTTTTTTTGTGTGCCTGTGGTGATGGGAACCTCAACTTCTACCAGCCTGTTCATGTGAAGGGGTGGGGTTTGCTTTTCTCAACAGCAGGGTAACAGTTGTCTTATCTGGAGTTTGGAGAACTTTAGTCTCCACAAAAAATTTTATATCTTGGGATGGAGAGATGGCTTAGTGGTTAAAGTGCTTGCCTGCAAAGCCTAAGTAAGGACACAGGTTCAATTCCCCAGGACCCATGTAAGCCAGATGCACAAAGTGGTGTGCATGCACATGGCTGGAGGCCCTGGCATGCCTATTCTCCCCCACCTCCCTCTTAAGTAAAAAATTTTTTTTTTTTTTTTTGTTTTGTGAGGTAGGGTCTCACTCTGGTCCAGGCTGACCTGGAATTCACTATGTAGTCTCAGGGTGGCCTCGAACTCTCAGCGATCACGCCCGGCTTTAAGTAAAATATTTTAAAAAATTTTTACATCTGTACAGTGAACTGCCAGGCCAGCAGAGGCAAGCCATCTTAAAAAAAATTGAGAGAGACAGAGGAAGAGGCAGAGAGAATAGGCGTGCCAGGGCCTTTCAGCTGCTGTGAACAAACTCCAGACACGTGTGTCCCCTTGTGCACATGTGCGACATTGTGTGCTTGCATCACTTTTCCATCTGGCTATATTTGGGACCTGGAGATTCAAACAAGCATTCTTAGGCTTTGCAGGCAGGCACCTTAACCGCTAAGCCATCTCTCCAGCCCCCTCTGTTGTTTTTTTTTTCTAGGTAGGGACTACCTCTAGCCCAGGCTGACCTGGAATTCACAGTGATCTTTCTACCTTTGTCCCCCAAGTGCTGGGATTAAAGGCATGTGCCACCACCCCTGGCCTGCCCTCCCCATTTGAGAAACTTCTAGGGCAGAATAATGCTATGTTGCTATGAAGTTATTTTGTACAGCTGTGGCTGGAGGCACTGCCCCTTAAGGAAGTCTGTTCCTAATAATCTACATGTAACCATTTGTAGTATAGTTCTTCACTTTTACTGTCCAAAGACAAAGAGATTTCTGCCTAAGGGAAAATAATCACGTGCCACAGGGCTGTTTCATTTTTAGATGACAGAGTTTCATCTCCACACAATGTACACTAGTGTTGAGACTGCTGACCCTGGGTTTTCCAATTGGATTTCTAGTCCTCTCCAACACAAAACAAACCTCAAACACCAACTTTTTTTTTTTTTTTTTGTACAATTGTTTATACAAATTCAACAAAGGTAAAATTGCATCAGGGAAGGTATAGGAAACACCACCGTACAACAATGGCACTTATGGATGCAGAACTTTACAACTAGGAAACAGCCAGGTTACCAACCTAGATGAAAATCTTTAAAAGGAGAAAGGAGGAGAGGAAAGGCTGTGTGGGTACATTTATTCTACTTGATTCACGGCATCAATCAGATCTATGGAGAAGACAAGCTCATGCTTGGAGCAACTCTCCTGAGTGCAAAGGTTTAAGTCTGAATTGTAAAATTTTGAGAAAAAGGTGAATTCCCTACTGAGGAAACTTGGCAGAGTATCTTACGTCAGCTATAATTTTACGTTTATCCACAACATGCTCGTGTAACTTCTTGACATATAAAGTAGGCTCTAACTTCCAGTTAAACATGCTTTTAAGTGGAAGGTCTCAGCCCCCCGTCACACCTGGGCACATCTTTGTGTTGATGAAGTACAAGTTAAGTTCTCTCTACTTGAGGGAAACCAGGAAAGTTGGCAATCTCAAAACAATAAAAACACTGGTATGCATTCAATCTTGCATAAATAATTTTTAAACAATTTGTACAAAAATAGTTCTGCATAATGTAAGATGTAACAAAACCAACCAAACAAAATGTGTCAAGACAGCTGCACATGTGGTATGTGGTCCACTGTATGTTGACACCAGAAGCCTTGGTGTTTCAAGGAACAAGGTGTCCATAACAAAAACACCAATGAAAGCACTAAGCTCACACTTGGAAGAGGATTTCTTCAAAGCCCATCCTCCTTGCCAATGGGAATGTCTTCTAAAGGCCGCCTTAGAAATGGTCCAGAAAGCAGGATGCAGGAAGGCCAGAGGAAAGCATCTGGCTCATTAATCCCTAAATGGGTGGTTGAACGGCTTCTCCCTTGGTAAGACTTGCAAAATGGAATCATTCTGTTGTCTGTTGTTCCAATGGGAAATAAAAGCCCCCCTTTTTTCGTAGTCTTTTCCCTCCCCAGCTAAGCCCCCCCCCCAATATTTACATTCTTGTCCTGGGACTAACTAAGTTTTTGCAGGAGTTTTTCTTCCACTTGTCCAAACTGGACACTCACAGACATTTCAGCTATAAATTGCTCACAGCCTTCCTTGGTAACTTGCTTGCAGTACCTCAGGTCAATATGACAGATATTTCCACAGCGTTTGAAAAAGGAGAGGCATTGATCAGTGACCTTGTTGCAGTCTGCAAAAAAGAGGAAACCAGGTGAGGTACAGAAGATGCAGACTCTAAAGGTCCTTAAACTCAGGTGCACAAGAGTGAAGATGGGACGTCCTTCTAGTCTAGCCCCTAGTTGTTCCCTTAATGAGGGACAGTTTCATCTACCAACTGTAAAGGTTAGAAATATATTCATGAAAAGCCTTCAGACTGGGCTTCTGGTGTCAATGGCAGAGCAGTTCATGTACAGGCATGTGTAAGGCCCTCGTTTCCATTCTCAGAACTGTTAATAAGAAAAAAAAAAAGCCGGGTGTGGTGGCACTCAGGAGGCAGAGGTAGGAGGATCGCTGTGAGTTCGAGGCCACCCTGAGACTACAGAGTGAATTCCAGGTCAGCCTGGGCCAGAGTGAGATCCTACCTTGAAAAAAACAAAAAAAAAAAAAAAAAAAAAAAAATTCTAGCTGGGTATGGTGGTGCCGCCTTTAATCCCAGCACTTGGGAGGCAGAGGTAGGAGGATCGCTGTGAGTTTGAGGCCAGCCTGGGACTACATAGTGAATACCAGGTCAGCCTGGGCTAGAACAAGACCCTACCTCAAAGAGGCACCCCTCTGCTTATCTTCACTAGCATCACCACTTCCATTTCCTATGGAATTAAAAAGGGGGGCACTGGAGGGATGGCTTAGCAGTTAAGGCAAAACCAAAAGACGCAGGTTTGATTTCCCAGGACCCATATTAGCCAGATGCAAAAGGAGGTACATGCATCTGGAGTTCATTTCCAGTGGCTGGAGGCCCTGGTGTACCCATTTTCTCTCTCCCCCTCTTTTCTGTCAAATAAATAAAAAGGTATGAGCTGGGGGTGGTGGTGCCTGCCTTTAATCCCAGCACTGGGAGGCAGAGGTAGAAGGATTGCCATGAGTTTGAGACCACCCTGAGACTACATAGTTAATTCCAGGTCAGCCTGGACCAGAGTGAAATCACACCTTAAAAAACCAAAATAAAATAAAAATAATAATTATAAAAAAAAAAAAAGATATGGGCCAGGATGTCTCAGTGGTTAAGTGCTTGCTACTCAAGCCTGAGTTCAAATTCGCAGTCCCAGGTCCAAACCAGAACATGTGGAAGGTTTCTGTGATCCCAGGATGGCTGGCAAAATGACAGGCAGAGACAGAATTTCTCAGAAGCTTGTTAACCACAGCTAGCCTGGTATGTATAACTAACAATGAGAGAGACTGCCTCAAATGAAAGATGAGAACCAACCAAAGTTGTCCTCTGACCTTCACACATGTGCACCTGCATATCAACTACAGAACAAAATTTTTCTTTTTTTTTTTTTTTTTTTTTTTTTGAGGTAGGGTCTCACTCTAGCCCAGGCTGACCTGGAATTCACTATGTAGTCTCATGGTGGCCTTGAACTCATGGCAATACTCCTCAAAAAAATTTTTTTAAAATTAATGTTAAGGGCCAGCTGATGGAGTGCATTTTGAAAGTGGCCACAGGCTTGGAGTGCATTGAGAAATGGTGTACTAGACCTGGTAAACATGAGTCAGCAAAACCTTCACGATTGCCAATTCTTGGATGTGCACCAGACCATTTAGGTAAAGATAACCCAGTCTCCCAAAGGGAGCAGGAATCTGCATGTGGACTAGATGGTGGCAGAAAGCTGTGGGCTTCATGTGTAGAGCCACTGATAATGAGGGAAGGACTGATGCTAATAAAAAAAATGCTTGAAGGGGCCAGAGAGATGGCTCAGCATATAAAACCCTTGCCACACAAGCATGAAGACCAAAGTTTGGATCCTTAGAACACACATAAATGTGGTGTGCGTGTGGTACCCCACATGTAATCCTAGTGCCCGAGGCGTAAACATAGGGGATCACTGGGGCAGACGAGCTGTATAGGCAAGCTCTGGGTTCAGGTGAGAGACCCTGCCTCAGTAAATAAAGGGGAGGGGAAAACTCAGTAGACCCTGGCTCCACATACATGTGCCCCCACACATATGAAAACACACACACAAAAACCACACACCACAAATGCTTTACAAAAGCATCCCAAAAAATGCCAAAAAAAAGGGGGGGCTGCAGAAATGGTTTAGCAGTTAAGTCAATTGCCTGTAAAGCCAAAGGATCCTAGTTTGATTATCCAGGACCCAAGTAAGCCAGATGCACATGCATCTGGTGTTCGTTTGCAGTGGCTAGAGGCCCTGGCATGCCCATTCTCTCTCTCTCTCTCTCTGCCTTTTTCTCAAATAAATATATTTTAAAAATGCCCCCCAAAACCCCAAAGCAAAAAAGCATCCCAATCATTTATTTTTATTTTATTTTATTTTTTTTTTTTTGGTTTTTCGAGGTAGGGTCTCACTCTGGTCCAGGCTGACCTGGAATTAACTATGTAGTCTCAGGGTGACCTCGAACTCACAGCGATCCTCCTACCTCTGCCTCCCAAGTGCTGGAATAAAAGGCGTGCGCCACCACGCCCGGCTCCCAATCTTTTAATCCCTCAACATTCCCTCCAAAGGGCTAACCTGCTGTACAACTGTAAGGCAAAAAGTCAAATAATGGCTGGGGAGCTGGCTCAGTGGCTAAATGTGCTTATTGCGTAAGCCTGATGGAGTGCAGAGCCCCATCCCCATAAAAAACTGGACTACTTTAATAGCTTAGGAGCCTGTAATCCAAACAGGTCTGTAACAAGATGGGAGGCAGAGCCAGGAGAATCTTGGACCCACACAGTGAACAAGAGAGACCTAGTCTCAAGGTAGAAGATAAGGACTTCCACATACATGTGCATGCACGCACACATGTCAAATGATAAAGGATGTTACATAATGCTAACATACAATTCCTTCAAGAAAGATCATGATGCAAGCCGGGTATGGTGGTGCACGCCTTTAATCCCAGTGCTTGGGAGGCACAGGTAGGAGGACTGCTGTGAGATCAAAGCCACCCTGAGACTACACAGTAAATTCCAGGTCAGCCTGGGTTAGAGCAAAACCCTACCTCAAAAACCAAAACAAAACATCTTGACTATTGATGGGCATAATGGTTCACACCTTTAATCCCAGCACCTGGGAGGTTGAGGTAGGAGGATCACAGTGAGTTCAAGGCCAACCTGACACTCTATAAATTCCGGGCCAGCCTGGGCTACAGTGAGAACCTACCTCAAAAAATAAAAAGAAATCATGACCAGAGCTGGGTATGGTGGTGCAGCACACCTTTAATCCCACTACTTGGGAGGCAGAGGTAGGAGGATTGCTGTGAGTTCAAGGCCAGCCTGGGCTAGAGTGATAACCTACCTTAAAAAAACAAACACAAATGACTGGGCTGGAGAGGTGGATTAGTGGTTAAGGTGCTTGCCTGCAAAGCCTAAGAACTCAGCCAGGCATGGTGGCGCACACCTTTAATCCCAGCACTTGGGAGGCAGAGGTAGGAGGATCGCCGTGAGTTCGAGATCACCCTGAGACTGCATAGTAAACTCCAGGTCAGCCTGAGCTAGAGTGAGACCCTACCTCAAAAAATTAAAAAAAAAAAAAAAAAAAAAAAAACTATTTGAGAAAGAAGCAGAGAATGGGTGCGCCAGGGGCCTCCAGCCTCTCCAAATGAACTCCATATGTGCCACCTTGTGCATCTGGCTTATGTGGGTTCTGGGGAATCAAACCAGGGTCCTTAGGCTTTGCAGGCAAATACCTTAACTGCTAAGCCATTTCCCCAGCCCCAGATTAAAAAAATATATATATTTTATTTGTGGCCTCAAACTCATGGCGATCCTCCTACCTCTGCCTCCCAAGTGCTGGGATTATACACGTGCGCCACCATGCCTGGCTTAACTCTGCCTCTTGAATGCTGGCATTAAAGTCGTACGCCACCATGCCTGGCCAGAATTTTTTTAAATTGAAGAGCCCAAGAGCACTGTGGCTAAACATTAGTCCGTTTCCAAAGCTGGGCAAAATGCCTGCCAAGGTCACTGTGGAAAAGGAGATACAGCACACGATTGTGAAAGGTAAGCAACAAGACAAGCATGCAGCTCCCTCGGCTACCTAGTGGTCTGCAGCACTGTGCCAGCTGAACAGTGCTACCAAGCGAGAGTCAGTAGCTGTTTCAGTCTCTTCCCCGGAAGTGGGAGTAAAGTCCTTGGGGATGGCGTTACTAAGGGTGAGGTTCTTCCCTGGAAGGGGGAGACTCAGGAGATTTCCCTAACTTGGTGACAGGAGGTGGGGACAGTAGAGCAGGTTCTCTGGGGAGAGAACTGAAAACACCTTGGGAAGGCAGATGTGGCACCTAGAAGGGGAAGATGGGTATAGGGGAAAGATTCTGAGGCCCAGAGTCCTAAACAAACCTCCTGGGGGTGATGACAGAAATGGTAACAGGCAAAGGGGATCTCCCATAGGCAAGGGGCCAGTCTGTCCTGTGCACACATACGCTCTGTGGCTGGCTTTACACTAAAGACCATCACGATATGCCTTCAGAGCAGGAGACAGCACATTTATCACCAGTGAAGCTTTCTTGTCAAAAATATTTAAATTGGATGGGCATGGTATCGCATGCTTTTGATCCCAGCACTCAGGAGGCAGAGGTAGGAGGATTGCTTGCTGTGAGTTCAAGGCCAGCCTGAGGCATATATGTAGCCAATTCCAGCCTGGGCTAGAATGAAACCCTACTTTGAAAAACCAAAAACTGGGCTGGAGGATGGCTTAGAGGTTAAAGCATTTGCCTGCAAAGCCAAAGGACCAAGGTTAGCCAAATGCACAAGGTGGCGCATGTGTCTGGAGTTTGTTTGCAGTGGCTGAAGGCTCTGAAGCACCCATTCTCTCTCTCCCTCTTTCTCTCTGTCAAATAAATAAAAATTAAAAAAAAAAACAAAACAACAACAACAAAAAAAAACAACTAAGCCGGGCGTGGTGGTGCACACCTTTAATCCCAGCACTCGGGAGGCAGTGGTAGGAGGACTGCTATGAGTTCGAGGCCACCCTGAGACTACAGAATGAATTCTAGGTCAGCCTGAGCTAGAGTGAGACCCTACCTTGGGGAAAAAAAAACACCAAAAACTAAATTTAATCTATATGAGTAACAAATTCCCACAGATTCCCAAATGGAAACATTCTCTAAGAAAGTACTGCAGAGATTAGTAGCCTTCAGGACAATGTCATAAACTGCTTTTGCCTTATAAAGATTAAAGGTTTTTCTTTGTTTAATTTTCTTTGTTTAATTTTTTGGTGTGTGCTCATGGAAGGAGATCTTTTTTTGTTTTGTTTTGAATTTTAAACAATGTATTATTTACGGGCTAGGAATGGTGGTGTTTGCCTTTAATTTCAGCACTTGGGAGGCAGAGGTAGGAGGATCACCATGAGTTCAAGGCCTGCCTGACACTACATAGTGAATTCCAGATAAGCCTAGGCTAGAATGAGATCCTGGCTCAAAAAAAGTATTTGTTTGCAAGCAGAGGAAGAGAGGGAGATAGTGCCAGGGCCTCCTGTCACTGAAAACAAACTTCAGACAGATGTACAACTTTTTGCATACATATAGATACTGGGGACATACCCAGGCTTGTCCAGCTTTCCAAGCAAGCACCTTTAACCACTGAGCCACCTCTACCTTTTTTGTTTGTTTTTTGTTTTTCTGAGGTAAGGTTTCACTCAAGCTCAGGCTGACCTGGAATTTACTATGTATTCTCAGGGTGGCCCCGAACGCATGGTGATCCTACCTCTGCCTCCTGAGCGCTGGGATTAAAGGCATATGCCACCATGCCCGGCTTTTATTTTCTTTCCTGTTTTTAAAAATTTATTTATTTAAGAGAGACAGAGAAGCCGGGCGTGGTGGCGCACGCCTTTAATCCCAGAACTCGGGAGGCAGAGGTAGGAGGATCGGCAAGAATTCGAGGCAACCCTGAGACTACATAGTTAATTCCAGGTCACCCTGGACCAGAGTGAGACCCTACCTCGCAAAACCAAAAAAAAAAAAAAAGAGACAGAAAGAGGCAGATGATAGTGAGAGAGGATGGGTGCACCAGGGCCTTCAGCTGCTATAAATGAACTCCAAATGCATGGGCTAACTTGTGCATCTGGCTTACATGGGTCCTAGGGAATTGAACCTGGATCCTTTGGCTTTGCAAGCACTTTAGCCACTACAGCCATCTCTCCATCACTTAGATTCTGTTTTAAAGCATCTCATTTTGTTAGTTTTCTTGTCCCTGAAGAAAATGATCCATTAGGTTAATCTTCTGAGGTATGATGGTATATACAGTAAATGACTTTATTCTTAGGAAATGTGGCACAGTGCCTCAAAACAGCTGTCTAGCTGGAAGGAACAAATATGTACACTACTTTCTGTTCTATGTTTGAAAATGCTCAAAATATAAAATTGGGGGAGAACAACAGACACATGACAGGTTAAATGAGTTTTCTGTCTTTTTTTTTAAACCACTGAGCCATGTTCCCAGCTCATAAAGTAGAATTCTAAAGAGCTAAATAATCATTTAATTTTAAAAATAATACTTAGAGGGACAGGGGACATGGCTCAGCAGCTAAAGGGGCTTGCTTGCAAAGCCGGCAAGCCCAGGTTCAATTCCCCAGTACACATGTGAAGTCATGTAAAGTCTATGATTTTTGTATGTTTTTTGAGATAGGGTCTTGCTCTAGCTGACTTGGAATTCACTATGTGGTCTCAGGGTGGCCTCAAACTCACGGCAATCCTCCTACCTCTGCCTACTGAGTGCTGGGATTAAAGGTGTGTGAATGGGTGTGCCAGAGCCTCTAGTCACTGTAAATGAACTCCAGATGCTTGTGCCATCAGATACATCTGGCTTACGTGGGTTCTGGGGAATCAAACTTGAACCCTTAAGACTTTGCAGGCAAGCACCTTAACTGCCAAGACATCTTGTTAGCCCCAGCTGTTTTTTTTTTTTTAAATGTTTATTTATTTATTTGCAAGCAGAGAGACAGAGAGAAAGAGAGAGAGAAGAGAGGCAGACAGAGAGAGAATGGGCATGCTAGGGCCTGTAGCCACTGCAAACGAACTCCAGATGCATGTGCCCCTTGTGCATCTGGCTTACGTGGGTCCTAGAGAATCGAACTGGGATCCTTTGGCTTCGCAGGCAAATGCCTTAAACGCTAAGCCATTTCTCCAGCCCCCCAGCTGTTTTTTTTTTTTTTTTGTTGTTGTTTTTTTAATTTGAGAGAGACACAGAGACAGAGAGAAAGAGAGAGAGAGAGAGAGAGAGAGAGAGAATGGACGTGCCAGCAGCCTCTCAGACACTGTGAAACAATTTTTTTGTTGTTGTTGTTTTTTTGAGGTAGGGTTTCACTCTAGCCCAGGCTGACCTGGAATTCACTCTGTAATCTCAGGATGGCCTCGAACTCATGCAATCCTCCTACCTCTGCCTCCTGAGTGCTGGGATTAAAGGCGTGCGCCACCATGCCCAGCTAGTGAACAAATTCTTGACGAGTGTGCCCCCTTGTGAGCAAGTGTGGCCTTGTACCCTTGTGTCACTTTTTGTGTCTGGCTAAACGTGGGACCTGGAGAATCAAACGGCATTCTTAGGCTTATAGCAGACAGGCGCTTTAACTGCAAAGCCACTCTCCAGCCCCCAGCTGTTTTATTTGAAGCAGGGTTTCCCTCTAAGTCCAGGCTGACAAGGAACTCAGCAGACTATTAAATATATCTTATGGTACTAAATTTTGTATCAAAAGTGGATGAAATGGTAAATATTTAAAATATTTTCTTAATTAAAAAAAATTTTTTTAGCTGGGCGTGGTGGCTCACGCCTTTAATCCCAGCACTTGGGAGGCAGAGGTAGGAGGATTGCCGAGAGTTCGAGGCCACCCTGAGACTACATAGTTAATTCCAGGTCAGCCTGGACCAGAGTGAAACCCTACCTCGAAAAACCAAAAAAAAAAAAAATTTTTTTGAGTAATTCATTTGACAGAGCAAGAGGGAGAGAGAATGGACATGCCAAAGCTTCTAGCCACTGCAAATGAACTCCAGACGTGTGCAGCCTCTTGTGCATCTGGCTAACGTGGGTCCTGGGGAATCGAACCTGGGTCCTTTGGCTTTACAGTCAAACGCCTTAACCGCTAAGCCACCCCTCCAGCCTGAAATGGTAAATTTTTTTTTCTGTGAGGTAGGGTCTCACTGTAGCCCAGGTCAACCTGGAATTCACTATGTAGTCTCAGGGTGGCCTTGAACTCACAGCAATCCTTGTACCTCTGCCTCCCAAGTGCTGGGATTAAAGGTGTGTGCTACCGTGCCTGGCTCCGAAATTTGTTTAATATGTTTTATCATTAATTTTCTTTCTTTCTTTCTTTCTTTCTTTCTTTCTTTCTTTCTTTCTTTCTTTCTTTCTTTTTTCTTTTTTTTTTTTTTTTTCAAGGTAGGGTCTCACTCTGGCTCAGGCTGACCTGGAATTCACTATGTAGTCTCAGGCTGGCCTCGAACTCATGGTGATCCCTCCTACCTCTGCCTCCTGAGTGCTGGGATTAAAGGTGTGTATCACCACACCCAGCTTTTTAATTTTTTTTTAGAGAGAGAGAGAGAGAGAGAGAGAGAGAGAACTGGTGCACCGGGGCCACAGCCACTAAAATCAAATCCCAGACACTTGCATCACCTAGTGGGTATGTGCGACCTTGTGCTTGCCTCACCTTTGTGTATCTGGCTTGTGTGGGATCTGGAGAGTTGAATATGGGTCCTTAGGCTTCACAGGCAAGTGCCTTAACTGCTAAGCCATCTCTCCAGCTCTCATTAATTTTTTTAAAATCTGGTAGTCTAGAAGCTGGGCATAGTGGCTCACATCTGTAATCTAAGTACTTGGGAGCCTGAGGCATAAGGGTATGTTCAAGACAGCCTGGGCTGCATAGTAGTTCCAAGACAGCCATAACTGAGTGAGACTTTGTCTTAAAGAAAACAAAGTCGGGGGGCTGGAGAGATGGCTTAGTGGTTAAGGTGTTTGCCTGAAAAGCCAAAGGATCCTGGTTCGACTCTCCAGGACCCACACAAGCCAGATGCACAAGGGGGCACATGCATCTGGAGTTTGTTTGCAGGGGCTAGAGGCCCTGGTGCGCACATTCTCTCTCTCTCTCCTTTTTTTCTCTCAAATAAGTAAATGAATAAACAAATAATAAAAATTAAAAAAAAAAAACAAAAACAAAGTGGGGCTGAAGAGATAGCTTAATGGTTAAGGTGCTTGCCTACAAAGCCAAAGGACCCAGGTTTGACTCCTCGGGACCCACATAAGCCAGATGCACAAGGGGGCGCACGTATCTGGAGTTCGTTTACAGTGGCTGAAGGCCATGGCGCGTCCATTTTCTCTACCTGCCTATCTCTGTATCTCTCTCTCAAATGTGTGTGTGTGTGTGTGTATAAAATGGAAAAATATGAAAAAAATAAAATAAAATAAAATAAGCCAGGTGTGGCGGCACATGCCTTTAATCCCAGCCCTTAGGAGGTAGAGGTAGGAGGATCGCCATGAGTTTAAGGCCACCCTGAGACTACATAGTGAATTCCATGTCAGCCTGGGCTAGGGTGAGACCCTACCTCAAAACAACCGAACCAAACCAAACACACACACACAAAAACAACCATAAAAAGCAGGGAGGGAAGTACCATGGGATATTGTCTACAATTAAGGAAGCTGTCAACAACAACAAAATAACTAACTAAATAAAAATAAATAAATGGACACTGGTTTGATTCCCTAGGACCCACGCAATAAGCCAGATGCACAAGGAGGTGCATGAGTCTAGAATTCATTTGTAGTGGCTGGAGGCCCTGGTGTGCCCATATTTTCTCAAATAAATAAATAAAATATATTAAAAACAGCTACAATAAAAAATCTCAAAGCCAGCAGATGTCTGGACTTCATTTTCAGTGGCTAGAGGCCCATTCTCTATCTGCCTCTCTCCCCCTAAAAACATAAATAATTTTTTTATTAAAGATTTTATTTTTATTTATTAGAGACAGAGGGAAAGGAAAAAGAGCGAATGGGCATGCCTCTAACCATTGCGAATGAACTCCAGATGTGCGCGCCCCCTTGTGCACTGGCTTATGTGGGACCTGGAGAATCAAACTGGGGTCCTTAGGCTTTGCAGGCATGTGCCTTAACCACTAAGCCATTTCTCCAGCCCCACATAAATATTTTTTAGACAGCAGACCACGGTGGCACACATCTTTAATTGCAGACCTTGGGAGGCTGAGGTAGGAGGATCATCATGAGTTTGAGGCCAGACTGAGAATACATAGTGAATTATAGGTCAGCCTGGGCTAGAGGTATGGGGGGGGGGAGGAAGGGCTGGAAAGATGGCTCAGTAGGTAAAGTAAAGGCACTAATGGAGGATAGAAGAACGCTAGCTAGTTTTAGGCTGTTTCAGGCAAAGGCTGAGGCTAAGACAGAACCAGGAGACGACACCCCATATGCCACCTCACCCTGGTACAAGAACGAAACTCCTGTCTGATCAAGACTGATCTACAGTGCTTCCTTGTTGTTCACAGTCTAGCACTTCCCCTTGTCTGTAGAGGCTGCTCTCTTCTTCCTGCCTCTATCTGCACCCCTCTCTGCTTTCTGTACTGCTCTGCTCTGCCTGCCTCTCTTTGCTTGGCCACAGGGACACAGTGAGTGGATCTTCCCCCTCACCCAGGTGGGGGGAAGTATTTCTTGGTCTGGGGGAACTCTTCTGCTTGCCTCTGCTTTTAGTTGGAGTAACTTCTCACTTTAATTACATGCATGACTTTCCTTTGGTCTCTCAATCTACCACGTGGGTGCTCTCACTAACTCTAGGCTTGCTACCACCTGTGTAATTTCTTTAAATTTGGAATAACCATGAGTGTAACTTTTTTTTGTTTTTCGAGATAGGGTCTCACTTTAGCCCAGGCTGACCTGGAATTCACTATGTAGTCTTAGGGCGGCCTCGAACTCACAGTGATCCTCCTACCTCTGCCTCCCAAGTGCTGGGATTAAAGGCGTGTGCCACCATGTCTGGCTCTAACTTTATTACTCATTTCTCCTCTGGATTTCTTGGTATGTGCTTTAATATTTTCCCTTTAAGCCCCACCATTTGTTCTAACATCCTTCCACAGGAAAGCACATGGCAGATGCCATGTGTGTTCCTTCTAAGTCTCCCTACATATACGCCTTAGGGCTGCTTGAGGCCCTATCTAAATCTTTCCTTGAAAGTCTTAGTCTAGGCCGGGCGTGGTGGCGCACGCCTTTAATCCCAGCACTCGGGAGGCAGAGGTAGGAGAATCGCAGTGAGTTCAAGGCCACCCTGAGACTACATAGTTAATTCCAGGTCAGCCTGGGCCAGAGTGAGACCCTACCTCGAAAAGCCAAAAAAAAAAAAAAAAAAAAAAAAAAAGAAAGTCTTAGTCTAACTCCCCTCCACATGCTTGTGGCTATACTCCAGTTTCCTCCACAGAATCGCACTTCTCTGAAATGAACTTATAAACCATGCAGTGTTCCCATGAGAGCATGTTTCCTACTTCCCATGTGTTTATGACTTTGCTCTAGCTCCTGATTTCCCTTAAATAAACTTCAAAATTTGTTATTTCTCTCTGCTTCCAAATAAATAAATAAAACTTAAAAAAAAAAAAAAAAAAGAATGCAAGAGCCAAAAGAAGGGAAGGAGTACTATGCAATACTGTCTTCCCGACACAGTGTCCATGGTATTCATGGCCTCACAGTGATTGATGCTACCTACATAGAAAGAAAACAATGACATCAAAAATAGAAGGTGGTGAGCCAGGTGTGGTGGCGTATGCCTTTAATCCCAGCACTCGGGAGGCAGGGATAGGAGGATTGCCATGAGTTCAAGGCCACCCTGAGACTACATAGTTAATTCCAGGTCAGCCTGGGCCAGAGTGAGACCCTACCTCGAAAAACAAAAAACAAAAAAACAAAAAACAAAAAAAACCAAAAAAACAAAAATAGAAGGTGGTGCTGGAGAGGTGGCTTAGTGGGCAATGTACTTGCCTACAAAGCCTAAGGACCCAGGTTCTACTCTAGATCCCAAGTAAGCCAGACGTACAAAGGCAAGGCAACCACAAGGTTGCACATGCCCATTAGATAGTGCAAGTGTGTGGAGTACGATTGTAGTGGCACCAGGGCCTCTACCCCCCCCCCACCGGGCAAACAACTCCAGACATATGTACCACTTTATGTATCTGGCTTTACGTGGGTACTGGGAATTGAACCTGGGTACTTAGGCTTTGCAGACAAGTGCCTTAACTGCTGAGCCACCCTTCCAACCCTACACAACAATTTTACTTAAATAAATTAATAAATATTTATAAAATTTTTTGGTTTTCAAGGTAGGATCTTACTATAACCCAGGCTGACCTGGAATTCACTATGTAGTCTCAGGGTGGCCTTTAACTCAAGGCGATCCTCCTACCTCTGCCTCCCCAATGCTGGGATTAAAGGTGTGTGCCACCACGCCCGGCTTTTCCACTGCTTATCTAAACATAACATCCTCACTCCAGACCATCTACCAGGCCAACACTGAGTTAGTGAAGTTAAGGAGCATGAGGCTCCTTGTTAGGCAAGGTCATGAGGGGTACGGGATGACAATAATGGCAGAAACCAAGCTTGTGCCTGATTGCTAGCCTCTGGGTTAAAGCCCTGTTTGTAGTGGCTCATCTCAATGGCCACCTCTGTCCCTGACACCCTGATCATCAGGTATCAGCTTTTTTTCTACCACCCTGGGAAAGCCCTCTCTAGCCTGTATTTTGGAACAGGAACTACTGCCATGTGCTCTCACTGCTGTCAGCATTGTTTTATTTGGGGGGGTGGCAGTAATAATTCTAATCTAATAGTAACTTCCTCTCTAGACTTGGTAGTCTCATTTATTGGTATTCCCTAGCATACAGTACTTCCAAATCATAGCAGATATAGTTTTTAACAAATATTCAATGCCCTGCTGTCCCATAGGTACTAAGCAGACCGATGGGACCCTACCTCACCTGACAGGTTGATCTCAGTCAGAGAGTCTCGGGTGGTGGTGCCAACTGCAGTGAGCAGGTTGATGGACTGGTCAGTGACATGGTTACAATAGCTGAGGTGGAGCTTGGAGAGCAGGGGCATGTGACGGATGATGAGTCGTAGGGAGGCATCTGTGATGTCCAGGCCGGCCAGGCGCAGTTCCACAATGTTCCGGAGCTTGCTCCGATTGTCCATCTGGCCTGGTGGGCAAGTTAGGAGAACGTGACCAACAACATTAGGACACAGTGAAACTTTAAAAGATCTACCATAGCTAGGCGTGGTGGCACACGCCTTTAATCCCAGCACTTGTGAGGCAGAGATAGGAGGATCGCTGTGAGTTCGAGGCCACTCTGAGACTACATAGTGAATTCCAGGTCAGCCTGGGCTAGAGCCAGACCCTGCCTCAAAAAACTAACTCCCCCAAAAAAAACAAAAACAACAACAACAAAAACAACACAAAAGGTCTACCAGTTAGGTATGACCTTCGATTTCTTATACTTACTAAGTGTAGCCTTTGAACCAGAATTCTAGCATTTAAAAATCACAAGACTCCACCTAAGAATGTATACTTCTAGATTGTCCAGAAAAATCAGGACCCCCATGATAGGTGGCTCTGGCTCTGAACTGTGGCTGTTCAGACTACATTTTCATATATTTACTGCTTGCTCAGGCAGTTCTCACCTTTCCCTTCTAGAAGATGTAGAAACACCAAGCCTACATTCTACCTAACAATAATCAGCCAATAGGCACAGACAGTTACCCACCTCTTACCATTTGAGCTGCTGATGGTTGTGGTGTTGGTGGGAGGGGGCAGTGACCTATGCTATGCTTTCAGACTCCACCCAATTACCCTGACACTGATGCTTTAAGAGGCATGAAGCCAATGAAGATTAAGGCAACAGAGAAACAGTAAAACTCAGGCAGAGCCCGAGGAGTGGAAATGGTAGGTGCACAGAAGCCTCTGCCCTCTCTGGGACACTTGTCCCTAAAGCTGTCCAAGAACACAGTAGTAAAGACTCTGCCCTGGGTCCTCCTCAGAAGGGCCAAGGTCAGAGAAGGGAGATGACATAAATGCCACATGGGGCCTGTGGTCAGCATCAGATCCAACACTATAGAGGTGAATCACCCCACCCCCCATGAGAGACTCTCTGGGACAGCTCCAGTTGGTATCTGACCTGGCCTGTTGTCTGTGGGCGGGGACAGGAGATCCCGCATCTGGGCATCCTTTAGTCCTTCTACCCACTGGACATCTAGGGTCCGAAGCAATGGACAACTAGAGCTACAGAGGGCAGAGACTGCAATCCATGAGCAGCCAGATAGCACCAAGTCTCGGAGCCCTGGGGAGATAGAAGAGGGTGTAAGTCTAGCAACATGCCCCAGCCCCCATTACTGCACATTTAGGGTTCCCTAGTCCAGAGCTCACCAGGCAACCGGTTGATGAGCCAACTCAGCTGCTTCTTGGAGATATTGGTCCAGCTGAGGTCGAGGGAGACAGGTTGTCGCCGGATGATGCCACTCAGCATCAGGGGTGTGATGGACTTGCAGTGGTTCAGGTCAATACGGGTCCACAACCGCTTATCGCAGCACCTGGGAACCAGGACCAGCAGGGGGACACGATCAGAGTTGGAGGCTCACTTGGAGAACCCCTGCATAATTGTAACTTTCTTCTACTTGCCATAGTCAAGGAGGAAGTTTTTTTTTTTGAGCTAAGTTCTTGCCCTAGCCTAGGGTGATATGGAACTCACTCTGTAGACCCAGGCTGGCCTTGAACTCACAGTGCTCCTCTTATCTCACCCTCCCAGAATGCTGGGATTAAAAGTGTGTGCCACCACACCCGGCTTAAGGGGAAGGGCCCTTTAAACTTTTGTTTAGCACCTGTCTTTGCTGATGGCCACATGTCCCTACAGGAGGTGCTGGCACCTACTTGCTACCAAGTATCTCTAGGGCCAGTGGACTCTACCTTGAAACAAGCCCATGGGGCACCAGGTTGGCCTGCTCACGTATGAGAGTAAGGAACTTGGTATGGCCAGAAATTCTGAAAATGTCAGGTGAGAATCAATCATTACTGGCTCTCAAACACTGCTGACTCTGAATATTTCAAGAACTATGCTACTTTAGCCTTTCACATCAGGAAAGCAAACTGGTGCCTCCCCTAACAAAGACTGGGCTGAGGAGCACCAGCCTGGGGCCATCCCCAGCCTCAACTAACACAGGGTAGTCCCTCACCAGCGGTTCCAGGTCCTACAGACCCGCATGCACACACACAGGTCTTGGTGGCTGAGGTAGCTGAAGACGGCCATCCACACCTCCCTGTGCATGACATGGGCCGCCCCATCATCCAGGGGCAGCGAGTCAGGTGGGGGGCTGATGGGTGGTGGCCGGATCACATGGCGCTCCATCTGGATGCACTTGGGTGGGGAAACAGAAGGTGGGGGACGGGAGATGACACGAGGTGGGCTCCGCAGGCTGGGCCCTAATGGGTGCCGTAGCTCCCGAGGGGTGCCATTGAGCCCCTTGCTGAAGCGGTGGGGGCGCTCACAGAGGCCTATCGGTCGTTTGGGCTCCTCATTCTCACTCTCGGGCTCTGACTTGATGGGCTGGTGGTTCTCATGGGCCAAGCTGCTCTCTGTCTTCTGGATCTCATGGTTGAGTTCTTTGCTCAGCTCTTTGCTCAGCTCTTTGTTGGGAAGCCGCCGTTTCCGGCGCATCTTCACCTTCTTCTTCTCCTCTGGACCCTCAGCTCCCTCAGTGCTGGGCCCAGCAGTGGGAGAGCTTGAGCGTGAGTGGTCACTCTCCCTGGTCTTGGGGGGTGCCTCGGGCAGATCGTCCTCTGGTTCCTGCTTGAAGCGCCGGAGGGGCTTGCTGGTCAGTGCCAACCTATCTTCAGAGTTCTTCCAGGACCGCCTCTGTGGGAAGGAGAGGGAGGGTGAGTGGCCTGTGGTAGGGCCACAGTTTGAGGAAGTGTCTACCCAGGCTTCCCAATCCTGTTATGGGACACAGGGGCACTGGGAATGCAGCCTACAGCTCTGACAGCTGGAAGCAAGCTGGGACATGAGGGAGGGGAAGATGGTACCTTTTTCCTGAAAAGCTTATCTTCTTTGCCAGGTTTTAGCTGTAATGGGAAAAAAGGATGCAGAGTTTGTTCTCAGGCTGGAGGAGCATGGCCCTCTCACCATCCCACCCCACTGTGAGCCCAGTCTCTAGAGCAGGGGCAAGAGGGACACCTTTCCCACAAAACCATCTCCTTCACTTTTGCCTGACAGCATAGCACTGCCTGTTGTTTTCCAGGAGGAAGCTGGAAATGGGAGAATGGTCACTTGTCCCCACCCACTTGACCTCCCATCCCAGACAGAACAGAGACTGCAGCCACACATCACAGCAATCTCAGCTCAGGGAGCCTGGGCTACAGACTAGGCTCGTGATATTCCCAGCCAAGACTAAGCCATGAGCTGCTCCAAGCGCCACCTTGTGGCCAGTAATGGCAAGGTCAATGGGTGGATCCTCATGTTCCCTGGACTGGCAGGACTTCCCAGCTGCAGCTTCAGCTTTGATCCCAACCAACCAAGGCTCTCCTCACAGAGCTTCCCAGGCCCGCTGCAGACATGGGGTCAGGCCTCAGGAAGATCTGTGGCAATGAGCTAGAGGTATTAAGGGGCAGGAAAGAAGACAGCCCAGACTTGCAAGTCGCCAGGGCCTCAGGAAGGTGGGGCATGGGAGCACCTGCTGCTGGAAGTAAGTGAGACTGGATCTCCACCAAGGGCTGAGGCTGCTGCCTAGAGAGGGCCTCGGCGAGTGGTGAGAGGAGGAACCGGGGGACGTTTGAAGCGTCGAGGCCTAAAGGGGGTGGGAAGAGGAGTGACTTTGCTGGTTTTTCCCTTTCTTTTGGGCCAGGCTCTCAGGACTTAGGTGACCTGCTCAGGGCAGCTCTTAAGAGGCCAGGATCCCGGGTTCTACCCGTTAAACTTCCCTGGTCCCCACCCGCCATCCCACACTCAAGACCAGCCAAACCACCCTTCTCCTGCTCAGGGCCGCCCCATCCGTACTCGCTTGCGTCCACTCAGCTCTTGGGGCTTCTCGTATTTCCGCTTCCTCCTCAAGTGCACATCATCAGACTTTCGGCGTAGGATGGCGTCTGGAGGCACCTTCTTGGGGTGCTCATCTGATCTGCGCCTAGGTGCTTCTTCACATTCACTTCTCCGTTTGGCAGGCTCCTGCCCTTCCTTGTTGTCCCGGTTCATCTTCTGCTCCTTGAGCAGGGAGCCAGGCAGGTTGGAGGCATATTTAAAGCCAGGGCCACGCTTTTGCTTGTAGGCCAAAAAGAGAGAAGGAACAATCCAACTGTATATCTTTGGACTTGCCCTTCCTCCTCCTCAGCCTGCCCCACCCCACCTGCCTGACAACCTGGGGACAGGCTGGTCCCGGCAAGGCCCTGCCCACCCCTCTCTGCCAACCAGACCCGACCAGGGCTTGGAGCCCGCACTCACTTTCCCGGTCTTGCCAGCGTGGTTACACTTCGGACACTCCCAGCAGTTGGGAAGCTCATCGTTGACCACACCCTCTGATTCCTTAATCTGCAAGAATAGGCCAGGACTCAGTGAGCAGGGAAGGGCACCCACATGGTCTGTAAAGGTGTGGGGTCTCTTCAAGTATGCCTGAACCATTCACACCCCATCCTAAGACTTGTGAATTGATGATTCTGGGTTCAAATACTGAACTTTCTACTCTGGCTGGCTGAGCCATGCTGGGCCAGTAATTACTTCATCCCAGTGGGCAAGGGCCCTTGATCGTGAGACGGTAAGTAAACTCACCTCACTAGGGGTTTAAGCAGACCTAGGGAAAGCAATCAGCTCAGTGTCTAGCACTCTAGCATGCATAAAGGACCTACCACATACGTGTCCTTCACCTTACCTAAGGGACAGGGAGAAATAGCCAGGTAATTACGATGAACAGGGCCTAGGAAGACACAGCATCTCCTTCAGGGGTGTGCGCATGTGACAAGGGAATGAGAGCCAAAACAAGCCAGAGCTACCGCAGAGCTCAAGTTTCAGCCCACAGACAAGCAGGCTGGCTCTGCATTCTCCTGGGACAGAGACATGTGCCAGTCTTCTAAGGTGGAACCTGCTGCCTGAGTCAGGCAAGCACAGAGGTCACCAGAAGGCAGCCCTGTCCTGGCACTCCACAGTAATTGGTTTCTGGTGCAGAGGCACAGGACAGTGACCATCTGTTGCTCAGAATCCATCCTCTCTGGCCCAGCTTCCTCGGCTCTGTTTTCTGTAAGGCCCAGACCTCGCTGTGGCTCTGAGATACTGGATAATGATTTCTTCAGAGGCAAACTCTTCCTGTTCTGGGCTCATCACCTATCCCAGAATTCCTAGTCATGGATCCTCATTCGGTATACAACCATGCACCTCACGCCACTACATCAGTATCATGGTGGTGGGGTGTGTGTGTGTGTGTACGCGCGCGTGCTCGTGTGTGTGTGTGTGTGTGTGTGTACTGGTAGGGGGCATGTTCAGGACCCCAGGGACTGCTACCTTAAGGCATCCAGGGTGGATGATCTCATTGCAGATGGAGCACTCCATGAGCATGAGGTTGAACTTGCCTTCTTCCTCCTCCACTGTGTCCTCTTTCCCTGCCTCGCCACAGACAAGGCACACGGCGGTGTGGGGCAGCACTGGCTGAGGAGCCGAGAAACACAAAAGTCAGGAGGGAGGACAGAACCTTCTGCAGACCAGGCCAAGGGCCATAAGCTGCTCTCTTGGGACTGCCAGGAGATGTCAGAAAGCTGACCCAGGCAAATTTAGTCACTTGTTCACACATTATCAGGCTGTTACTTCTATGTGCCAGGTATTCTGTAAGAGCTAGGAATATAACAATGAATAAGACCGACCAAAATCTTGGCCATCCTGAATTTCTTTCTTTCTTTTTTTTTTTTTTTTAATGAGCGAGAGAGACAAGGAGGGAGGGAGGAAGTGAGAATTAGCGTCACTGCAATCAACTCCAGATGTGTGTACCATGTGTGCATGTGCTATCTTGTGTGCTTATGTCACCTTGTGCTGGCTTACGTGAGATCCGGAGAGTTGAACATGAGTCCTTAGGCTTCACAGGCAAGTACCTTAATCACTAAGCCATCTACCCAATCCCTGAGCTTATCTTTTAGTAGAGACAGATACAGACAGACAAGAGCCATAGGAAAAATAAGGTAGGGAGAACTACGAGTAAAGGTGGAAGCAGGCTAATTTTAAATGGTCAGGCAAGACCTTCCATTTAGAAAAACCTAAAGAGACCTGGAGAGATGGCTTAGCGGTTAAGTGCTCGCCTGTGAAGTCTAAGGACCCTGTTCGAGGCTCGAATCCCCAGGACCCACGTAAGCTAGATGCACAAGGTGGCACAGGCATCTGGAGTTCCTTTGCAGTGGCTGGAGGCCCTGGTGTGCCCATTCTCTCTCTCTCTCTGTCGCTCTCAAATAAATAAAAAATAAACAAAAAAGAAATAAATAAAAATTAAAAATAAAAAGACCTAAAGAAAGTGGTGTCTGAGCCCAGCCCAGACCCACAGAGGTCTGAAGCTCATCTCACCAGTGGGTTTACTGGGGAACAGTCCACAGGCTCAGTTTCTAAGACCTCAGGAAGACTATGAGGTCAAAGCTCTTCAAAGTAAGATATGATTTGCCTTCTTTCTGTACGCAGTCACTATTGCAATGGCAGAATAAAATTGTGGGGCTCTGGGGAGATGGCTTAGTGGTTAAAGGCACTTGCTTACAAAGCTTGTAGGTCCAGGTTCGATGCCCCAGCACTATAAAGCCAGAAACACAAAGCAGCACATGTATCTGAAGTTTGTTTGCAGTAGCAAGAGGTTCTGCAACTCTAGTACATTCATATTCTCCTTCCTCACTCACAGATATATAAAAATAAATTCATGGGTAGATGAAACTTCTGGGGCCCTCAGTACTAGAGGCCAGGTCCAGCTGTCCTGGCAGCCATGACTACTCAGTCTACATAAAGTCTGAAAGAGCACAAATTCCTCTTAATGCATCTGATTAACTTTATGAAACCTCAGTCCTTAAACACATATCCTTCCTGCACAGGAAATATGCAGAGTTTCTTCATGCTGAGGGACCATTACCAAAGGAGAAGTACACAAGACTATGTAAATTATGAGCTGAACTGAACTGACTACCTCCTGTACAGAATATCGTTAATTTTTTTTGTTCTTTTTTTTTTTTTTTTTTTTTTTTTTTTTTTAAAGACAAGTAGCCCAGGTTGGCTTTGAACTTAAGATCGCCTCCCACACTTCCCTAGTGTTGGAGAGCCACCATGCCCAGCATTAAACACCATTTTTATTTGAAAGACTAGAAAAACTAGTGGGTACTGCATGTATGTTCTGGAAGACAAAAGGACTGAGCCTGTCATTGCTTGAACAATAACTGACGACATTTGGTACTAACAAAATTCAACTATCTGAGCCGGGCGTGGTGGCGCACGCCTTTAATTCCAGCACTTGGGAGGCAGAGGTAGGATTGCCGTGAGTTCGAGGTCATCCTGAGCTAGAGTGAGACCCTACCTCGAAAAACAAAACAACAACAAAAGTAATAATAATAATAATAATAATAATAATAATAATAAAATAAATAAATAAAATAAATTCAAGTATCTGAAAGAAAATACAGTTTTCCTTCATTGGAAAGTCTTCCCATGAACTGTAATAGCTTTTTCTGATGCAACTGATAGTGATATTAACCAATATGTGCATATGCATATAGTATAATGGCATGTGGCAATCTTAGGAAAAAAATCTGCCTCAGTGAGCCAGTATTTCCAAATGACCAAGTATAATGTTACAACATCCTTCAGGAGCAAACAGGGCAAGACCATTTAAAATCTAACATGGGGCTGGAGGGATGGCTTAGTGGTTAAGATGTTTGCCTGCAAAGCTAAGGACCCAGGTTTGATTCCCTGGACCCATGTTAGCCAGGTGCACAAGGAGGCGTGTGTATCTGGAGTTTGTTTGCAGTGGCTGGAGGTCCTGGCTCATCCTCTCTGTCTCAAATAATAAATATTTTTTTAAAAATGTAACATGAAAGGCCACTGATACAATTTCAGATTCTACTTTGCAACTAATCTTTTTTTTTTTGGGGGGGGGGTTATTTTCGAGGTAGGGTCTCACTCTAGCCCCGGTGGCCTGGAACTCACAGTGATCTTCCTATCTTTGCCTTCCGACTGCTAGAATTAAAGGTGTGCAACTAATCTTTAAGAAATGCTATCTGTAGAGTATGGGTAGAATACTAAAGAGTATCTACAATCACCTGCAAAAGCCACTAACAAACTCCCTTGTCCAAATATCTATCTGTGGGAGGCAGATTTTCATCATTCTCTATCCAAATAAATATAGCAGATAGTATACCAGATGAACAGAGATTCACAGGAACACAAAACAATGTTATTTTTCCTCCTTACTTACTATTGTTGTTTTGGAAAATGTCTTTTGGTCCTCATTAAAAAAATGTATTTGATCGCTTCTCGGCCTTTTGGCTAAGATCAAGTGTGGTATCTGTTCTTATCAGTTTAATATCTGATACGTCCTCTATCTGAGGACAATATATTAAATGGATTTTTGGAAATAGGAGTTGGAATAGGAGCTTGCTCTGTCCACTCCACGCATCGACCTGGTATTGCAGTACTTCCAGGAACGGTGCACCCCCTTTGGGGGAACAACAACAAAAAAAAGTATTTGAAACCAGGCATGGTGGTGCACGTCTTTAATCCCAGCACTTGGAAGGCAGTGGCAGGAGAATCACCATGAGTTTGAGGCCATCCTGAGACTACATAGTGAATTTCAGGTCAGCCTGAGCTAGAATTAGATCCTACCTCTGTAGTGGGAAACTTTTTCCCGGGAAGACTTACACACTTTATGGACCCAATTTGCATGCTGAATCACGGACCTTCCCTTTCTCTGCAATAATGGTGAGATCTGAGGTGCATGTTGTCACCTTCACATTATTCTCTCCTGACTCCTCCCATGGGTTCCATGTTTTTGGATCCCATGAAGGGCTCTTCAACACTGATCTAACTTGTGCCTTGTTTCCCTTTCAGCCTGCTGGCCCTAAGAGACGACACTACCTCTATTTCATCTTCTCACCTCTATAGAGCCAGCAACTCCATCTCATCTTCTTTTTTTTTCCCCTTTCTTTTATCCAATTTACCTGTCAAATCCAAGGCCAACAAAGAAGATGCCCTTTTCTTCTTATAACTCCTCTTTTAAGCTAACAAGTTCTCTCTGCAGTTGTCTCTGCTTCAGCTGTATGTCTTATTACCCACATTGGCCAGGCTACCTCTGCAGCCGCTTACTGACACTCTAGTCTCTTATATATAATATATTATATATAGTACACTCAAAGACTTCAATACATTCTCTAATCCTTCCATTGTTTTAGGGCACTCCCGTATTCCCACAGTGGACCCCATTTCATCAAACATGTATGTGACTCCATACCAAATAGAGGAGAACGGCCACCCTGGGACTTCTCCTCCCCCCACTCTTCCTCCTGATGGCTCAGCCTGAGTTACCTGTCTTATTACCCACAGCAGGACCCAGGCTATGGCCACCACCACAAGAAAGCACACTTGCACATAGCACGTGGGGAAGGATGGCCACATTGGGATTTCCCCCATGGAAACTCCCTCCCCAGCCTCAGCTGCATGCCTTGCTGACCACAGCCAGGACCACTCCACTGCTCCTTCCAAACTCATCTTTGGTTCTGCCATGCCTCACATTGGGCACCAAGTGTTGAGAGAAACTCCCTCTAGGGAGATGCAGAGACACGTCTTCGCCCCAAATAGGACTCAGATGTCACAATAGTACAATTTATACCTATACCAGCTTGGTGAACCACTGAGTTTATTGGGGGGGGGGGAGGGTCACTTATAGAACATAAACAGGGGTTACTTATAGGAATGTGGGGCCCCCAAAGCAGCCACTTTTTTTCTTTTTTTCGAGGTAGGGTCTCACCACGCACAGCTAAAGCAGCCACTTTGATGGAGATTCCTATGTCAAAATTACTCCTTGGGGCTGGGGGTAGTAGTGCACACCTTTAATCCCAGCACTTGGGAGGCAGAGGTAGGAGGATCACCATAAGTTCAAGGCCACCCTGAGACTACAGAGTGAATTCCATGTCAACCTGGGCTAGAGCAAGACCCTACCTCAAAAAACCAAAAAAAAAAGACTCCTTGGATGCTTCTCCCTCAGTCTCAGGATGAAGACTGACTTACAGAGCATCAGGACCCCAGAGCAGCCACACCAGGGTGAAGTCTCATCCCACCCTGAATGACAGCTTCCCTGTGGCTGTTTCTAGACACTCCTTGTCCCCGTCTAGGAGCATGAGACCACGGAGCAGCGCTTCTGTGGGGCTCACTATGCTCCTCCCTCAGCCTGGGGGTGAAAGCTTACTTACAGAGCATGGAGACTCCAGAGACACCACCTCAATCGAGCGCCTTGTTCCTAGACCTTTTCCTCTCTATATACTCTATATCTCCCGCCCCTCCCCCCGTCACGAGACCTTGTGTGTTATTGTACACAGCTGGTACAGGGGGCACCTAGTCTCAGGTGGGGGTATGATGACGCTCTCCACACCTGCTCAGGTGAGTTGACCCAGCTGCTTTTGATAAAGCTGGCATTAGCTGTTTACACCTTTCAATGCTGAGGAAATTCACTATACAACACTCCACCCTCTCCTCTGGCTCTTACATTCTTTCTTCTCCCTCTTGTGGGATTTTTCCCAGCCTCAGAAAGGATGAGACCAATGTCCATCTATGGCTAAGCATTGGAGCACTAAGCATTGGAGCACTATGCCAGAGCAACAATTGCTAGGGTAAGCAAGTTGGCCAGCTGCACCTTTCCACCAGCTGTTGACTACAAGAAGTTCTCCTCCAACCAAAGTTGAGAGCAGCAATAATAATAGTGATACTCTCTCTACGGGTGGAAGGACAAATGTTTAGCAGGCAATTTGAGAGAATCATCATATCCATCCAATAAAACAATAGTTGTAGTCTCCCCACTGGGGCCTATAACCTCTCCAGCCAAAGGCTTTTGACCAGGTTTACAGTACCAGACATGAACTACCCCTGTGGAGCAGGCCTTGAATCCAATCAGAAACCGTTGGCTGTACCCACAACAGTTGTGCCACTATTGCACAGGCAGGCACATCTTGCCTGGCATGTTGGCATTACAGCACACAGGGCTCAAAGCTGGGCAGGGCTGCTGATGACCATTCTTTCCCAGCAGCCTACATAGCACCTTCCAGCACTATGAAAGCCAGCCAGCAGGGAGGGTGCTTCCAGCTCAGTCCCTGCCTGATTTCTCCACATCCTATAACCAAATCACGCTATGTCTTCAGCGATAGTCTTATCATGTTGTTCTGAAATACAACCAACAACTCATGGCAACAACCTTTTTTCATTTTGGGGAGCCTCTCTCTCTACTCTTTGTCTGGGGGCCAGCAACTCTTAGGGAGGCAACCCATCCCTGACACTATAATCTTTATTCAACAACCTCCTTTAATTGCTGTCTTAATAGTTCTCCCTGATTCTTTATCAAACATGTAAGACACTCAGAGGTTAGCACTATGACATTTAACAAAGTCTTTTACAGAGGGTAGACGGGATCTCTGAAGGCCCACAGTCATCCATTACAAAGCAGGCACCAGTTGGTCTCAGGAGCAGTAGCTAAGGGGATACTGAAGGAGAACATCAGCAAGGCCCAGCACAGCATGGATGGGAGGCACCACCCCCACCTAGCTTTCCATAATCTACAGACATTTTCTGTAAACTATCCTACTTTCTCACCCGAGAGTGTTTTGATGGGGCTGCCTTGTATCTCCTTATCCCTGAAGTGCTCAGAGGAGCCCATTCAAGCTGTTTAGTCCTACCCACCAGGGCCAAAGCAGAATGAGGCTTGTCTCCAGCCTGCTGTGGTGCCTGCCCTCTGGGCTTACTCTTCCTGCCCCTGGGTTTGACTGACTCCAGAGGGCCAGCATTGAGGCTGCAGTCTTGTCTATTGTCTCTCCCTCAGCCACACCTGGCTGCTATAATAGTCTCTGACAAGGTGAGCAATTTTACCCCCTGAATATCTTCTTACCTTAGAGAAATACACACAAGATCTCTGAAGGCATAATTGTCCACCTCTGCATCAAACTTAGTTCCTTTCCCCTGAAGCATCCTACCATTAATACCTTCTGAGAACTGTTCTTCAAGTCTAAAGCCTTCCAGAAGCCCACTCACACCGCATGTGGCTTTCTGTGAATTTTATCCTTAGCAACTCCAGCTTGACCAATCTTGCCACATTTGCTTCCGAGTGACCCGGATAGACCTGTCTGCTTTGCCTTTCTCTCATCTCTAGAGGAAATTTGCCATACAACAACCTCAAAAAAGAAAAAGTTGGAGGCTGGAGAGATGGCTTAGTGGGGTCAAGGCGCTTGCCTGCAAAGCCAAAGGACCTAGGTTCAATTCCCCAGGACCCACGTAAGCCAGATGCACAGGGGGACGCATGCATCTGGAGTTCGTTTGCAGTGGCTAGAAGCCCTAAAGCGCCCATTCTCTCCCTCTTTTTCTCTCTCCCTGCCTATTTCTGTATCTCTATCTCAAATAAATAAATAAGAATAAGAATATTTTTAAAAAAGAAAAAGAAGCCGGGCGTGGTATGCACGCCTTTAATCCCAGCACTCCGGAGGCAGGGGTAGGAGGATCGCCGAGAGTTCGAGGCCACCCTGAGACTAGATAGTTAATTCCAGGTCAGCCTGGACCAGAGTGAGACCCTACCTTGCAAAAACCAAAAAAAAAAAAAAAAAAAAAGGAAAAGAAAAAGTTGGGGCTGGAGAGATGGCTCAGCAGTTAAGGCGCTTGTCTATAAAACCTAAGGACCCTGGTTCGATCTGCCAGTACCCATGTAAGCCAGATGCACAAGGTGGCGCAAGCATCTGTGAGTTTGTATGCAGTGGCTAGAGGTCCTGGTGTACCTCTTCTCCCTGTCTCCCCTCTCAAATAAATAAAGTAAGACCATCATAATAGGAGGATAAGATGATGACATCAAAATAAAAGAGAGACTGATTGAGAGGGGATATGATGGAGAGTGGAGTTTCAAAGGGGAAAGAGGGGGAAGAAGGGAATTACCATGGGATTTGTCTACAATTATGGAAGTAGACAATAAATAAATAAACAAACAAATAAATAAGTTATTTGAAGCTGGGTGTGGTGGTGCACCCCTTTAATTCCTGCTCTCAGGAGGCAGAGGTAAGATTACTGTGAGTTTGAGGCCAGCCTGGTCTAGAGTGAGACCCTACTTCAAAAAACAAACAGTGCTGGAGAGATGGCTCAATGGTTAAAGCATTTGCCTGAAAAGCCTAAGGACACAGGTTCAATCCTCCAAGTTACCTATGTAAAACCAGATGCACAAGGTGGTGCATGCAACTGGAGTTCATGTGCACCTATTCTATCTCTCTCTCATATAGATAAATAAATTTAAAAAGCAAAGAGTAAAAGTTATTTAACATGCAATAGGTTGCTTATTTTAAAATAATTGCTGGGTATCATGGCTCACACCATTAATCCTAGAACTTAGGAGGCTAAGGTAGGAAGATGACAGTAAGTGTGAAGCCACCCTGGGGCTACACAGTGAATTCCAGGTTAGCCTGGGCTAGAGTGAAAACTACCTTAAAAAATACAAAACAGGGCTAGAAAGATGGCTCAGTGGTTAAAGGCACTTGCTTGCAAAGCCTGACAGCCTGAGTTTGATTCCCCAGTACCCACATAAAGCCAGATTCATAAAGTGGCACATGTGTCTGGAATTCATCTGCAGTGGCTAGAGCCCCTGGAGTGCCCATTCTCTCTCTCTTTTTTTTTGAGGTAGCCCAGGCTGACCTGGCACTCACAATGATCATCCTACCTCTGGACGTTGGAATACTGGGATTAAAGGTACATTCCACCACACCTGAACCATCTCTTTCTCTTTCATAAATAAATAAATATTATTAGAAATAAAATGAAGCCAGGAGTGGTGGCACATGCCTTTAATCCCAGCACTTGGGAGGCAGAGGTAGGAGGATCACTGTGAGTTCAAGACGACATAGTGAATTCCAGTTCAGCCTGGACTAGAGTGAGATCCTACCTCGGGGAAAAAAATAAATAAAATGAAATTTCTGTGTTTTTTTTTTGTTCTTTTTTTTTCTTCTGTGTTTTCATTTCAAATCCAGCAATTAGTAAGTAAATAATGTAAAAGAACGAGTTCACTGGGGTCCACATAATTTTTATGACCATAAAGAGGTGCTGAGACCTTATCATTTGGTTCTGCTTTTTTTTAGTGGTGGAGGAAAGGGTCAGAGCCTCACGCAGCCCAGGCTCTACTCCACTACATAGCTGAGGAAGTCCTTCCTTCCGCTTCTACCTTCTGAGTTCTGGGATTATGGATGTGTGCCACCACGCCCAGCTAGACTACAAAATTTGAAACCTGATGATAGTGAAGTCACAGGGTCAAGGCGTCTTTTGTCCTTCCCATGCCCGCCTAGCCTCAGTGCCAATTAGTGTCCAGACCTCAGAGGAAGCAACTCAGTTTTTATTAGCCTCAGAATAAGCAAAGACACATACATTCTGCTGCTAGGTGAAAAAGTCTTTTTCAAGTGGTGCCGACATGTGAATTCAAGTAGAACATGAAGATAGAAGAGTCATTAATTGTTCAAATAGCAAAAGAACATCTACTAAAGCCAGAGACAAGGAATGGAGGAGTTTGCAAAAGAGAAGAGACAGCTGCTATCCTTGAGATATTTGGGAGGACAGAGACCTAACTTCACTGAAATCCAAGGAGAATGTGGAAAGCTGTTTTCAAGCAACATCTGAAGCAGCAGAGGCAGATTTCTGGAGGGCAAGAAAGGTAGGAAAGACCTTGAGAGCGAGTCCAGAGAAGCGGCATAGGAAGCTGTGAGCACAGCGACATGTCACGGCAAGGAGGACAGCCATGAGGAGATTGGAATGGAGTGTAGAGTGGGGAGCAGCCCATGTGGTCAAGAAGAAGTTCTGAGGAGGGGAACACACTGAGGCCAGTGGCATCAGAGGCAAAGCTACTGAAGAGATCCATGGAGGGAGGGGATGTCTGAGGAGACAGGGAGTCAAGAGGGAGGCTCTGCACATAGGGAGGAGGGGGAAGGAGGGAGGAGAAGGAAGCGGGGAGGAGATAAATAAAAAACTATCTGGGCATGGTGGAGCACACCTTTAATCCCAGCACTCAGGAGGCAGAGGTAGGAGGATCGGCATGAATTTGAAGCCACCTGAGACTACACAGTAAATTCCAGGTCAGCCTCAGCTAGAGCGAGACCCTACCTGAGAACAGTAAAAAAAAAATAAACAGGGCTAGAGAGATGCCTTAGTGGTTAAGGTGCTTGCCTGCAAAGCCAAACGACCTCGGTATGAGTCCCCAGGACACAAGTAAACCAGATGCACAAGATGGCGCATGTGTTTGGAGTTTTTTTTTACAGTGGCTGTAGACCCTGATGTGCCCATTCTCCACCCCCTCAAATAAATAAAAATAATTAAAAAAGAAAAATAAATAAAAAATAGAAGAATAGCACACCTGAGGATAGCACTCAAAACTGTCCTCTCTATATATATGCATGTCCACCCAACCACACACAAGAATATGCATGGATACCACACACACATACAGTACATGCGAGCAACCAAACAACCTACAATGAGAAGAAAGGGATCAGCGGTTAAGGCACTTGCCTGCAAAGCCTAGTGGCCCTTGTTTGACTCTCCAGTACACACGTAAAGCCAGTTGCACAGTGGCACATCTATCTTAAGTTATTTTTTTTGCAGCTGGAGGCCCTGGGGCGACCATTCTCCCCCCCCATTATACTTGCAACTAAAAATAAGAAAAAAAAGGGCCAGGCGTGGTGGCGCACGCCTTTAATCCCAGCACTCAGGGGGCAGAGGTAGGAGGATCGTTGTGAGTTCAAGGCCATCCTGAGACTACATAGTTAATTCCAGGTCAGCCTGGGCCAGAGTGAGACCCTACCTCGAAATACCAAAAAAAAAAAAAAAAAAAAAAAAAAGGCCTGGAGAGATGGTTTAGTGGTTAAGCGCTTGCCTGTGAAGCCTAAGGACCCCAGTTCAAGGCTCAATTCCCCAGGACCCACATAAGCCAGATGTACAAGGAGTTCATTTGCAGTGGCTGGAGGCCCTGGTGCGCCCATGCTCTCTCTATCTGCCTCTTTCTCTGTTGCTTTCAAATAAATAAATAAAAATGAAAAAATTAAAATAAAAAAAAAAAACCTTAAAAAAATAAGAAAAAAAAAACCCACAAAGAGATGCTTACCTCATACAGTTTAGGATGGCTATAGTCAAAAACAAAAAATAGGGCAGCGGTTAAGGCACTTGCCTGCAAAGCTAAAGTACCCAGGTTCAATTCCCCAGTCCCACATAAAGCCACAAAAAGGTGGTGCATGCGCCAGGAGTTCATTTGCAGCAGCTGGAGTCCCTGGCACGCCCATTCTCTGTCTGCTTTTCTCTCTCTCTCTCTCCCCCAAATAAATCAATAAAAATAAATGCTATTTTAAAAATTATCTTTCTGTTCCTCTCATAAGTGCTCTCTAAAAAAAAATTTTTTTTAAGGGGGTGGGGGATGGAGAGATGGCTTAGCGGTTATGGCATTTGCTTGCAAAGCCAAAGGATTCCAGTTCGACTCTCCAGGACCCATGTAAGCCAGATGCACAAGAGGGCACATGCATATGGAGTTCGTTTGCAGTGGCTGGAGGTCCCGGCATATCCCCCGCCTCTTTCTCAATCTCAAATAAATAAATAAATAAATAAAATATACTTTTATAAAATCATACATATATATTATAGATAGAGAGATGGCTCAGCAGTTAAAATGCCTGCCTACAAAGCCTAACAACCCAGGTTTGATTCTCCAGTACCAACATAAAGCCAGATGCAAAGTGGCACATGTATCTGGATTTGTTTGCAGTGTAACCATTCTATCTCTCAGCTATCTCTCGCCACTTGCAAATAAATAAATAAAAATGTTCAATAAAAAAAAAAAGAAAGAAAATTAGCCAGGTGTGGTGGTGCATACCTTTAATCCCAGCACTTGGGAAGCAAAGGTACGAGGATCACCATGAGTTCAAGGCCACCCTGAGCTAGAGTGAGACCCTACCTAGAAACAAGCCCCCCGAAAAAAGAAAATACTAAACCCGATGTGGAGGTTCCTGCCTATAATCCAAGAATCCAAGCACATGGATAGAAGATCAGTTTAAAGGTCATAGTGATTACACAGTGAGTATTATGTTTATGAGAGAGAGATGGATGTGGTAGGAGGAAAGAATACTGCCACAAGCTGAGGCACAAAATATAAAGAAAGCAAAAAAACTCTGGAGCTGAAGATATATCTCAGTAGCAGAATGCTTGCTGAGCATGCAAAAGCTCTGTGCTCAATCCCCAATAACAGAAAAAGGGGAAAAAACGTCATACATGAAAAAGTATTTGTGTGTGTGTGCTAAGTGAAATAAGATACTTATTAAAAGAAACACATTGCCTGATTCCACTTACATGAGGTAGGCATCTAGATTGTTCAACTCATAGAAACTAAAATAGAATGGTGGTTGCCAGGCGCTGGGCAGCAGGACAAAGGGGAGTAACTCTCACCAACAAGAGCTCAGGTTTACAAGATGAACAAATCCTCTAGGATCAGCAGCACTGCAGCATACAGATAGGCAATCCTGGTGTACTGTATGGTTAACACATACAGACGGGCTGGGTGTGGTGGCACACACTTTTAATCCCAGGACTCGGGAGGCAGAGGTAGGAGGATTGCCATGAGTCTGAAGTCACCCTGAGACTAGTAAATTCTAGGATGGCCTGGGCTAGAGTGAGGCCCTACCTAGAAAAACCAAAAAATAAATAAAACATACAGACAGGTAGTTCTCGTGTACTGTACGGTTAAAACACACATAGATAGGTACTCCTGGTGTACTGTACAGTTAAAACATAAAGACAAACCGGGCATGGTAGCACATGCCTTTAATCCCAGCACTTGGGAGGCAGAGGTAGGAGGATTGCAGTGAGTTCAAGTCCACCCTGAGACTACATAGCGAATTCCAGGTCAGCCTGAGCTAGAGTGAGACCCTACCCCGAAAAATCCAAACAACAACAACAACAACAAAAAGCCATACAGACAGACAGGTAGTCCTGGTGTACTGTACACTTAAAAGTGGGAAGGAGCTGGGTGTGGTGGTGCACGCCTTTAATCCCAACACTCAGGAGGCAGAGGTAGGAGGATCGCCGAGAGTTCGAGGCTACCCTGAGACTACATAGTTGATTCCAGGTCAGTCTGGACCAGAGTGAGACCCTACCTCGCAAAACCAAAAAAAAAAAGTGGAAGCTGGGCGTGGTGGCGCACGCCTTTAATCCCAGCACTCGGGAGGCAGAGGTAAGAGGATCGCCGAGAGTTCGAGGCCACCCTGAGACTACAGAGTGAATTCCAGGTCAGCCTGGACCAGAGTGAGACCCTACCTTGCAAAAACCAAAAAAAAAAAAAAAAAAAAAAAGTGGGAAGGGAGACGGGCGTGGTGGTGCATGCCTTTAATCCCAGCACTTGGGAGGCAGAGGTAGGAGGAATTCCAGGTCAGCCTGGGCTAGAGCGAGACCATACCTCGAAAAACCCAAAAAAAAAAAAAAAAAAAAAAAAAAGTGGGAAGGGCTGGAGAAATGGCTCAGCACTTAAGGCCTGTAAAGCCTAAGGACCCAGGTTCGATGCCCTAGTACCCACTTAAAGCCAGATGCACAAGGCAGCACATGTGCCTGCAGTTTGTTTACAGTTGCTATAGGCCCTGATGTGCCCATTTTTTTTTCTGCTCCTTGTCTTTCTCAAATAAACAAATTTTTTTCTAAAAAGTGGGTTATGGATTGGACTTCTATGTGAGTAGGAATAAAACTCAGTAGCAGAAGCCAGGAAGCTAGAAAGGGGATATAAAGGGAATAGAAAGGGAGGGAGGGGGGGACTTAATAGGATGGTATTGTATATATGTAAGTAGAAGAACAGATTAATGGGGGTGAAAAGGCCTAAGTGAGGTCAGGGGAAGGAATTGAGTAAAGGAAAGGTGGAGGGAGGGCTAATCAAATTCTAAGAGGATATAAATAAGTCATATGGAAACCTACTTTGCTGGACAATGGAACACTCAGAAGCCATAGATTGTTACTAGAAAATTTTCAGTGCCAGGATGGGATACCTTCCAGTGAGTTGTTGGCCAGGGAGGTCAGATACCTCAAAACATTACAGGTCATTGCCGAGGCCCTTGGTTTCCCACTAGGAATAGATGGTAAGACCCTATTGCTAAAGACTCCACATACTTGGGCTGCAAGGTCACTGAAAAGTCCTGCTGGAGCTGAGCTGAAAGCCTCCTCTATGTAGACCAGCTGACAGAAAGCTGGAAAAAGCTACGCTGCATACAGTTCAATGGGAGAGAGAAATCACCAGTGAAGATACTCAACAGTGGATACTGCAAGCCTTGGTGGCAAACTTGGGATGACTCAGAAGGCACCATGGTGCTGAGAAGAAGTGACAGAGGAGTGCTCAGCACTGAAACACTCAAACCTACCTTCCAAGGCTCAGGGTCCATTTCGGAAGAGGGGGCAGAAAGAATGTAAGAGCCAAAGGAAAAGGAGGACTCCTTACAACGTGCTCCTCCAGACACAAAATGCGCTGGATATCCATGACCCCACAGTGCCTGACACTACCTACATAAGACCATCATAATAGGAGGAAAAAGATCATGACATCAAACTGAAAAGAGAGACTGATTAAGAGAGGGAGGGGATATGATGGAGAGTGAAGTTTCAAAGGGGGAAGGGGGGGGGAATACCATGGGATATTGTCTACAATTAAAGAAGTTGTCAATTAAAAAAAAAATTGGCAATGCAACTGCCCAGACAGAAACTGGCCTCGATATCCATGGTTTTTCAGTGCCTAGCAATACCTTTGCAAGACCCTCAAAACAGAAGAAAAAGATGATGACATCAAATTAAAAGAGAGACTAATGGAGAGAGGGAGGGGATATGACGGAGATTGGAGTTCTAAAGTAGAATGGGGGAGGGGGGAAATATATCATGTGTTTTTTTGTATGTAAGTATAGAAGGTGTCAATAAAAAAAAAATGGTCAGAGCTTCCAGCCACTGAAAATGAACTCCAGATGCATGTGCTCCCTGTATATCTGGCTTACATACGTCCTGGGAAATTGAACCTGGGTCCTTTGGCTTTGCAGGCAAGAGTCTTAACCACTAAGCCATCTCTCCAGCTCCTATGTCCTATGGTATGTTTTTTGACAAGTACAAAGACTCAAGGTGTGTGTTCAGGGAGAAGGGCTTACTCCATCCCATGATGTCTGCAGACCAGCTCACCAGGCTGGAGGAATCCCGTCCCTTCAGCTGAGCCAGCTTTCCCAGCGGCAGGAGGACCACTGGGACCCCAGGAAGGCAAAGTCTTGGGTGTGTGGAGTCAAGCTGCCAAAGTCTCATCTTTGCCTAATCCTGGGATAAAACCAGTAGTCAACATAAGGTCTCTGGAGGGACTGGTGAACTCTCCATGGGCCCAGCCTCCACCCCCCCCCAAACCATACATCATTCCTCTTTGTCAGGAGAGGTACGATCTTCTACCCAGACCTCTGACTGTGAAGGAAGGATGGGAAGGAGGGCCCAGAATCATCGTAAACCAGACCTTAAATACTAGTAACAAGGTCACAGTCAGGAGAGGCTGCCCCAACATCTTTAATGAGAAAGACTTCAAAAAACTCAGCCATCTCAGGAAGGGAAGAGTTATAGGCCACCAGCCAATGAAGAAATAGAAGCCTAACACTTGGCAAGGCTGACCGAGTCCAACAATGGTCAACTGGAAAGAACACTCTTTCCACAGGGAGCATCTCTCGGAAAGGACAGACCAGCAGGCTTTCCTGCCCAGCACACTCACCGCGATGCACTGTCGCATGATGCAGCTCTGCTTCATCCGCCCAGGCCCCCCAAACTTCTTCATATCCTTGCAGAAGTGACACTCCCCACACTCGGTCCGCAGGCAGGCCTCGCACTTGCGGCATCGCGTCCTGCGCCGGCGAGCTCCTGCTGTTGTCCGGTTGGCAGCCAACTTCACCGCGGAGGCCGGGCCCAGCTTGCCCTTGGGCCGACCCACAGCCCGGTTCTGGAGAATAGATAGAATGAGTGAGGTGAGAGGTAGGGTAAGGCAAACCTCAGGAGAGTGTGCTGGGTTGAGCTATGACCCCAAGAAAAAAACATTGAACTCCTACACCCTGGTACCACAGAATATGATCTTAATTTATTTTTTCTGAGTCAAGGTCTCACTCTAGTCCAGACTGACCTGGAACTCACTCTGTAGTCTCAGGCTGGCCTTGAACTCCTAGCAATCCTCCTACCAGCTGGGATGAGCTTCAGAGGTGATTAGATTAAAGGAGGTCCTTAAGGTACGGCCTAATCATTACTGGCATCCTTCTGCAAGTGGGAGAATTGAACACAGGCAGACATGCACTGTGAGTGTGCATGTGAAGACACAGGGAGAAGTGGCCATGGGTGACCAGGGTCCTATCCACAAACCAAGAAATACTAAGGATTGCAGGCCAATACCAAACACAAGGAGAAGCAAGGAAGGATGCTCCACTTGAGCCTCTGGAACAAGCTTGCTGAAAACCTCTGGCCCTCAAAACAGAAAAAAAGACCTGCAGTTTTAAGCCCCCCACCTCTGCTGGAGGTGGTCTGCCTCAAGATCTTGTGTGTCCCATGGCACAGGAGAAGCACCGACCTGAACTGACTTCCTCCTGCTCATAGGAAGGCTGTGCTTCCTCAAAAAGGGGGCACGGGGCCACACAGTCCGCCTCTGTTCCTTCTGCCAGAAACACCAGCCTTTCCCCCAAGGCACTTGGCTGAGCTGCACATCCCACAGGACCAGTTCGCATACTACTTTTTGGAAGCCTTCCCTGTACATGTGCCCTAGGTTCAGGTCTCTAGCCCTCTGAGGCATGGACATCTATCTCCCTGAGATAGCCTTGTTCTCAAGCATATCTGGGAGCATGTGATACTAGCTTAATTATACCCCTGAATTCAGAGACCTTCACTGGGCTCAACAGAAATTGGTGCTGGGGGGTCTGGAGAGATGGCTTAGCGGTTAAGTGCTTGTCTGTGAAGCCTAAGGACCCCGGTTTGAGGCTCGATTCCCCAGGATCCACGTAAGGCCAGGTTGCACAAGGTGGCACATGTGCCTGGAGTTCGTTGCCATAGCTGAAGGCCTGGGCACTGCCATTCTCTATCTATCTGTCTCTTTCTCTTTCTGTCTGTTGCTCTCAAATAAATAAATAAATAAATAATAAACAGAGGGCTGGAGAGATGGCTTAGGGGTTAAGGCGCCTGCCTCCTAAGCCTAAGAACACTGGTTCCAATCTCCAGGTCCCACGTTTAGCCAGATGCAAAGTGACGCAAGGGCGCAATGCCGCACTTGACCACAAGGGGGCACACACATCTGGATTTCATTCGCAGCAGCTGAGACACTGCTGGCGCGCCCATCTCTGTCTTCTCCTCCCTCCCTCTCCAAAAAAATAATAAAAAATATAAAAAATAAAAAGTTTAAAAAAAAACCAGAAATTGGTGCTGGGGAGATAACTCAGTGGTTAAAGGTGTTGGCTTGCAAAGCCTGCAAGCCTAGGTTTGATTCCCCAGTAGTCATGTAGAGCAAGACGCTATGGTCATTATGTTACGTATATTACTAAATTTTACACTGTAGAGTTGCTTTAAAGTCCACATTTTTAGATGATGAACTGAATGAAGGTGGTAGTCAAGTGACTTACCCAAGATCATAAAACCAGCCGACAATAGACTCCAAAGCCACACTCTGGACCTACCTCAAATGCACATTGAAAGCATGGTAACAGGCCCACAAAACCCACTAGAACTGCTACATGCCCAGGGAAGGGTTTATTCACAACCTCAATGCCATCAATATGAAGGTGCAGCAAGAGATTCAGCAAACAAGTCACCTGGATGAGCAGAGTTTAGGAAGAGATCCTCTCTACTTTCTTCCCTCAAACTCCCAAAACTCAGACTACTGGTAGTCTTAGGATCAGATACAGAGGGGCCAGTACACCACCCAACTTGGGGAAAAAAGTTAGAGGGGTTGGGTGTGGTGGAGCCTAGCTTTAATCCCAGCACTCGGGTGGCAGAGATAGGAGGATTACTCTGAGTTTGAGGACACCCTGAGACTACATCGTGAATTCCAGGTCAGCCTAGGCTAGAGTGAGACCCTACCTCAAAAAAACAAACAAACAAACAAAAAAGGGGTGGAGCAATGTCTTAGTGGTTAAGGCACATGCCTGTGAAGCCTAACGACCCCAGTTCAATTCTCTAGGTCTCATGTTAGCGAGATGCACAAGGGGGGCGTATGCATCTGGAGTTCATTTGCAGTGGCTACAGTCCCTGACACGTCCATTCTCACTCTCTCTCTCTCTCTCTCTCCCCTTCCCTCTGTCTCTAATAAATAAAAAATAATAATAAAATAAAGTTTAATAAAAAAAATCAGGGGGAAGGCTTGAACTTGAACCCTTGGAGCAGCCTATGTAGAAATTCACTTCAAAGGAATACAGGATACTAAGGGCCAGCAAGACTGGAGAGACTCGTCTTCCACTGCTTTCCAAGGCATATTCCCATCTACCTGGAAATTTTCCCACCTCTGGAAAATGAATCTGCCTGGATCTAACTGGCAGAGCTGTCCTAGAAAATGGCAGCTACTCACTCACTCCAGCCTTCTCCACCAGCTGCAAATCAAGCCAGAAGAGCTCTGCTGTGGTCACCAGCAAACACAGAGATGCAGGATCCTAGTAACTACCACTGAAGGTGTGGGGGAGGGGAAGAGAGACTCAAATAGGAAAGACACTGGAGGGTCTCAATCTAAAAATCCAACTAGAGGCCAGGCATGGTGGTGCACGCCTTTAATCCCAGCACTCTGGAGGCAGAGGTAGGAGGATCGCTGTGAGTTCAAGGCCACCCTGAACTAAAAAAAAAAAATTCAACTAGGGGTGGACAAAACTAGGGTTTAGCGGTTAAGGTGCTTGCCTAAGCCTAAGGGTTGACACTTGCCCAAGCCTAAGGACCCAGGTTTGATTACCCAGTACCCAAGTGCCAGATGCACAAGGGGACACATGCATCTGCAGTTTGTTTGCAGTGGCTAGAGGCCCTGGTGCACCCATCTTTCTCTATCTGCCTCTCTCTTTCTCAAATAAATAAACAAAAATATTTTAAAACTCCAACTAGTATTTTGAAGAACTAACCCTGTGGTAGAACAACACTAGACAGTGTTAGTGTCTCAAAAAATAATAAAAAGGAAGGGGAATCAGCCAGAGCTACTTCCATTTTGCCATGAAGCCTGTAGTTTATCTTTGTATTGTATTACCAAGCTTCAACAACAATTCTAAACTCCAATCTATCCTTTATCCCACCAAAGAGAATGATGGCATCCAGACCACCACTTACAAACTAACATTCCAGCTCCAAATTGGCCCAGGATCCACATCCGAAACTCAGCATAAGAGTTACCTTAGCATTCCAACTCCTTTCTCCAGGAGCAATTCAAAATGTTATCAAGGGGGCTGGAGAGATGGCTTAGCCACCCTGAGACTACATAGTGAGTTCCAGTTCAGCCTGGGCTACAATGAGACCCCACCTCAAAAAAAAACAAAACAAAACAAAACAAAACAAAACAAAAAAACAAAACAAAACAAAACAAAACCTCATTGACTTGTGTGTGGAGGTACACAACTTTAATCCCAGCACTTGGGAGGCAGAGGCAGAAAGATTGCCATGAGTTTGAGGCTACCCTGAGAATACATGGTGAATTCCATGTCAGCCTGAGCTAGAGTGATAGCCTACCCCCCCCGCACCCCCCCAAAAAAAACCTCACCGAAGGGCTGGAGAGATGGCTTAGCGGTTATGGCGCCTGCCTGCTAAGCCTAAGAACCCGGTTCCAATCTCCAGGTCCCACGTTTAGCCAAATGCAAAGTGACGCAAAGGCGCAATGCCGCACTTGACCACAAGGGGGCGCACACATCTGGATTTCGTTCACAGCAGCTGAGAGACTGCTGGCGCGCCCATCTCATCTGTCTCCCTCTCCCTCTCTGTCTCTCTCCAAAAATAAATAAAATAATAATAATAAAAAAAACCTCACTGAAGTGCTAAGAAGTGACACTGGAGTGTTCAGTCCTAACTGAGACATCTATCACACCCTCCAAGGCTGAAGAACCACTGCCAAAGAGGTGATAGGAAAAGCCAAAGGAAGGGAGGAGTGCTTTGTAATACTGTCTTCCAGACATTAAGAGGCTGTAGTATTCATGATCTAAGTGGCTGACCCTTATTAACACCTGCTTACTGCACGGGGAAAAATGATTCTCAAAAGAGAAGCGGACTATGATCAGGGTTTAATAGAGAGGTTATATTATATGAAAGGGGGATTGTGATTAGGGCACACAATGTATATATGAATAGAGGTTGTTAATAAAAAGTTTTAAAAATATTTTGTTTGGGCTGGAGAGATGGCTTAACAGTTAAGGTGTGTGCCTGCAAAGCCAAAGAATCCGGGTTTGACTCTAGGACCCACATAAGCCAGATGCACAAGGTGGCACATGCATCTGGAGTTCATTTGCAGTGGCTAGAGGCCCTGGCATGCCCATTTTTTTCTCTCTCTCAAAAAAATAAATAAATAAAATCTATTTTAAAATATTTTGTTTGGCCTGGAAGGATGGCTTAGTGGTGAAGGCACTTGCTTGCAAAGCACAGGGACCCAGATTCGATTCCCCAGTACCCACATAAGCCAGAAATGCAAGGTGGTGCATGCATCTGGAGTTCATCTACAGTGGCTGGAGGCTCTAGTGTGCCCATTCTCTATCTGCTTTTTCCTCTCTCTCTCTCAAGTAAAAATATATATGCACATATATAGTTTATTTATTTGCAAACAGAGAGAGAAGAGACAAACAGAAAGAATGAGCATGCCACAGGGCCTCCAGCCACTGAAAACAAATTCCAGATGCATGCACCACTTTGTGCATCTGGCTTTACATGGTTACTGGGTATTTGAAACTGGGGTTATTAGGCTTTGCAGGCAAGTACCTTAACCACTGAGCCATCTCTCCAGCACAGTTAAAAAGTTTTTAAGGGCTGGAGAGATGGCTTAGCGGTTAAGGTGCCTGCCTGCGAAGCCTAAGAACACTTGTTCAAATCTCCAGGTCCCGGGCTGGAAAGATGGCTTAGTGGTTAAACGCTTGCCTGTGAAGCCTAAGGATCCCGGTTCGAGGCTCGATTTTCCAGGACCCACGTAAGCCAGATGCATAAGGGGGCACATGCATCTGGAGTTCGTTTGCAATGGCTAGAGGCCCTGGTGCACCCATTCTCTCTCTTTCTACCTGCCTATTTCTATATCTCTCTCTCAAATTAATAAATAAATAAAAATAAAATATTTAAAAAAAAACACAAATCTCCAGGTCCCAAGGTTTAGCCAGAAGCAAAAGTGACACAAACATGCAATGTCGCACATGCACACAAGTAGCGTATGCGTCTGGAGTTCGTTCACAGCGGCTGAGAGGCCCTAGTGTGCCCAATCTCTCTCTGCCTCTCTCAAAAAAATGGGGGGGGGACTGAAGAAATGGCTTAGCGATTAAGGCACATGCCTGCAAAGCCTAAGGACCCCAGTTTGATTCTCCAGGTCCTACAGAAGCCAGATGCACAAGGGGTGCACGCGTTTGCAGTTTGTTTGCAGTGGCTAGAGGCCCTGGTGCACCCATTCTCACTCTCCCTCTCTCTCTTTCCTTTTCTCTGTCTCAGATAAATAAAATAAATAAATAAATAAATAAGATCTTTAAAAAGTTTTTAAGACCTACAACGGGTAGTCATGAGCTTTAGGGGTGTAACGTCTGCTGGTGTCTGGTGTATATACTATGTTCACCAAACTGCTAGGTAAGCACTTCTCTTAATGTTCATAGTCATATATTAATGCTACTCTCACTTTTAGTTAGTGAAGCTTCTCTTTTCAGATGGCAGTGACCTTGGGATGACTCAGAAGGCACCATGGTGCTGAGAAGAAGTGACAGGAGTGCTCAGCATTGAACCATCTCTATGACATCTTCCCAGGCTCAGGGTCCATTGTGGAAGAGGGGGTGGAAAGAATGTAAGAGCCAAAGGAAAGGTAGGGCTCCTTACAACGTGCTCCACCAGACACAAAATGGCCTGGATATCCATGACCTCACAGTGCCTGACACTACCTACACAAGACCATCATAATAGGAGGAAAAGATCATGACATCAAAATAAAAGGGAGACTGATTGAGAGATGGAGGGGATATGAGAGAGAGTGGAGTTTCAAAGGGCAAAATGGGAGACAGAGGGAATTACCATGGGTTATTGTCTATAATTATGAAAGTTCTCAATTAAAAAAAAAAAACAAGAAGAAAACAAAAGTTTTTAAGAAGCTGGGAGTAGTGGAACACACCTTTAATGCCAGCACTAGGGAGGCTGAGGTAGGAGGATCGTGAGTTCAAGGCCAACCTGAGATTACACAGTGAATTCCAGGTTAGCCTGAGCTAGGGTGAGACACTTCCTCAAAAAAAAAAAAAAAAAAATCTTGGGCTGGAGACATGGCCCAGCAAAGCCTTCCAAAGTCTGCCTGCCTAGGTTCAATTCCCCAGATGTAGCTAAGCATGGTGGTGGCACACGCCTTTAACCCCAGCACTAGGGAGGCAGAGGTAGGAGGATTGCCATGAATTCGAGGCCACCCTGAGACTACATAGTAAATTCCAGGTCAGTCTAAGCTAGAGTGAGACCCTGCCTTGGAAAATAAATAAAATAAAACAAACTAAATATATCAAGGCCACCCTGAGACTACAGAGTGAATTCCAGGTCAGACTGAGAGCTAGAGTGAGACCCGACTCCAAAAACAAACAAACAAACAAACAAACAAACAAACAAACAAAAATAATAAAGCCAGATGCAAAGTGGTGCATGAACCTGTGATCATAATATGCCTACAACAATGGGAAGCAGTTTGTTTGCAGCAGCAAGGAACCCTGTCTCAAAGAAGGTGGAGCATAAATACCCCCAAGTTGTTCTCATGTGTGGTGGGATATGCACCCATACACAAATTAAAAAAAAAAAAAAAAAGCCGGGTGTGGTGGCAGAGCCTGGACTAGAGTGAAACCCTACCTCAAAAAAAAAAAAAAAAAAAAAAAATCAGCCTAGAAGTGCCTCAATTTATGAGTGGATTATGAAGATATAGCACATTTATACAATGGAGTTCTAAACAGTGGTAAAGAAAGATGAAATTTGCAGGAAAATAGGTCGATCTGGAAAGGATTATACTTAGTGAGGCAACCCAGGCCCAGAAAGCCATATGTCACATGTTCTCTCTCATATGTGCATCCTAGCTACAAATGATTGGACTTCTATGTGAGTAGGAATAAAACTCAGTAGCAGAAGCCAGAAAGCTAGAAAGGGGATATAAAGGGAATAGAAAGGGGGGGGGACTTAATAGGATGGTATTATATATATGTAAGTAGAAGAACAAATTAATGGGGGTGAAAAGGTCTAAGTGAGGTCAGGGAAAGAGATTGAGTAAAGGAAAGGTGGAGGAAGGGCTAATCAAAATCTAAGAGGATATAAATAAGTCATATGGAAACCTACTTTTTTAGACAATGGAACACTCAGAAGCCATAAATTGTTACCTGAAAATTTTCAGTGCCAGGGATGGGATACCTTCCAGTGAGTTGTTGGCCAGGAAGGTCACTGATACCCCCAAAACATTATAGGCCATTGCTGAGGTTCTTGGTTTCCCAAGAACCTATTGCTGAAGACTTCACATGCTTGGGCTGAAAGTTCACTGAGAAATCAAGCTGGAGCTGAGCTGAAAACTTCCTTCCTATAGACCAGCTGACAGAACGCTTGAAAAAGCTACACTGTATGCCCTATGGGAGAAAAGTCATGAGTGGAGAGAAACAACAGTGGATACTGCAAGCCTTAAGTTGGTCCAGCCAGGCCAAATGAGCCAACAAGCACAATAGTGGCATGTCTGTTACGGGGAAAACCAAATGCTTTCTAATTGGACTAGAGGCCCACTCCATGGGAGGGAATACATGCCTGACACCGAAAATCTACAACAGGGCTAGTCATGAGCTTTAGGGGTGTAACACTTGCTGGTGTCTGGCTAAATGTATATACTATGCTCACCAAACTTGCCCAGTAAGTACTTCTTTTAATGTCCATACCCATATACTGCTACTACTCACTTTTTGGTTAGAGAAGCTTCTCTTTTCAGATGGTGATGACCTTGGGATGATGACTCAGAAGGTACCATGGGGCTGAGAAGGAGTGACAGAAGAGTGCTAAGCACTGAAACACCTCTATCACACCTTCCAAGGGTCATGGTCCATTGCAGAAGAGGTGGCAGAAGGAATGTAAGAGCCAAAGGAAGGGTAGGAGTGCTGGGATTAAAGGCATGCCCCACCATGCCTGCATTTTTAATTTATTTTTAAAAATTCATATCTTTGCACTTGTATGTGCATGCAGGCACACATGTGTATGTATTATGGGCAAACCAGGGTCTCTTGCTGCCAGACAAGTATGCCACTTTTTGTGTCCGGCTTTCTGTGGATGCTGGGGACTTGACCCTGGACTAACAGCCTTTGCAAGCAAATGCCTTTAACTGCTGAGCCATCTCCTCAGCTGCAAAAAGAAAAAGAATTTGTAACAACTCAACAATAAGACAAAAATGTAAATTTTCAAAATGGGTGAAAGATTTAATTAGCTATTTCTACAAAAAAGGTTATAAAAATGACAAATGGCTAATAAGTACAAGATAACATGCTTAAGATCACTAGCTAACAGAATATTCAGTCTACACTGGGGATTCATTCACCCACTCACCAGAGTGTTTTCTTGCTGTGAATTATGAACCAGATTCAATGTTCAAAACTGGGACTACAGAGATGAGTAAGATGTTTCCTACTCTTCAAGGCAATACAGCGTGGGAGGACCAAGACATGAACCACACAAGTGCATGCAATGCAACATAATACTATATAAACTAATGTCCACTGAAGCGCTAGTGACTGTATTTGTAGTCTTTGTGTCAATGTGGTAGGAATTACTATTAGCTTTATTTATGAATAAAAACCGAAGCACAGTGCAATTAAGTAATCTGCCCAATGTCACATTGCTAACAAATGAGAACGTTAAAGACCCAGCCTAGATCCTAGGTGCACTGACCTAGAAGAGGTGCCTCATGTTATGGGGAAGGCATCCAAATCAAAGTAGGTATTGATTAAACAGACATCAGAACAGGACTCTGCAGGCCAGGGGGGTAGCCAGTCCAAGCAGAAGGATAAGTAAGACAGAGATGTCAAAGTGCATGACATACTCAAGAAACTGCAAACAGTTCCACAAAGGTGCTGTTAAAAGCTCTGAGGTGGCAAGAGAATAATCTGCAGAGCAGAACTTCAAAAAAAAAAAAGAGTGCACAAAGGTAGAAGTGCCTCAATTTATGAGTGGATTATGAAGATATAGCACATTTATACAATGGAGTTCTAAACAGTGGTAAAGAAAGATGAAATTTGCAGGAAAATAGGTCGATCTGGAAAGGATTATACTTAGTGAGGCAACCCAGGCCCAGAAAGCCATATGTCACATGTTCTCTCTCATATGTGCATCCTAGCTACAAATGATTGGACTTCTATGTGAGTAGGAATAAAACTCAGTAGCAGAAGCCAGAAAGCTAGAAAGGGGATATAAAGGGAATAGAAAGGGGGGGGGACTTAATAGGATGGTATTATATATATGTAAGTAGAAGAACAAATTAATGGGGGTGAAAAGGTCTAAGTGAGGTCAGGGAAAGAGATTGAGTAAAGGAAAGGTGGAGGAAGGGCTAATCAAAATCTAAGAGGATATAAATAAGTCATATGGAAACCTACTTTTTAGACAATGGAACACTCAGAAGCCATAAATTGTTACCTGAAAATTTTCAGTGCCAGGGATGGGATACCTTCCAGTGAGTTGTTGGCCAGGAAGGTCACTGATACCCCCAAAACATTATAGGCCATTGCTGAGGTTCTTGGTTTCCCAAGAACCTATTGCTGAAGACTTCACATGCTTGGGCTGAAAGTTCACTGAGAAATCAAGCTGGAGCTGAGCTGAAAACTTCCTTCCTATAGACCAGCTGACAGAACGCTTGAAAAAGCTACACTGTATGCCCTATGGGAGAAAAGTCATGAGTGGAGAGAAACAACAGTGGATACTGCAAGCCTTAAGTTGGTCCAGCCAGGCCAAATGAGCCAACAAGCACAATAGTGGCATGTCTGTTACGGGGAAAACCAAATGCTTTCTAATTGGACTAGAGGCCCACTCCATGGGAGGGAATACATGCCTGACACCGAAAATCTACAACAGGGCTAGTCATGAGCTTTAGGGGTGTAACACTTGCTGGTGTCTGGCTAAATGTATATACTATGCTCACCAAACTTGCCCAGTAAGTACTTCTTTTAATGTCCATACCCATATACTGCTACTCTCACTTTTGGTTAGAGAAGCTTCTCTTTTCAGATGGTGATGACCTTGGGATGATGACTCAGAAGGTACCATGGGGCTGAGAAGGAGTGACAGAAGAGTGCTAAGCACTGAAACACCTCTATCACACCTTCCAAGGGTCATGGTCCATTGCAGAAGAGGTGGCAGAAGGAATGTAAGAGCCAAAGGAAGGGTAGGAGTGCTGGGATTAAAGGCATGCCCCACCATGCCTGCATTTTTAATTTATTTTTAAAAATTCATATCTTTGCACTTGTATGTGCATGCAGGCACACATGTGTATGTATTATGGGCAAACCAGGGTCTCTTGCTGCCAGACAAGTATGCCACTTTTTGTGTCCGGCTTTCTGTGGATGCTGGGGACTTGACCCTGGACTAACAGCCTTTGCAAGCAAATGCCTTTAACTGCTGAGCCATCTCCTCAGCTGCAAAAAGAAAAAGAATTTGTAACAACTCAACAATAAGACAAAAATGTAAATTTTCAAAATGGGTGAAAGATTTAATTAGCTATTTCTACAAAAAAGGTTATAAAAATGACAAATGGCTAATAAGTACAAGATAACATGCTTAAGATCACTAGCTAACAGAATATTCAGTCTACACTGGGGATTCATTCACCCACTCACCAGAGTGTTTTCTTGCTGTGAATTATGAACCAGATTCAATGTTCAAAACTGGGACTACAGAGATGAGTAAGATGTTTCCTACTCTTCAAGGCAATACAGCGTGGGAGGACCAAGACATGAACCACACAAGTGCATGCAATGCAACATAATACTATATAAACTAATGTCCACTGAAGCGCTAGTGACTGTATTTGTAGTCTTTGTGTCAATGTGGTAGGAATTACTATTAGCTTTATTTATGAATAAGGAAACCGAAGCACAGTGCAATTAAGTAATCTGCCCAATGTCACATTGCTAACAAATGAGAACGTTAAAGACCCAGCCTAGATCCTAGGTGCACTGACCTAGAAGAGGTGCCTCATGTTATGGGGAAGGCATCCAAATCAAAGTAGGTATTGATTAAACAGACATCAGAACAGGACTCTGCAGGCCAGGGGGGTAGCCAGTCCAAGCAGAAGGATAAGTAAGACAGAGATGTCAAAGTGCATGACATACTCAAGAAACTGCAAACAGTTCCACAAAGGTGCTGTTAAAAGCTCTGAGGTGGCAAGAGAATAATCTGCAGAGCAGAACTTCACCCTACGTAAGAGTGCACAAAGGTTCCCAGCACTCGGGAGGCAAAGGTAGGAGGATTGCCGTGAGTTCAAGGCCACCCTGAGACTACATAGTTAATTCCAGGTCAGCCTGGGCCAGAGTGAGACCCTACCTCGAAAAACCAAAAAAAAAAAAAAAAAAAAAGAGAGTGCACACAGGGCTCCAGCAACAGTGTGGGGACTGAAGACTTCTTGGGCACCAAGCAAAGCAAAATACACATGTGCACCCAACATGTACATACATTTAAAGAAAATATAAGCATAAACTGGGCATGGTGGCATATACCTTTAATCCCAGTACTAGAAAGGCAGAGGTAGGAGGGTAGCTGTGAGTTTAAGACCAGCCCGGGCTACCTTGAAAAAAAAAAACTATACGCAGAGATCAGATGCAAATTATGAGGGCCTAGCAATCAACCCAGCAGGAGGGAATGATTCAGGACACAGAAGAACTGGTTTTAGACATGGTAACAGGTAGAAATGTGGGGATGCTAACAAGAAGAATCCTTGTAAGGTAGATTTCTGTCTGGCTTAAGAGATAGGAGGAAGAAAGAGTTGGAGGAAATGACTCTGCAGTAGACATGAAGAATCTCAGGGATGTTGGGACACCCAAGGAAGGGAGAACTAAAGAGAAGATATACATCTGGGAGCCAACATCATATGCATGTTAAAATTACATCAATGAGGGCTAGAGAGATGGCTTAATGGTTAAAGTGCTTGTCTGAGAAGCCCGAGGACCCAGGTTCAATTCCTCAGAGCCCACTTAAGCCAGATGCACAAGATGGTGCACCCCTTGTCTCTCATATAAATAAATAAATTTTAAAAATTACATCAAGCCGGTCATGGTGGCACACGCCTTTAATCCCAGTACTCAGGAGGCAGAGGTAGGAGGATTGCCCTGAGTTTGAGGCCACCCTGAGGATACAGAGTGAATTCCAGGTCAGCCTGGGTTAGAGTGAGACCCTACCTCAGGGAAAAAATATTAATTATACCAATGAGGCTGGGGGAGGGGCAGAGGGAAAGTTTCTGACCCTTAAGACTAAAAACATTAAAAAGTAAAAGCAGCCGGGCATGGTGGCGCACGCCTTTAATCCCAGCACTCCGGAGGCAGAGGTAGGAGGATCGCTGAGAGTTCGAGGCCACCCTGAGACTACACAGTTAATTCCAGGTCAGCCTGGACCAGAGTGAGACCCTACCTCGCAAAACCAAAAGAAAAAAAAAAAAAAAAAAAGCAGAAAAGAATGATCCCTTGAGGGATAGCCAGAATAGCTGAAGCAGCAGTAGAAAGTTGTGGCTCAAGAGCCAGGGAAGAGCCTCAAGAAGAAAAGTGGTCATGCCTTTAATCCCAGCTCTAGGGAGTCAAAGGTAGGAGGATTGCGTGAGTTTGAGGCCAGCCTGGGCTAGAGCGAGACCCTACCTGAAAAAAACAAAAAACAGTTCTGAGCCAGACGTGGTGGTACACACCTTCAATCCCAGCAGTAGGAGGCTGAAGCAGGTGGGTCACCATGAGTTTCAGGTCAGCCTGGGCTACATGAGCTCCTAGTCAGCCTAGGCTAGAGTGAGACTCTGCCTCAAACCATTCCCCCTCCAAAAAAAACCAGACAGTACTGACTGGCCTGGTGGCTACTCATAGCTACTTGGAGGCTATGGCAGGAGAAATTCAGGCCTGCTACATACAGAATAAGGCCAGGGCAATTAACTTATAATGAGAGTGCTCTGAAATAAAAAGTAAAATAAGACAGGCTATAGCTCAGAGGTAGCATACTTGCTTAGCATGAACAAGGTTCTGGGTTTGATTCCCAGTATGAGGGCAGGGGTAAAGCACTTCTAAGTTTCTTGCTAAACTACATTACTCCTAAAGAACACCACACTAGGGGCTGGAGAGATGACTCATCAATTAAGGTGCTTGCCTACAAAGCCTAAAGACCCAGGTTTGATTCCCCAGTACCCAGGTAAAGCCAGATGCACAAAGTGGGGCATGTGTCTGGAGTCCGTTTGCAGAAGCTGGAAGCCCTGGTGTGCCCATTCTCTTTCTCTCTGCTTGCAAATCCATCAATCAATCAATAAATAGAATAAATATATATATCTTAGAAAGATCATCACAGGGCTGGACAGATGGCTTAGTGGTTAAGGCGCCTGCCTCCTAAGCCTAAGAATGCCAGTTCCAGCTGGGCGTGGTGGTGCACGCCTTTAATCCCAGCACTAGGGAGGCAGAGGTAGGAGGATCGCCAGAGTTCGAGGCCACCCTGAGATTACAAAGTGAATTCCAGGTCAGCCTGAGCCAGAGTGAGACCCTACCTCAAAAAAAAAAAAAAAAAAAAAAAAAAAAAAAAAATGCCGGTTCCACTCTCCAGGTCCCCCATTTAGCCAGATGCAAAGTGACACAAGGGCGCAATGCCACACTTGACCACAAGGGGGTGCACACATCTGGATTTTGTTTGCAGCAACTGAGAGGCTGCTGGCGCACCCATCTCTGTTGTCTTCCTCTCTCTCCCTCTCTCTGTCTCTCTACAAAAAAAAAAAATCACAATGACATTCAGAACTACAAATTTCATTACCATGCTAATGTTGCATCATGCTGCACAACAAGGCCATAATGATATCTAAAGTCACATCTAGGGCTGGAGAGATGGCTCAGTGGTTCCCCAATACCAGAAGCACAACATAGTATATGCATCTGGAGTTCCTTTGCAGTGGGTAGAGGCCCTGGTGTGTTCATTGTCTCTCTCCTCCTCTGCTTGCAAAAAAAGTCTAGAGGGATGGCTTAAGTGGTTAAGGCACTTGCTTGCAAAGCCAAAGGACCCAGGTTCGTTTCCCCAGGACCCATGTAAGCCAGATGCACAAGGTGGCACATGCTTCTGTAGTTTGTTTGCAGCAGCTGAAGGGCTTGGCATGCCCATTCTATCTGTCTCTTTCTCTCAAATAAATAAAATAAATAATTTTTACAAAGTCCTATCTATCCTCAAATCCTGAGCATAATGGATATGCCAGAAAAAAAATCTAGGGCGGCCAGTGCTGTGGGCCCTGGAACACATACATACCTGTAGGCTCCAGGGAAGGTTCTGATTTGTTAATGTACTAAGGGTAAGGCACATAAAAACACAAGATCCACCAGAACAGCCAGCAGATGGAGGGAACCTCTGGAGAATCTGAGGGAAGCTAAGGATCTTTTCCCTAGGAAAATACACACAGCACTTGGGAGATAGAGGTCAAAGGATTACTGTGAATTCAAGGCCAACCTCGGACTACAGAGTTCCAGGTCAGCCTGGGTTACAGTGAGACCCTACCTCAAAAAGCCAAAAACAATGGGCTGGAGAAGATGGCTTAGTAGTTAAAGTGCTTGCCTGCAAAGCTGAAGGACCCTGGTTCCATTCCCCAGGACCCACATAAGCCAGATGTACAAGGGGGCGCATACATCTGGAATTCGTTTGCATTGGCTGTAGGCCCTGGCGCACCCATTCTCATTCTCTCTCGACTCTCTCTCAAATAAGTAAATAAATAAATAAATAATATATATATATATATATATATATATATATATATATATATTTTTTTTTTTTTTTTTAAAGCCAAAAACTAGCAGGGCGTGGTGGCACACCACTCCGGAGGCAGAGGTTGGAGGATTGCTGTGAGTTCGAGGCCACCCTGAGACTACATAGTTAATTGCAGGTCAGCCTGGGCCAGAGTGAGACCCTACTTCGAAAAACTAAAAACAAAACAAGTAATAATAATAAAAAAACCCAACTCATATAGGCACAGTATTAAAACTTTCTCATACATGTTCAAAAAGGTACAGGGATCCCATCTTTAAGGTTCACTATTAATCTCAATGTGGTGGCTCACACTGCAATCCTGGCATTCAGGAGGCTGACACAGGAAGAACAAGGTCATCCTTGGCTACATAGTGAGTTTAAGGACAACCTAGGCTCCATGAGATCTTATCTGAAAATAAAAAATGAAAAGTAATTTTCATTACTTAAGAAGCCTTTGGACAGGGTGTGGTAATGTAGGCCTTTAATCCCGGTACTTGAGAGACAGAATTAGGAGGTTGTTCTGAGTTCAAAGCCAGCCTGAGACTACATAGTGAATTCCAGGTCAGCCTGGACTAGACCAAGACTGTACCTCAAAAAAACCAAAAAAAAAAAAAAAAAAAAAAATTCAACAAAAACAGATGCAAAAGGGTGCATGCAAATGGAGTTCATTAGTCAGTGCACCAATTCTCTCACTCCCTTCTCTCTGTCTCTATCTGCTTGCAAATAACTGTTCTTTTAAAAAAGTACAATGGAGCCGGGTGTGGTGGCCCACGCCTTTAATCCCAGAACTTGGGAGGCAGAAGGAGGAGGATCACCATGAGTTCAAGGCCACCTTGAATTCCAGGTCAGCCTGAGCTAGAGTGAGACCCTACCTTGAAAAACAAAACAAAAAAGTACAATGGAGCCCGGGGGGGGGGGGTGGTGGTGCACGCCTTTAATCCCAGCTCTCAGGAGGCAGAGGTAGGAGGATCACCATGAGTTCAAGGCCATCCTGAGACTACAGAATGAGATCCAGGTCAGCCTGAACTGAGTCTCTACCTCGAAAAACCTTTAATCCTAGCACATGGGAGGCAAAGGTAGGAGGACTGCCATGAGTTCAAGATCCTGAGACTACATAGTGAATTCCAGGTCAACCGGGGCTAGAGGAAGACTCTACCTTGAAACCACCCCCACCAAAATAAAAAAAAGTACAATGGTGGTGGTACACGTCTTTAACCCCAGAACTTGGTAGGCAGAGGTGGGAGGATCACTGTGAGTTCAAGGCCAACCTGAGTTCAGGTCGGCCTGAGTTAGAGTGAGACCCTACCTTGAAAAACCAAATAAATAAATAAATAAATAAATAAATAAATAAATAAATAAATAAAGTACAATGTGTGTCACAGTGGTATGATTATGTAAGTTTCTGAGAGTTTTCCTCTATGTCTTTCTATTATTATTTCAACAACTTGAAGTCATTTTTACTGGGCAGAAAAAGGAATGTGCCACCTTGTGCATCTGGCTTATGTGGAACCTGGAGAATTGAACTTGGGTCCTTAGGCTTCACAGGCAAGTGCCTTAATTACTAAGCCATCTCTCCAACCTGATGGTAATTATTAAAAAAACAATTTTTTTTAACTTTCAGAAAGAGATAGGGGAAAAGGTACGTCAGGGTCTCTTGCTGCTTCAAATGAAGGACAGGTGCATGTGCCACTTTGTGCATTTGGCTTTACCTACTGGGGAAGTTATCCTGGGGCTGGCAGGTTTTGTAAGGAAGTGCCTTAACCTGCCTGAGCCATCTCCCTAGTCCCCGACAGCAAATCTTTTAATTTTTAAAAATATTTTATTTATTTGAGAGAAGGGAAGAAAGAGCAGGGCAGAGTATGTGCAAGCCAGGGTCTCTAGCCACTGCAAGCAAACTCCAGATGCATGTGTCACTTTGTGCATCTGGCTTACATGGGACCTGGAGAATCGAACTAGGGTCCTTAGACTTCCCAGGCATACGCCTTAACTGCTAAGCCATCTCTCCAGCCCTGAAATATTTTTTATTTACATGTGTGCAAGACAGAGAAAATGAGAGAGAAAGAAAAAGAATGGGTGCACCAAGGCTTCTTGTCATAGCAAATGAACTTGTCACATGCACTACTTTTTGCATCTGGCTTTACAGGTGTACTAGGGAATTGAACCTGGACCATCAGGCTTTGCAAGCAAGCACCTTTAACCACTAAGCCATCTTCTCAGCCCCCTGACAGCACCTCCTCAAACTGGAGAGAGATCTAAAGAGTTTTATGAGCTCAGCATGGTGGACACTTTTATTTCTAGAACTTGGAAGGTTGAGATGGAAGGGTTGCTGTGAGTCTGAGGCCAACCTGGGCTATACAGTGAGACCCTGCTTTAAAAAAAAGTGCCAGGCGTGGTGGCACATGCCTTTAATCCCAGCACTTGGGAGGCAGAGGTAGGAGAATTGCCGTGAGTTCAAGGCCACCCTGAGACTACAAATGAATTCCAGGTCAGCCTGGGCTAGAGTGAGACCCTACCTCAAAAAACAAAAAGGCTTAGGAGCCAGGTATGGTGGCGCATGCCTTCAATCCCAGCACTTGGGAGGCAAGGGTGAGAGGCTCACTGTGAGCTCAAGGCCAGCCTGGGACTACACAGTAAATTCCAGGTCAGCCTGGGCTAGAGTGAGATCCTACCCAGAAAAACCAAAAAGAAAAAAGATTCGGGGATGGAGAGATGGCTTAGCCTAAGAACTCATGTTCAAATCTCTAGGTCCCATGTAGTCAGACACAGTGATGAGAGCATGCAATGTAACACATGCACACAAGGGGGCGCACATGTCAAGTTTGCTTGCAGCAGGCTGAAGGTCCTGGTGTGTCCATTCTCTTTCTCAAAATAATAAAATAGAGCGTGGTGGTGCACGCCTTTAATCCCAGCACTCGGGAGACAGAGGTAGGAGGATCGCCAAGAGTTTGAGGCCACCCTGAGACTACATAGTTAATTCCAGGTCAGCCTGGACCAGTGTGAGACCCTACCTCGCAAAAACCAATAATAATTAATAATAATAATAAAATAAAATAGGTTCAGCCAAGAGCAAGAGATGACAATGTGGCTCTAGCTATCATTCCCTGGTTGTGCTGCGGACTGTGACTGTGACATCTGGGGAAACACAGGTGTGTGAGGGAAAAATGAACAGGTGCCTATCCTAGTAAGATATCAGCCTGGTAGGACAGGCTAAGTTAGTCTAATACTGTCAAGGTATAGAAAACAGTTTTGAGGGTAGAGAAAATTAGTATAGACTTTGATGGTGAGACAGTCAAAACTCTGATGAGTGATGCCCAGTGGAGCAATGAAAGCTTCCCAGTAAGCACCCCCCAACCATGGAACCCTTCCATTCAGCAGATGACCAATTGTCTCTGTATATCTACACTCCATCTTGGTGAAGGGCCTCCACCTTTGGTGACAAACCCATTCAGCAAGCAGGGTAGTGCGGATGGAGAAAGAAACTCAAGAGAAGAGACAGACCATGGTGTTGCAAGTTTGGAAGCCATAGATGTCTTCAAGGTCCTCAGAAAAAAAGGCACTCTTCTCAGGTTCAATCTCTGGGCTAACAAAACTGCTGAGGAAGAGACGGTGGTGGGGCGAAGGACAGGCAAAGGGCAGCGAGGTACATACAGCCTAGAGTGTCACAATATGGAGGACACCTAAGCTGACATCATTTCTGCTAGGACTAAGAGGAAAATTGCTGCTGGGTACCCTAGCTTCGATATTGTCTCCTCAATGAACCTGAATGGGGGAAAAATCATCTGTAATCCCAGCACTAGAGAAGTAGAGGTAGGAGAATCATAGTAAATTCGAGGCCAGCCTCGGACCAGAGTTGAGTTCCAGGTCAACCTGGGCTACAGTTAGACACTACCTGGAAAAAAGCAAAAATAAGAACAAAAAATTGCACATGGAAGGCTGTGGAGAATTTCTGCTGATAACACCTCCAAGAAGTGCCACACCCACGTTGACCCATGCAAGGAAGACAAACTAGCTGGCTACAGGATTGCCAACCCTCCTAAGGGCAGTTTCCTTCAGGAGTGAGAGGACCTGAAGCCCAGGGACCAATTTAGCATGGTGACTCATGCCTGTAATTCCACAACTTGGGACTATGAGGCAGGAGGATTGCTGTGAGTCCAAGGCCACCCTTAACTACATAGTAAGTATCAACAGCTAGACCCTCTCTGAAAACCCCAACAAACAACAGCTCTGAGATAGGTAAACTGTGTCATGTTCCATGTCAAAGGTTGCATCTATCACAGACTATAGGGGATGAGTACATCCCTCCCTCCCTCCCACAGGTAGGAAGACCTCAATCCAGACAAACCACAGACCTCGTGACACTGAATGCCAAATATCCACTGAATGACCATGTATCAGGGTAACGGTAAGCTGTTGGAATGGTTAGGCAGGCCCAAACTTAACAGCAAATGTTCAGACCAAGAGTGGAGGTGTGAACTAAGAAGAATTTGGGAGCCATTCACACATGGAGAGCCTCTGAGGTGCTAAATGTCTAAGCTAAACCTCTTGAATTTTCCCTGTGCTCATCAAACCAGAACACCAGTGAGATTCAGGAACACTCCCCGCAGGTGCACATGCCTAAAATGTGCAGTAGAAATAAGAAATCAAAAAAGTGAACTTTTTGTGAAATAATATCCCACAATATCACTTAAGAGCAGCCCTATCGACTATTTCTTCAGCGACACCTAACATTAGGAAGAGAAAAAAATCCTTACATTTTCTCTTCAACATTCCAAGACGTGTTTATTCCACTAAGGGAATGCACCAGGATTATAAATAAGCATCTTATTCACTCAATCCGGCCAGTACCCACACGATAACTCGACTCATCCCATTCGTTAATTCCTTGGATAGGTCTACCTGGCCTGTGTCTCCTTGCACGCTATTTTACACATTATGCTTGGTAACCCCCTCAACTTTCTTCCCTGGTGTCCTAGACACGGAGACAGTTCACGTTGTAAACACACCCAGAGCTTTGTATACACCTAGATTTCTCCCCCAGGTCCCGAGAGAGGTCTTCTTCCTTCTAAAGACGCCGAGGCCGGGGTCAGGGCCGCCGCCGCGGAGCGCACTGGCCGGGTTCCGGATGGCCCGCGCCGGCCGCAGCTCGCACCCCTTCCTGTCTCCGCTACCCACGGCGGGCCGGCCGGCGAGCGGGCGAGCGCGCGGCGCCCAGACAAAAGCTCGGGCCGTCGGGCCCACGGGCCGCGGGCGTCCTCCAGCCCGGAGGCCCGAGGGTCCCGGCGCAACTTTGCCAACAGAAAGGAAGGAGGTGCCGGTGGCGCGGGTCCGGGTGCGCCCGGCACGCGCGTGGGCCGCGGGCCGCGGAGCCGAGCAAGGCGAGGCACCAAGCCGGGGCCGCCCGCAACTTGCCCCGCGGGCTATGTGGCCCGCGCCAGCCAGAGCGCCCGACGGCGAGGCCCGAAGGCCCACATTGTCCCCACGGCGCCCCGGGCCACCCGCGCGGACGCCGCCCGCACACGCCCCCTGCCCGTGCCGCGCCGGCTGCGGGCCCGCCGGCCTGCCCCGCTCGCTCGGGCTCGGGCTCGGCCCCGCCGCCGCCGCCGGCTGCAAAACTTTCTCCTCCTCGTCGCGGCGGCGTCGCGGCCGTCCTCGGCGCGTCAGGCAGGCAGGCGGTCAGGAGGTCGGGCGGCGGGTCCCTCCCTCAGTCCCACCCCGGGCCGCTGACCTGGTCCGGCTCCGATTCATAGTCGTCGTCCTCGGCGCTCACGGACATGGCCATGGCTCATGGTGGGCCCAGGCTCGCGCGCGCTGACATGGCTGGAGCGGCGCCGCCGCCGCCGCCGCCGCCGCCCGCCCGCCGGGAGCAGGCTCGGCTCGCCCTGGCTCGGGCTCCGGCTCCCGCGCCGCCAGGAGGGAGCCGCCGCGCGCCTCGCACGCCCGCGCGGGAGGGAGCAGGGAGGGGCCGCAGCGCGCGGGGAGGGCCGGGGAGCTCATGCATATGCATGAGGCCAGCCAGGAAGGGGCTGGCCCCCTGGGCGGGCGGGCCAATGGCGCGGCCGCTGCGTTCGGGCCGCACACAAAGGGAGCCGAGCAGCCGGTGACACGGGGGCGGGCCCGCCCAGGGGAGCCCCTCGCGGCCGGAGCGCGGGGACTGGGACTGCGTGGGGGCGTGCCTCCCGCCCGGCTCGGTCCGCGCGCGGAGCGATGCACATGGGTGGCTGCACGGCGCCACCGCCGCCGCTGCAACAGGAAATGTACTCCCGGCCTGGGGTGGGGTCTTTTGTTGGTCCTTCGGGGTATCTCGAGGGAACCCCGGGATGCACGGGCCACAGAGCGCCGCCCAGCACGCCAAGCCAGGCACAGGTCCCTGGATCCTTATCAGCTGGCGCGGGGCCTATTTGCATTCGTTCAGACATCAGGATGCCCAGAGTATGGGAGCCCCCCTACCCAGAATATGCAGGCCCATCGCCCCATAAGACCCGGGGCGCTTGTTTCTGGGGTTTGCCTTTCCAAGTCAAGATTCAGCATCAACCTGGAGTCCTGCAGGCTCAGGCCACTGGACTCGTATGTCAAAAAATCCTGGACTCTGGGCGCTCCTCCCTCTTGGACCTAGGCTTCACCACACCCCACATCACCTTCCCGTGGTGCCCACGAGATGACCTCAGAAACGGGCTGTTGCAGGCCAGGAAGATAAGGGTTTCTGAATTCTTCAACTGTAAAGGTTCCTAGTTCTTAAATCCAAAAGCTGCCCCGGTTGTTGCTAGAAATTCAGACCGATCTTTATTCCAAAAGAAAGTCTATGAGGCACTTCTGTCATAAATCTTCCTCCAAAAGGGGAGCTAATGTTGTTCTGGGCATCAAAACTGTATTTAAGCTTGGGCTAGAGTGAAACCCTACCACTTGCTTGCAAAGCCGGCTGGCCAGGAGTTCTATTCTCCAACACCCATGAAAAGCCAGATGCAAAACACAAGCATCTGGCATTCATTCACAGCTGCAACAAGAGACCCTGGTGCCCCCATACACACGTGCAAATAATTAATATGTATTTGTTAAAACTACTTAAGGTCTGGGCTGGAGAGATGACTTAACAGTTAAGTCACTTGCCTGCAAAGCCAAAGGACCCAGGTTCAATTCGCCAGGACCCATGTAAAGCCAGATGCAGGAGGTGGTGCATGCATCTAGAGTTTGTTTTCAGCGTCTAGGGTTTGTTTGCAACGGCTAGAGGCCATGGATGCCCATTCTCTCCCTCCCTCTCTCTACCTCTTTCTTTCAAATAAATAAAGATAAAATATATTTTTTTAATGCCGGGCGTGGTGGCGCTCGCCTTTAATCCCAGCATTGGGGAGACAGAGGTGGGAGGATGGCCATGAGTTCCAGACCACCATGAGACTATATAGTGAATTCCAGGTCACCCTGAGCTAGAGTGAGACCCTACCTCAAAAAACAAACAAACAAACAATTTTTTTTTAAAGATTATCAAAAAGAAACTACTTAAAGTCACTGGGCATGGAGGCACACACTTAATTCCAGCATTCAAGAGGCAGAGATAGGAGAAGCACTGAGAGAGTGAGTGCTGGTCAATCTGGGCTAGAATGACACACTACTTGGGGGAGGGGGCTACTTAAACATGAGCCACGGAGAAGAATGACTTAGCTGAATAGTTTGTACACATACCATACATCTATCCAAGGTGCCACTAAGCAAACCTGTATATGAGTTGTATGCACATCAGTTACTCTGAATATAAAATGGTAAGGGTGTACAGGAGGATGGGTAATCTGTAAGAGATCAGAAGCTTTCTCAAAAATAAACCCATAAGCTATGAATTCGCCCAACAGTTTCTTTTTTTTTAAATTTATTTTGTTTTTGAGAGTGACAGGCAGAGACAGAAAGGCAGAGAGAAAGAGAGAGAGAGAAGGAAAGGGAGAGAATGGGCGTGCCAGGGCCTCCAGCCACTGCAAACGAACTCCAGATGCATGTGCCACCTTGTGCATCTGGCTTACGTGGGTCCTGGAGAATCGAGCCTTGAACCGGAGTCCTTTGGCCTCACAGGCAAGCGCTTAACCACTAAGCCATCTCTCCAGCCCCCCAACAGTTTCTTGTGTCCAGGCCACTGGCCAAGACATCCACAGAGGAACAGGAGGGACTGGCAGGCTGTCCATATCCTGGGCACTCAAAGAAGGAAGGATGTGTGGTGGAGAACTTGTAAGTAAAACTTAGGAGGCTTCAAGCTGAGCTGGAGGAGTAAGTAGGGATGTCAGTTTTACTGAACAGATTTTGTTTGTTTGTTTGTTTGTTTGTTTGTTTGTTTGTTTTTGAGGTAGGGTCTCACTCTAGCTCAGGGTGACCTGGAATTCACTATGTAGTCTCAGGGTGGCCTTGAACTCACGGTAATCCTCCTATCTCTGCCTCCCAAGTGCTAGGATTAAAGGCATGCGCCACCAGCCCGGATAATGAATAGATATTATTTTTAATTTTTTTGGTTTTTCTGTTTTTCAAGGTAGGGTCTCACTCCAGCCCAGGCTGACCTGAAATTAACTATGTAGTCTCAGGGTGGCCTCGAACTCATGGCGATCCTCCTACTTTTGCCTCCCAAGTGCTGGGATTAAAGGCGTGCGCCACCATACCTGGCCTGAATAGATTCTAAAGTCTGTTTGATTTTTTTTGTTGTTGTTGTTTTGTTTTTCGAGGTAGAGTCTTACTCTAGCTCAGGCTGACCTGGAATTAGTTATGTAGTCTCAGGGTGGCCTTGAACTCACGGCGATCCTCCTACCTTGGCCTCTCAAGTGCTGGGATTAAAGGCATCCACCACCATGCCCGGCTGTTTGAAATTTATATATCCACTAACACTATGAGAAAAAAAAAATTGAGCAGATTTGCTCTTAAAACGCACATCTTTCCTGAATTTCCTTCCTCCCTCTAATATTTTTCGCCAGCTATTCAAGGTTACAACAAAAACAACAGCCAGGGCTGGAGAGATGGTTTAGCAGTTAAGGTGTTAGTTTACCTGCGAAGCCTAAGGACCCTGGTTCATTCCCCAGGACCCACATAACCCAGATGCACAAGAGGGCACATGTATCTGGAAGCCCTGATGCACCCATTCTCTCTCTCTTTCTCTCAAAAATATATATTAAAAAAAAAAAAAACAGAGCTGGAGAGATGGCTTAGTGGTGAAGGCATTTGCTTGGAAAGCCAAAGGACTCAGGTTCGATTCCCTAGGACCCACGTTAGCCAGATGCACAAGGGGGTGCACATTCTGGAGTTCATTTGCAGTGGCTAGAGACCCTGGTGCACCCATTCTCTCTCTCTCTCTCTCCCTCCCTTTCTCTCTGTCAAATAAATAAATAAATATTAAAGCTGGGCATGGTGGTGCATGCCTTCAATCCCAGCACTCAGGAGGCAGAGGTAGGAGGATCACCGTGAGTTCAAGGCCACCCTGAGACTACATAGTGAATTTCAGGTCAGCCTGGACTGGAGTGAAACCCTACCTCGAAAAACAAAACAAAACAAAACAAAACATATATATTTTAAAAAAACAGCCAAAGAAGACCCTATATACACACATCTCCACCCACAAATGCATCAGAGTTTTCAATGTCATGTCTGTCTGTGAGTTCTTGGGGAACACTCCTCCCCAGGAGAAAGCCGGCTAAAGAAATTCAAAGTGGTAATAAAATAGTGATCATGAGGCTTGGGCTATAGCTCAGTGCTAGCCCTTGTCTAGGAAGCTAGAGGCCCTGGCTTTCATTTCCCACACCACAAAAAAAAAAAAAAAAAAAAAAAAAAAAAGCTTTCTCTGCAATTGGTCAAACCCAGATATCCTAATGTCATAGAAAAGTTTGGAAGCAGAATTTTATTTTTCCTCTCATGGGTCTCTCCCATTAAGAATGAGGAGCACATGGGCTGGAGAGATGACTTAGTGGTTCCAGGTCCCACCTTTAGCCAGATGCAAAGTGACGCAAGTGGGCAATGCCACACTTGCCCACAAGGGGGCACATAGGTCTGGAGTGCGATCACAGCAGCTGAGAGGCTGCTGGCGTGCCCATTCTCCCCCCCCTCTCAAAAATAAATAAATAAATAAAAGAATGAGGAGTACAGGTCTATTTAATAGAATTATTGGGCTGGAGAGATGACTTAGCGGTTAAGGCGCTTGTCTGTGAAGCCTAAGGACCCAGGTTCAATTCTCCAGGTCCCACATAAGCCAGATGCACAAGGTGGCACATGCATCTGGAGTTCCTTTGCAGTGGCTAGAGGCCCTGCCGTTCTCACTCCCTCTCCCCCCGTCTCAAACAAATAAAAAATAATCCGGGGGGCTGGAGAGATGGTTTAGCAGTTAAGGAGCCTGCCTCCTAAGCCTAAGAACGCTGGTTCTAATCTCCAGGTCCCACGTTTAGCCAGATGCAAAGTGACACAAGGGTGCAATGCCACACTTGACCACAAGGGGGAACACACATCTGGATTTCGTTCACAGCAGCTGAGAGGCTGCTGGCGGGCCCATCTCTGTCTTCCTCTCCCTCTCTCTCTGTCTCTCCAAACAAAAAAATAAGCCGTGTGTGGTGGTGCATGCCTTTAATCCCAGCACTTGGGAAGCAGAGGTAGGAGGACTGCAGTGAGTTCAAGGCCACCCTAGGACTACAGTGAGTTCCAGGTCAGCCTGAGCTAGAGTGAAACACTACCTCGAAAAACTAAAAAAAAAAAATAAATAAATAAATAAAATCAGATTAAAAAATTGGATAAAATAGTGCATGCCAATGAGATTTCCATACTCTCTTTGTCTCTATTTCTCTTTCTCAAACAAAAAATAGCCAGAGCTGGGTGTGGTGTCGATCCCCTTTAATCCCAGGACTTGGGAGGCAGAGGTAGGAGCATAGCTATGAGTTCAAGGCCATCCTGAGACTACAGAGTGAATTCCAGGTCAGCCTGGGCCAGAACAAGACCCTACCTTGAAAAACAAAACAAAACAACAACAACAAAAGCCAGGTATGGTGGTGTGGTGCATGCCTTTAATCTCTAATCTCAGCACTCAGGAAACCAAAGTACATGAATCCCTGTGAGTTTGAGGCTAACTTGAGATGACATAGTGAATTCCAGGTCGATCTGGGCTAGAGCAAGACCCTTTCTTGAAAATAAATAAATACATAAATTAATTAATTAATAATAAATAAATAAAATAAAATAAAATAAAAAAGAAATCATTCCTTTCATTACACCATTTCAGAGGTGGAAAGAGTCTTCCAGGCCACCATCCCCACTCAGGAGTGACTAAATGGAGGATCAAAGAAAATGAAGAAGTAGTTTTCAAAGCCAGAATCTCTCTCTTTTTTGCTGTAGCCCAGGTTAACCTGGAATTCACTATGTAGTCCCAGGCTGGGACTACACGAACTCACAGTGATCCTCCTACCTTGGCGTCTGCATGCTGGGACTAACGGTGTGCACCACCAAGCCAGGCCAGAATCTCTTGTATAACACCATCCAACAAGATTCCTTCATCCATGGTGGAAACAGTAACAGTAGCTGACTTTTACTGCGTATATTTCAAGGGTCAAGCCCAGTAATGAGTGTGCTATGATCATGGTTTCACTTAAATCTCAAACAGGTAGGATTGAAGCCATCCCATAAGGTATGCACCATTATTCATCAATTTTGCAGATGAGAAAACTGAGGTGAGTTGCTGCTAGCAAGTAAAAAGAACTCAATCTGATCCTGTAGGTAGGATGCCAAGTGACATGCTGACTTACACAGAAAAAAAAAAGGAACTGTCTCTTGCTTTTTCCCTTTTTTAAAAAAATATATTTTTATTTTTATTTATTTATTTGAGAGAGAAAGAGAATGGGCACGCCAGGGCCTCCAACCACTGCAAACAAACTCCAGACACATGTGCCACCTTGTGCAGCTAGCTTATGTGGGTTCTGGGGACTCGAACCTGGGTCCTTTGGCTTTTCAGACAAATACCTTAACCACTAAATCAATCCTTCTAGCCCCATTTTCCTTTGTTTTGAGATAGGATCTTATTATGCAGCCCTGGCTAGCCCAGGATTAGCTATGTAAACAGGGTGGTCTTGAACTCATGGTAATTCTCCTGAATCAGCCACTAGTTCTTACTAGATTTTCTTTGTTTTGTTTTTGTTTTTTGAAGTAGTATCTCACTCTACCCAGGTGGACCTGGAACTCAACTCTGTAGTCCCAGGCATCAAACTCACAACAGTCCTCCTGCCTCACCATCCCGAGTGCTGGGATTAAAGGTGTGTGCCACCATGCCCAATTCTTACTACGTTTTTATATTTATTTATTTAGTTAGTTATTTGAGAGGTGGGAGAGAGAGAATGGATGTGCCAGTGCCTCTAGCCACTGCAAATGAACTCCAGATGCATGTACCACCATGTGCACTTGGCTTATGTGGGTTCTGGGGAATCGAACCTGAGTCCCTAAGTATCGCAGACAAGCGCCTTAACTGCTAACCATCTCTTCAGCCCCTTACAACATTTAAAAAATTACTTAAATAAGTGAACAGAGAGAGAGAGAGTGACAGTAAGAGTAGGGGCACATCAGGGTCTCTAGCCACTGCAAGTGAAATCCAGACATATGTGCCACCTTGTGTATCTGGCCTTATGTGGGTACTGGGGAACTGATCCTGGCTGGTCAGGCTTTGCAAGCAAGTGCCTTTAACTGCTGAGCCATTTTTCCAATCCGTAATTTGTGGGATTTTTTTTTGGGGGGGGGCTATTGTTTTTTATTTTTCGAGATAGGGTCTCATTCTAGCCCATATTGACCTGGAATTCACTATATAGTCTCAGGCTGGCCTCCAGCTCACAGCAATCTTCCTACCTCAGCCTCTCCTGAGTACTGAGATAAAAGGCATGTGCCACAATGCCCACCTAGATTTTTTTGATTTATTTATTTTTTCCAGGCTAACCTAAAACTCACTCTGTAGCCCTAGGCTGGCCTCAAACTTAATGTGATCTTCCTACCTCAGCCTCTCAAGTGCTGGGCTTAAAGACATATACCACTACACCTGGCTTCTTACTAGATAAATCTGTATTCTCAGTTCTAATCCAGTTCCAGGAAAGGAGAATAGATATGGCTAGGATAGCCACCCTGTTGTCTGATTTGTCTGGGGCAACTGTGGAACCAAGAAACTAGTGTTCTGGGTGTTCTCCAAACACTAAGGTACCTGCCAGCCACTATCCTTCTTTTCTGACACTTGCAAAGACCTGTCCCTCCACTACCTCCCTCAACCAAATTTCCTTTAGTTAACTGGCACACAATTACCCAGCATCTATTGTCTATTGTGTATTGATGAGGTTCCAAGCTGTATATAAAATAGAAATTATGGCACCCTTTGTCCATAACAACCTCCTTAGACTGTTGCCTATACTATGCCTTTGGCTGTTCTTATATTACTTTAACCTCATCATGATCTTCAAAACTGAACATTCTCCCTGCTCTACACAGTGAGAACTGCCTTGTGTTCCTAGAAAGTTCCCAAAGCTGATGCCACCCAGGCAGTTGGTGCTTGCCTAAAGCCAAAAGGATCTTGCACTTTCACCACTTGGTGGTGAGGAAATAAACAAAAACACATGGAAGCCAAGTTGTCCTCAGTCACCAGCGCCACCCACTTCCCTGCATTCTCTCTGGGTGTCACAGAGTTCTCTAGACTGCCTATCAGATTGTGGAACCTTAGCAATGTTCCCTGGTGGCTCAGAGGTTTCTGCCCAGGCTTAGCCTCATTCCAGGGTGGGAACAATGTGCTAAAATGAAAAGAGGGAAGAGAAGCGATGATGCCCAAAAGGGGAGGCAACTGTATATAAACGATAGTATATCCATAAGTCCATAATGTAGAATACAATGCAGTAGCAGAATCTGCATATCTAAGATTTATTACTGTACTTAAAAAAAACAAGGTACTGACAGGTATGAGACAAGAGAATTAAGAGATCAAGGCCAGCCTGGGCTACTTTGTACCAGACCAATCTTAGCTATAATACCCTAAGAAAGAAAGAAAAGGAAGGAAGGAGGAAAGAGAGGAAGGAAGGAAAAAGAAAAAAGCCCAGTCTGGTGGCATACACCAGATGCAAGGAGTGGTGAATGTATCTGGCATTCATTTACAATGGCAGGAGGCCCACCCTGGTGCACCCATACAGACACAGACGAGCAAATAAATTTAAACACACACACACACACACACACACACACACACGGTGGCCCAGATAATTTTAAAACATATTTGAAAAAAATAAAAATAGCTGGGTGCAAGCCGGGTGTGGTGGCGCACGCCTTTAATCCCAGCACTCTAGAGGCAGAGGTTGGAGGATCGCTGTGAGTTCAAGGCCACCCTGAGACTAGAGAGTGAATTCCAGGTCAGCCTGGACCAGAGTGAGACCCTACCTCGAAAAACAAAAAACAAACAATCAAACAAACAAAATAGCTGGTTGTGCCGGCTGTGGTGGTGCATGCCCTTAATCCCAGTATTCGGGAGGCTGAGGTAGGAGGATCGCCATGAGTTTGAAGCCATCTTGAGACTATATAGTGAGTTCCAGCTAAGGTGAGACCTTATCTTCAAAAACAAACAAAAAAAACAGCCGGGCGTGGTGGCACACACCTTTAATCCCAGCACCCCAGAGGCAGAGGTAGGAGGATCTCCAGAGTTCAAGGTCACACTGAGACTACATAGTGAATTCCAGGTCAGCCTGGGCTAGAGGGAGACCCTTACCTTGAAAACTAAAGAGATGATTCAGCAGTTAAGCTCATTTCCCAAGAAAGCCTGAGGGGGTCTGAGACTGCTTGAGTTTGATTGCCCAGCACCCACATAAACAGCTGGGGATGGCCATACATTCTAACCCCTATACTGTGGCAGGTGAGGGTGGTCAGGGATCCGACAATCATTGGGACTTGGGAAAAACAGTAAGTTCTGGAATTGGTAAGAAACTCAGTCTCAGGGTGGATGCCCAATGTTTCTCTCTGATCTCACAGGTGAGTACATAGGGCATTGCATTAGCACATTCACACACATACACCACACCACACATATACATGCAAAAAAAAAAAAAAAACACAAGCCGGGCGTAATCCCAGCACTGGGAGGCAGAAAAAAAAAGACTACATAGCTAAAAGGTCACCTGGACCAGAGTACAACAGGATAAACAGGATAAAAATTTAAAAACAAACATGATCATCACTCTTCATAAGCCCTAGGTGAGGAACCACTATTGGTATCTGGCTAAATGGATATATTATGCCCACTAAACTACTCTCTAAATGCTTATGTTTATGCCCATATATTAATGCTGTTCTCACTTTAGGTGAGAAAAGCTTCTCTTGCCTGATGGTGGAGACTCAAAACTCACCAAAGTGCTGAGAAGAAGCAACAGTGGAGTGTTAAGCACTGAGACATCTCTATCAAGACACAAGGACCAGCCGGGCGTGGTGGCTCACGCCTTTAATCCCAGCACTCGGGAGGCAGAGGTAGGAGGATCGCCATGAGTTCAAGGCCACCCTGAGACTACATAGTTAATTCCAGGTCAGCCTGGGCCAGAGTGAGACCCTACCTCGAAAAAAAAAAAAAAAAAAAAAAAAAAAAAACACAAGGACCATTGTCAAAGAGGTGGCGGAAAGAATGCAAGATCCAAAAGAAGGGGAGGAGTGCTTACAATACTGTCTTCCAGAGGCAAAGTGGTCCTAGCATTCATGACCTTGTATTGACTGACACTACATACACAAGAACTGCATAACCGGGGGTAGGGTGGGGTGGGGGAAATGGCATCAAAATAGAAGAGAGCTGGGCATGGTGACACACACACCTTTAATCCCAGCATTCAGGAAGCTGAGGTGTGAGTTCAAGGCCATCCTGGATAGTGAATTCCAGGTCTGCCTGGGCTAGAGGGAGACCTTGTCCCAGAAAAAAAAAAAAAAAAAAAAAATAGTAGACTAGTTAGAAAGGAGAGGTATTTAGTGGAGGGGTGAGATCATGATCACAGCATGTTGTCTGTATGTACAAAGGTTGTCAATAAGAAGTTAATAATGCATGGTGCTCACTTTTTGTTGTTCTCTCAGTACTGAGACAGAACCCAGAGCCTCATCCATGCTGGGTAAGTACTTAGCACTGGCCATATCCCAGTCCCAGGGCCCATTCTCAACTATCACCCTCTCCTTAGCAAATTTCTGGAAATGGCTATACAGAAGGCAGAACAGACAAGTGTCCACTTTCCACTTTTAACTCTGTGCATATAAGAGGGGAGGTTCTCTCCAGCACGAGTCCCCTTTCCTTGTACACATATCCCAAAGGCCACAGGTCAAAATTGGGAACATTTATTTTTCTAGAGGATCAGGACAGGGAGAGAGTACAGATTCTTTTTTTTTTTTTTTTTTTTAAAAAAAAATATTTATTTATTCGAGACAGAAAGAGAATGGGCATGCCAGGGCCTCTAGCCATTGCAAACAAACTCCACATGCATGTGCCACCTTGTGCACCTGGCTTTATGTGGGTAGTGGGAGATCAAACTTGGGTCCTTAGGCTTTGTAAGCAATTGCCTTAACTGCTGGGCCATCTCTCCAGTCCTATTTTATTTTATTTTATTTTATTTTATTTTATTTTATTTTATTTATTTTTTGAGGCAAGGTCTCACTTTAGCTCAGACTGACCTCTGCCTCACAATTGATGGGATTAAAGGTGTGAATCAAATGCAGATCCCTAGACATTGCAAGCAAGTGCCTTAATAACAGAGCCATCTCTCCAGCCCTGAGTACAGATTCTTTTCGTGCCAAGTGTAATGGCTGGTATTCTCCTGGGCCAATGGACACATCTCTAAGAAAGGGACAGAAATGACAAAGCAAAGCATGCCTGCACAAGGTAACTTCCTGATACAAGATATAATGTATGCTTAACAGTGTGTGTGATTCAGTTATGTTATCATTTCTCTCTGGCTTAAAAAAAAACAACTTTTTTTTTTTTTTTTTTTTTTGGTTTTTCGAGGTAGAGTCTCTCTCTAGCCCAGGCTGACCTGGAATTCACTATGTAGTCCCAGGGTGGCCTCAATCTCATGGTGATCCTCCTACCTCTGCCTCCCAAGTGACGGGATTAAAGATGTGCACCACCACGCCCTGCTTTTCCCCCTTTTCTGAAGTAGAGTGTCACTTTGTTGGACAGGCTATCCAGGAACTGGCTATCCTAAACTGGCCTTGGACTTTATCTTCCTACCTCAGCTTCTGGAGTGCTGCGGTTATTTATCTCCCTACCCAACCATGCTAAGTAGAAACATTCCCTACAATTCGGATCAGAAAAAAAAAAAAAGTAGGTTCTCCTAGGGCTGGAGTGTAGCTCAGACCACACCTGAATCCCCCTCCTACTTGTATACAAAAAATGACAGCACCACCTGAGCTACAACCACAACTTCTGGGATTTAAAAATTATTTTCAAGCCGGGCATGGTGGCACACGCCTTTAATCCCAGCACTCAGGAGGAGATGGGAAGGTGAGAGGAGATGGAGGTAGGGGAATCGCCATGAGTTCGAGGCCACCCTGAGACTACATATTTAATTCCAGGTCAGCCTGGACCAGAGTGAAGCCCTACCTTGAAAACAAAACAAAACAAAACAAAAGATGGTGGAGCCTGGTGTGGTGGTGTGAGGAAGGCAGGCTTATCACCATCTGTGTTTACTCACATTTCTTCTGTGCCCATTTCTGAAATTGATCTCCAAATAAGTGGAGTGCTTCACTGGGCTAGAGTGAGACCCTACTTCAAAAAACAAAAAAACAACAACAAAAAAAAAAGCTGGGCATGGTGGTGCACGCCTTTAATCCCAGCACTCAGGAGGCAGAGGCATAGGAGGATTGTTAGGAGTTCGAGGCCTCCCTATGACTACGTAGTGAATTCCAGGTCAGCCTGGAGTAGAGTAGGACCCTAACTCAAAAAACAAAACAAAACAAAAAAACCCTAAGGGATATGAATGTTGCCCTAGCTCCTTGAAATCAAGATTACCCAGGGGTGCACACATGCCACTATCTCCCCTGAATAAGTAAGGAAGGGAGCCATTACCAGACACAAGAACTGGAAGTTACATAAAATGTGGTCCACAGGGGCTGTAGTCAATAGCACAATGAAACCCAGAGCGGGGGAGCTGGGGAAACAAATACCCCTACCTCCATCTCCTCTCACCTTCCCATCTCTTGCCAGAGACACCCATGGGGTGAGCCTAATCAGAAGCACAGGGGTGGGAGAGCCCTACGGTGCAGCCCACAGAGCAGCCTGTAGCAGGACTGGAGAGGCAACAGGGCCCAGGCAGCATAGGCAGCTCCCTGATGTGCTGGAGCCAGTCCTGGCCTGGACTAGAAAGACTTGTACATGGGCAAATGAGAGAGTGAGTGTGAGAGCAAAGATGAGCACAGGCCAGGAAATGGAAAACAGAGGAATATGGCTCTACTGTAAGGGAAGGGTAACTTGACCACAAGAGCTTTGTCTAAGGCAGAATTACAGTCGGGACTTCTGCCCTACAGAACCTGTTGGGTGTCAGCTACACAGCCTGCAGTGCTCTGTTACTGGGGTTCTGGCTGACAAGTGAGTGGCATGGAGGGAGCTAAACTTAGGAGTTTAGACAACTTGGAAGCTAGTGGGGCCTAAACCTGGAAGCAAAGAGCAGAATGAGTTTGAGGCATCGGGAATCCCCAGGGAGAAGCAAGGCTATTAAGTCCCAAGTCCTCCTGTCTCAGTAAATGGAATACCTGGGAGCCATCTCTGACACTTCCTCTCCCCAACCATAAATCAGTTCTGGTCCTGCCCATGCTGCTCCCTCCCCCATAAACACATCTAGGACCTATTCTCTTAATTGGCACAGATACCATCCTTAACCAATCCAGACCTTTAGCCATGGCCTCCTAACTGACAGCTTTGCTTCCTGGTGTCCAACTTCAAACTAGTCTCAGTGTTAGACTGGAAGTGTGCGCCATGTCAGAGTGGGAGGGAGGGGGGCGGGCCGGGGAAGAGGCTCATTTAGAGGGGAATAAAAAGTTTCAATAAAAGTCAGGTGTGGTAGGGCATGCCTTTAATCCCAGCACTTGGGAGGCAGAAGTAGGGGGATCACTGTGAGTTCCAAGGCCACCCTGAGATTACAGAATGAATTCCAGGTCAACCTGGCCTAGAGTGAAACCCTACCTTGAAAAAAAAAAAGAGAGAGAGAGAGACTTTGGGCACATGTGGAGGTAGATAATGTTGAAAAATTTCAAAGCCAGGCATGGTGATGCATGCCTTTAATCCCAGCACTCAGCACTCGGGAGGCAGAGGTAGGAGGATCACCATTGAGTTCGAGGCCACCCTGAGACTACATAATATATTCCAGGTCAGGCTGGACCAGAGTGAGACGCTATCTCAAAAAACCAAAATAAGAAAGAAAGAAAGAAAGAAAGAAAGAAAGAAAGAAAGAAAGAAAGAAAGAAAGAAAGAAAGAAAGAAAGAAAGAAAGAAAGAAAGAAAGAAAGAAAAAAGAAAGAAAGAAAGAAAGGGGAAAAAAGAAAAATTTTAGTGTCAGGGATGGGATACCTTCCAGTGAGTTGTTGGCCAGAGAGTTCACAGATACCCCCAAAACATTATAGGCCATTGCTGAAGCCCTTGGTTTCCCACCAGGAATAGATGGTAAGACCCTATTGCTAAAGACTCCACATGGGCTGCAAGGTCACTGAGAAATCCTGCTGGAGCTGAGCTGAAAGCCTCCTCCATGTGGACCAGCTGACAGAAAGCTGGAAAAAGCTATGCTGCATGCAGTTCAATGGGAGAGAGAAAATCACCAGTAAAGATGCTCAACAGTGGACACTGCAAGCTTTAAATTTGGCCAGCCAAGCCAAATGAGCCAAGGGGTGCAAGAGTGGCATGTCTGTTATGGGGGAAACCAACCGCTCTCTCTGAAGGATGCTCCCAAAACATTACAGGCCATTGCCAGGGTTCTTGGTTTCCCAACAGAGCTAGATGGTAAGACCCTATTGCTAAGAAATCCACATATTTGGACTGCAGGTCATTGAGAAATCAAGCTGGAGTTGATCTGGAAGCTTCCTCCCTGTTTGACTAGCTGTCAGGAAGCTGGAAAAAGCTATCCAGCCTGTTGGGGAAGAAAAGTCATCAATGGTCTGGAAATTCAGACTTCAGAAAGAAGCCCCCACTGATTTCTAGAGAAGAAAAGTGCACTTGCACACCAAAAAGCTTCCTCAAATAAATCTGCATACCCCTTTAACCCACACTGTTCTCACTCTTCTTAGGAGAATCTGCTTTATTTTATTTTATTTTATTTTATTTTATTTTATTTTATTTTATTTTATTTTAGATGGCAGAAGAAAGAGAGGAGAACCAAGATCCATCAAGAAGACAGCTGATGGCCCACCATGAGACGTGCCATCTCTACCAAATCTTCCAGGGCCCAGGAGAAATTGCAGAGGAAGTGGCAACATGAATACTTCTTTTACTACTAGCCAGTTCCAGGTGGATGGTGACAGATACAGTCATCAATCAAAACCTATCAAAGCACCAGCCAGGTGTGGTGGCACACACCTTTAATCCCAGCACTCAGGAGGCAGAGGTAGGAGGATCGCCTTGAGTTCGAGGCCACCCTGAGGCTACATAGTGAATTCCAGGTCAGCCTGGGCTAGTGTGAGACTGGGATTAAGGCATGAACCAACATGCCCGGCTTTATTTATTATAATTGTTATTATTATTATCATTTTTGGGGGGAGGGTTTCGAGGTAGGGTCTCACTCTGGCCCAGGCTGACCTGGAATTAACTATGTAGTCTCAGGGTGGCCTCGAACTCAATGGCGATCCTCCTACCTCTGCCTCCTGATGGGATTAAAGACGTGCGCCACCACGCCCGGCTTGATTTTGGTTTTTTGAGGTCGGGTCTCACTGTCGCTCAAGCTGACTTGGAATTCACTATGTAATCTCAGGGTGGCCTCGAATTCATGGCTATCTTCCTACCTCTGCCTCCTGAGTGCTAGGATTAAAGGCGTGCACCATCACGCCCTGCTAACTTTGTTTTTAAATTTATTTATTTATTTAGAGAGGGCTGGGGGCAGGCAGTCAGAGAAGACAGAGAGAATGGGTGCAGCAGGACCTTCATCTGCTACACATGAACTCTGGACATATGCACCATCTTGTGTATCTTGTGTATGTAGGTCCTAGGGAATTGAACCTGGGTCCTGTGACTTCATAGGCAAGCACCTTAACCATTTAGCCATTTGTACAGACCTAAATATTATATATTTAAAATTTTTTGGTTTTTCGAGGAGGTAGGTTCTCACTCTAGCCCAGGTTGACCTGCAGTTCACTATGTAATTTCAGGGTGGCCTCAAACTCGCGGTGATCCTCCTACCTCTGCCTCTAGAGTGCTGGGATTAAAAGCCTGTGCCATCACACCTGACTCTGGCTAATATTTATTTCAATTTATTTATTTATTTGAGAGGAAGGGAGGGAGAGAGAGAGAGAGAACACCAGGCTTCCACCCACTGCAAATGAACTCCAGACACATGCATCACTTTGTGCCTCTGGTTTACATGGGTCCTTTGACTTTGCAGGCAAGCACCCTAACCATTAAGGCACCTCTCCAACCCTGCAATATCTTTAAATTTTATTTGTTTATTTGAGAGAGAAAGAGGCAGATAGAAAGAGAGAGAAAATGGGTCTCTATCTCTTGTAAACAAACTTCAGATGCATGTGCCACCTTGTGCATCTGGCTTTCTATGGTTACTAGGGAATCAAACCTGGGTCCTCTGGCTTTGCTAGTACCTTAACTGCGAATCCATCTCTCCAGCCCTACTCTCCCTTTTGGTTAGAGAAGTTTCTCTTTTCAGATGGCAGTGCCCATTAGGGTGACTCAAAACTTTCTGAAGTGTTAAGAAGGGACAGTAGAGGGCTAGAGAGATAGCTCAGCGATTAAAGGTGCTTGCTTATTAAAGCCTGAAAGCCCGACAGTCTGGGTTCATTTCTCCAGGATCCATGTAAAGCCAGATGCACAAAGTGCCACATGTGTCTGGAGTTTGTTTGCAGTGGCAGCAGGCTCTGGTGTGCCTATACTCACTCTCTTCCTCCATCCCTCCCTCCCCCCGCCCCCGACAGTGTTGTGTTCAGCACTAAAGTGAGACATCTCTATCACACCCTCCAAAGCTTACAGACCATTGTGGAAGAGGTAGGGGAAAGAATTTAAGAGCCAAAGGAAGGGGAGGAGTGCTTACAATACTGTCTTCCAGACACAAAGTGGCCTAGATATTCATGACCTCACAGAAGCTGACAATACCTACACAAGAACTGCATAATATTGGGGGTGGGGAATGAATAGAAGCCAGGACTGGTGGCGCATGCCTTTAATACCAGCATTCATGAGGCAGAGGTAGGAGGATCACCACGAGTTCGAGACCACCCTGAGACTACATAGTGAATTCCAGGTCCTGGGCTAGAGCAAGACAGTACCTTGAAAAACTGAAAAAAGAAGAAAAAAAAAGAAAAAAAGGAAGAACGATTAGTTGGAAAGAAAACGGGATTCTGTGGAGGAAGGATTTCAGAAGGAGAAAAGGGAGGGGATTATGATCATGGTATATTGTCTTTATTTATGGAAGCTGTCAGTAAGAAGTTTCTTATTTTTTTTTTTTACATATTTATTTATTTGTTTACAAGCAGAGACAAAGAGAAAGATGGGGTTGGGGGGAGGAAATGCCAGGACCTCTAGACACTGCAAACAAACTCCAGATGCATGTGCTACTTTGTGTATGTAGTTTTCCAAAGGTACTGGGAAACTAAACCCTGATCATTAGGCTTTGTAGGCAAGTGCCGTAACTGCTGAGCTATTTATCTAGCCCAAGAAGTTATGTTTTTTTTTTTTTGTTTTTTGTTTTTCAAGGTAGGGTCTCGCTCTGGCCCAGGCTGACCTGGAATTAACTATGTAGTCTCAGGATGGCCTCGAACTCTCGGCGATCCTCCTACCTCTGCCTCCCGAGTGCTGGGATTAAAGGCGTGCGCCACCACGCCTGGCTGAAGTTATGCTTTTTTAAAAAAATATTTTTATTTATTTATTTGCAAGCAGAGACAGAGAAGAGAGGCAGACACAGAGAGAATGGGCACACCAGGGCCTCTAGCCACTGCAAACGAACTCCAGATGCATGTGCCCCTTGTGCATCTGGCTTATGTGGGTCCTGGAGAATCGAACCGGGATCCTGTGGCTTGGCAGGCAAACTGCTAAGCCATTTCTCCAGCCCTGCTTTTTTTTTTTTTTTTTTTTTTTTTCTAAGAGCACAGTGAATTCTAGGTCAGCCCGAGCTAGAGTGAGATCCTACCTTGAAAAAAAAAAGCAAGGGGCCAGAGAAATGGCTTAGCAGTTAAGGCACTTGCCTGGGAAGCCTAAGGAAACAGGCTCGATCCCCCAGAACCCACACAATAGATGCACATGATGGCGCATGCAACTGGAGTTCATTCACAGTGGCTAGAGGCTCTGGCACGCCCATTCTCTCTCTTGTTCATAAATCAATAAATGAACGAAAGCCGGGCGTGGTGGCGCACGCCTTTAATCCCAGCACTCGGGAGGCAGAGGTAGGAGGATAGCCAAGAGTTCGAGGACACCCTGAGACTACACAGTTAATTCCAGGTCAGCCTGGACCAGAGTGAGACCCTACCTTGTAAAACCAAAAAAAAAAAAAAAAAAAAAAAAAAAAAAATGAATATAAAATATTTAAAATAAATAAAGAGCACAGAGTTTCTGTCTAGGGTAATGAAAAAGTTCTAGAGATGGATGATGGTAATGGCTATACAATGTGAGCACAACTGGACACTTAAAATTATTTCAAATGAGGCCTGGCATGGCAACACATGCTTGCAATCTCAACGGGCTAAGGCAAGAAGATCACCAGTTCAAGAATAGCCCTGGCTATATAGTAAGACCCTTTTTTTTTTTTTTTTAGATTTTTAAAATATTTATTTATTTATTATTTATGAGAGAGTGAGATAGAGAGTGAGAATGGGCATGCCAGAGCCTCTAGCCACTGCAAATGAACTCCAGATGCATGCGTCACCATGTGCATCTGGCTTACATGGGAACCGGAGATTTGAACCAGGGTCCTTAGGCTTCACAGGCATGCGCCTTAAACTGCTAAGCCATTTCTCCAGTCCCCCCTTTTTAAAAACTTTTTTATTTTTTTGGTTTTCAGAGGTAGGGTCTCACTCTAGCTCAGGCTGACCTGGAATTCACTATGTAGTCTCAGGATGGCCTTGAACTCTTGGCGATCCTCCTACCTCTGCCTCCCAAGTGCTGGGATTAAAGGAGTGCACCAGCACACCAGGCTTTAAAATTTTTTTTTTTTTTGGTTTTCTGAGGTAGGGTCTCGTTCTAGCGCAGGCTGACTTGGAATTCACTATGTAATCTCACAGTGGCCTTGAACTCACGGCGATCCTCCTACCTCTGCATCCCAAGTGTTGGGATTAAAGGTGTGCGCCACCATGCCCAGCTTAAAATAAATATTTTAAATTAAATTTAATTTTTTTGGTTTTTCAAGGTAGGGTATCATTCTAGTCCAGGCTGTCCTGAAATTCACTATGTAGTCTCAGGGTAGCCTTGAATTCATGGTGATCCTCCTACCTCTGCCTCCTTGAGTACTGGGATTAAAGGTATGTGTCACCGTGCCCAGCTCCTATCCTTTTTATTTTTGTTTTTTGTTTTCGAGGTAGGGTCTCACTCTAGCCCAGGCTGACCTGGAACTCACTATGTAATCTCAGGGTGGCCTCGAACTCACAGTGATCCTCCTGCTTCTGCCTCCCAAATGCTGGGATTAAAGGTGTGTGCCCACCACGCCCATCAAATGGTAACTTTTATACAACATATATTTTACCACAATTAGTTAAAAAAAGAAGCCGGGCGTGGTGGCGCACGCCTTTAATCCCAGCACTCGGGAGGCAGAGGTAGGAGGATTGCCGAGAGTTCGAGGCCAGCCTGAGACTACATAGTGAATTCCAGGTCAGCCTGGACCAGAGTGAGACCCTACCTTGCAAAACCAAAAAAAAAAAAAAAAAACACACCTAAAGGAATTTTTCAATGACTCCTTCTGGCTCTCAACATCAAATCTAAGTTCTTTTCATTGACCTCCAATGTTCACTGGCACACCCAGCCTGCCTCTTCTCCAGAACTCTCCCAACTCTGTCATGTGAGGATCAGCCATAAGCCAGTCCCTCTAATCTCCCAGTTCCCTTCCTTGTCGAGGACTACCCACCACCTCCGCCCAGCCCTGCACACTGCCCTTGCCCACAGCACTCATTCTTTTCCCCACATGGTACTTGCCACACTGGCTAATTCATTCGTGTGTCTGCCGTGAAGTATATGCTCCACAAACATAAATAATAAATCTGTTTCTTCTATATGTACAAGCTGGCACAGGGTGCATAGACTCTAGTCACCTGTTCCTAGGCAAGAAACAGGGCTAGGTGTCTTCTAGATTCACACCACACATTCTTTAGTCAATACCTAACCTTATTTCAATAATAATAGGAGGAAGAGGAGGAGGAAGACACCTGACTGATGACCTTTGGCCTCCACAAGCACATGTGTATGCACATACACATACACAAAATGCACAAAACTGAAAACAAATTTCATAAATAAAACAGAAAATATCTGCCCAGCATGGTGGCTTACATCTACAGCACTCGGGAAATTAAGGTAGAAGAATCATTGTGAATTCCAGGAAAGCTTAGACTACAGAGTGAATTCCAGCCTCAAAAAAATGTGTGCGGGGGCTTGATGGCTTAGCGATTAAGGTACATGCCTGCGAAGCCTAAGGACCCCGGTTCGATTCTCCAGGTCCCATGTAAGCCAGATGCACAAGGGGGTGCACGTGTCTGGAGTTTGTTTGCACTAGCTAGAGGCCCTGGTGCGCCCATTCTCCTCTCCCTCTCTCTTTCCCTCTCTCTGTCTCTAATAAATAAATAAAAATAAAATCTTAAAAGCCAGGCGTGGTGGCATATGCCTTTAATCCCAGCACTTGGAAGGCAGAGGTAAGAGAATTGCTGAGTTCGAGGCCACCCTGAGACTATATAGTTAATTCCAGGTCAGACTGAACCAGAGTGAAACCCTACCTTGAAAAACCAAAAAAAAAAAAAAAAAAAAAAAAAAAAAAAAAAAAAAAAAAAAAAAAAAAACCCTTAAAAAAAGGTGCATGTACGTGTGTGTGTGTGTGTGTGTGTGTGTGTGTGTGTGTGTGTGCGTGCATGTGCATGTGTGTAACTCAGCTGGGAGAGTGCTTGCCTAGATGTACAAGACCCACGGCTTGGATCCTCAGCCCTGCATAAACAAGGTGTGGTGGTGTAAGTCTCTATAATCCTAGCACTTGAGGGTGGGTGCAGGAATTTAAGATCATCCTTGGCTACATAGTGAGTTCAAGGCCAGCCTGGACTAAATGACAGCCTATCTAAAACAATAATAATGCCAGGTGTGGTGGTGCACACATTGAGTCCCAGCACTTGGGAAGCAGAGGTAGGAGGGTTGCCATGAGTTAGAGGCCATCCTGGGACTACATAGTGAATTCCAGGTCAGTCTGGGCTAGAGAGCAAGACCCCACGTCGAAAACAAAAAAGTATACTACTAATAATATACTTCCTGTCTAAGAGCTGAAAGTATAAGAGGCAGCAAGCATTGTCTGTAAGGCCTCATCCGGGAATGTACAGGTCAGGTGACTCAAACTTCCCTTTACAATACTTGTGCACATGTCTGCAAATGACTGTAACAACACTGCAGATATTGTTGTGTTTTATTGCCAAGTGCGGTGGCACATGCCTTTAATCCTAGCACTTGAGAGGCAGAGTTTGAATCCACCTGTGGCTGCAGTGAGTTCCAGGTCAGCCTGGACTAGAGTGAGATCCTACCCAAAACAATTAAAAAATTTTATCAAGCACAAAATTACAAATACAAAAGCTTAATTACACATGAAGTCCCACCTTTTGTTTATTCCAAGGTGACATTCATAGGATAAATACTTACCTGCAAGAGCAGGCAGGTAAAGCTATTGTCAGTCAAGCTCAAAAAAAAAAAAAAAAATCCATACTGGGAGTGGTTGGCACACACCTTTAATCCCAGCACCCGGAGGCAGAGGTGGGAGGATCACCATGAGTTCAAGGCCACACTGAGACTACCTAGTGAATTCTAGGTCAACCTGGGCTAGAGTGAAACCCTACCTTAAAACACAAAACACACACACACACACACACGGCTGGAGAGATGGCTTAGTAGTTAAGGTGCTTGCCTGCAAAGCCAAAGGACCCAGGTTCAACTCTCCAGGACCCACGTAAGCCAGAGGCACAAGGGGGTGCATGCATCTGGACTTCGTTTGCAGTGGCTGAAGGCCCTAGCATGCCCATCCTTCTTTCTCTCTACCTACCTATTTCCATATCTCTCTCTCAAATAAATAAATAAATAAATAAATAAATAAATATTTAAAACGCATATACACACACAGTTTCATCATCCATCAAACTAGAAGGGTGCAGAAAATATTTTGATTTTTTTTTCCCCCAAGGGAGGGTTTCACTCTAGCACAGGCTGACACGGAGCTCACTCTGCATCTATTCTCCAACCTCTGCCTCCCAAGTGCTGGTATTAAAGGTGTATACTACCATGTCCGGTTAGAAAACGTTTTGCTGGGACTCTTGCAACTAGGCTCACCAGCAGTACAAAATAACGGTGTTCCATTACATACACATATAGATTCCAAGCCACACGCATGGGTCAGAAACTTGAGTCATAGTTCCTAAGACACAGGTATGCTACAACTTGGCCCTTCAATGCTCCCCCCTAAGTTTATGTGTTAAAGGATCAGTCCCCATCTCGGCACTACTAGGAGGTGGTGGGAACTGTAAGAGGTGGGGCCTAAACCAGGCATGATGGCAACATGCCATTATCCAAGCACTTGGGAGACAGAGGGAGGAGTGCTTTGAGTTTGAGGCCATCTGAGGCTACACAGAAAGATCTTGTCTCAAAATAAAATATATACATATGTATGTACATATATACATACATAGATACATGAATAAGTGTACAACTGATGGCCTCTAAAGAGCAAGATGCTACCTCAAAATAAGAAAAAGTGAGCTGGGCGTGGTGGCTCACGCCTTTAATCCCAGCACTCGGGAGGCAGAGGTAGGAGGATTACTGTGAGTTTGAGGCCACCCTGAGAATACAGAGTAAATTCCAGGTCAGCCTGGGCTAGAGTGAGACCCTACCTCAAAAAAAAAAAAAATAAAACAAAAAAATAGAAAAGAAAAAGTGGAAGGTCTTCCAGTCACTGAAGGCATGCTGTCCTTGACGGGGTATTAGGCCCTACCACGTGCTCCTGCCAATATGTGTTGCCTTACCACAAGACTGAGAACCCCAAAACTTTGGGACTAAATAAGCCTCTCCTGCCTTTAAGTTAATTATCTCAGGCATGTGCTACAGTCACAGGAAGCTAACACATGGGGCCTCCTTTAACCAATCATCTTTCTCTCCCAATAGACTGTGCTGCTGGTGACATTTTACACACTATTTAGAACACACAGAATACCTTTTGGGGCCTTCTTTGACCAAAAGTCTTCATTATACTCCTGAGAACCTGCAGGATTCCAAGCTCTTAGCCATCTTTTAGTAAAGCCCTGTGGACTCTAGATCAGGAGTGGCCCAAAGCACCCTCCCAGGTCCACTCACTTCCCTTGCCTTTCTTTGCCTTCCTGGCCTCCTTGTTCTGACTCCGTGGTTCCCATCACCTGCCTCCTTGCTGCTTGCACACTGAGCTACCCAGTCCTTTCTGGGCCAGCGGGTTGTCCTCCCACAAGGCTTTCACAAGGCTTGTCCAGCTCCCAGGAAACTTCAAGGGCTGGACAGCTGACACCTCAGCCTTTGACACTCTCCTCAGACTCTGACCCAGTGCTAATGGCACATGTGGCCTCGGCTGCCTTCAGCCCCCTGGGGCACATTCTATGGAAACAGATACCCTCCCACTGGAAGAGCCTGGGGCTTCTCTCTACTAGAGTAGTGAGAAGAAGGAGTGAAGGAGGAAGAATGTCTTAGACCAGTCCGCTCCCCCTAGGAAACACGAGCCCATTTCAGCACAGCCCTATTTCACAGAAATTAAGTCACTCAGGCCAGGCATAGTGGTGCGTACTTGTAATCCCAGGGCTTGGGAGGTGGAGGAAGGAGGATCATGAGTTCAAAGCCAGCCCTATACATATCAAGTTCCAAGTCAGCCCAGACTACTTAAGACCTTGTCTGGGGGAAAAGAAAGAAAAGAGACAGAGAGAGAGAGAGAGAGAGAGAAAGAAAGAAAGAAAGAAGAGAGAGAGGAGGGAGGGAGGAAGGAATGGAGATCGGCTGGGCATGACGGTGTATACCTTGAACCCAGGCAGGCCAGCAGGCTTTGCAAGCAAGTGCCTTTAACCTCTGAGCCATCTCTCCAGTCTGTTAGTCCCTTTTAAGATGGGCAAACTGAGGCTTAGACTTACCCAAGACTGCACAGCTAGTCAGTGGCAAAGCCAGGAGTCAATGTCCAGGTATGTCTGAGTAAGGAAGCTTTTGCAAAGTGCAGATTCCCTGACCCCACCTCAAACCTCGTGGATTATAGGCTGTCCAAGGTGGGGCCCAGGAGGCTTTTGTTTGTTTTTTGAGGTAGTGTCTTCCGGTAATCCAGACTGTAGTTTCAATGTGGCCTTGAACTCCCAGTGATCCTCCTATCTCTGCCTCCCAGTGCTGGGGTTAAAGGTGTGTGCCACCACATCCTGTGTAAAACTGTTTTTAAAAAATATTTTATATTTTTATTTATTTGAAAAGAGAGAGAAAGAGGCAGATAGATAGAGAGAGAATAGATGTGCCAGGGCCTCTAGCTCCTGCAAATGAACTCCACAATGCATGCACCACCTTGTGTATCTAGCTTATGTAGGTCCTGGGGAATTGAACCTGGGTCCTTTGGCTTTGCAGGCAAGTGCCTTAACCATTAAGCATCTCTCCAGCCCCAAAACTTTTCTTTGTTTTTTTTTTTTGTTGTTGTTGGTTTTTTGAGGTAGGGTCTCACTCTAGCTCAGGCACTGACCTGGAATTAACTATGTAGTATCAAGGTAGCCTCGAACTCATGGCGATCCCCCTACCACTGACTCCCGAGTGCTGGGATTAAAGGCACGTGCCACCACACCCGGCTCCAAAACTATTTTTAAATTTATTTATTTTGTTTTTATTTATTTGAGAGAGAGAGGGGCAGACAGAGAGAGAGAATGGGTGTGCTAGGGCCTCCAGCCACTGCAAATGAACTCCAGATGCATGTGCCACTTTGTGCATCTGGCTTATGTGGGTCTTGGGGAACTGAACCAAGGTCCTTTGGCTTTGTAGGCAAACATCTTAACTGCTAAGCCATCCCTCCAGCCCCAAAGCTTTTTTTTTTTTTTTTTAAACAAATTTCCCAGGTGAGACTCTCAGTCCCAGCGTGAGGACTACTCTGATTAGACCACACTACATTTCTTGGAAGTGCCAGGGCTCTAAGCAGGACACAGTAACAGACAGTCAATACCACCAGCTGCCTCACCCCTGCATCAACTGCACATCACCCACTTCATTACTCTTCTTCGGCTCACAGGAATTGGGAGGAGGGCGATCACCACACAGGAAGTACTGGGGCCCTTTTACCTAGTGATGACAGGCTCCGTGTCACATGTGAGGGACCCCAGACTGATCTATCTAATCTATCTGCTCAACGGCAGAGGAAGGGGAAGAGAAACAAAGCAAAACCGCAGGTGACATGGGACATGTGCTGCTTCCTCCTGCGCCCTGTAAGAAAGCTGATCTGATCCAGTAACTACTTACATGGACTGTCCCAAAGTTCCTTGTCATAATACTTTACCTGTACAGGACAGGCTCTCAATTTCTGTGTTCTAGAAAAACTGATGGTAACCAATTTTCAAATGGCTCTTGGCTTGGCCACTAGAGATAATGGATTAAGAAGCAGGGCTGGAGGGATGGCTTAGTGGTTAAGTTAAGGCATTTGCCTGCAAAGCCAAAGGACCCAGGTTTGATTCCCCAGGACCCACGGGGCGCATGTGTCTGGAGTTCATTTGCAGTGGCTGGAGGCCCTGGCATACCCATTCTCTCTCTCTCCCTCTTTCTCTGTCAAATAAATAAATATAAATATAAATAAAATATTTTTTTAAAAAAAGAAGCAGTGTGCTTGAATAGCTCCCCTGCCAGGGAGTCTGCCCTCTTTCCTCAGTTGCCTCCATTGCCAATGGCAGACGCTGTCTGGCCAGTGAACTAAAGGTCAGTTTACTAATGAGGCCAAGGTCAGAAGTTGGGCTTCAAGTTAAGTTCAGTTTCCTTGCCTTGCCTTGCCTTGCCTTGCCTCTAAGGTCACAGACCATCCCCCGTGCCTCCATCCCCCAACCTGCTACTTAGTCATAAAAAAAGGAAGCGGCCAAGGTGTAGAGAGATCAAAACAAGTCCGACACCACTCATGGAAACAGCCAACTGGGAGAATGGTGACAGATGGTGACCAGCAGCATGCTGGATCTGAAGGCCACCACATCAGAAGTGACCTGGCATCACCTAATCTGTTCTCCTGGAAGTGAGGTGGCAGATCAAAGCATTTCTTACTAATCACCATTGAGTATTAATTACTTGTAAGGTAACTGGACCCAGAGCAGACCTCGCTCCTCGCCTCACATCCGGCTGGCCTCAGTGAGCACCCTTGATCTTTCAACCCCATGGGCATTAAATTGGGAGGAGGCCCACTGCAAACCTGGGAACCCGGAGACCCAGGGTGGCCCATGCAGCCAGTCATTCAGCGATTCCTTCCTTTCCTGTTAACTTTTTAACCCTACCAGCCAGGAAATGCTTACTTAAGTGTGGCCCTTACCAGCCTCCCCTCCCCCTTCCCTCTGTCACAGATTATTGGGCTTTCACAAAAATTCATGACGGAAACAAGCACATCTGGGGACAGACACCTTGTTGCTCATAAGCTGTGTGGCCTGTGGTGCATTGTGTATTTCTCTGAGCCATTCGTCTCCTCAACTGCACATGGACATAAAGCCATCCAAAGAAATATCTAAAATTCCATAGGTAGAAAAAAAAATCACTTAAAAAAACTGGCCAGGTGAGGTAGCTTATGGTTGGATAACCCCAACTCTTTGGAGCCTGAGGGCCTGTCCCTAAATAAATATATACATATATTTATTTTAAGGGCTGGGGAATAGCTCAGTGGTAGAGTACTTGCCTAGAATGAGCAGGGCACTGGGTTGCATCCACAGTACCAGCAAGAAAAATAAAATAAAAAGCCCATGTAAAAGTGCAAGGCTGAGAACACAGCAGTTGCCTAGCATATGAGAGGCTCTGCATTTCATGCTGAGCACTGGAAAAAACCCTGTAGTCAAAATCCATAGCATTATTCACAATAGCCAAAGGGTAGAAGCAGCCCATCAACAGATGAATAAGGGGCTGGAAAGATGGCTTAGCGGTTAAGGCATTTGCCTGCAAAACCAAAGGACCTTGGTTCAGTTCCCCAGGACCCATGTAAGCCAGATGCACAAGGTGGCGCATGTGTCTGGAGTTCGTTTACAGTGGCTAGAGGTCCTGGCACACCCATTCTCCCTCTCTCTGTCTCTCTCTCTCTGCCCCCCTCTCTCTTGAATAAATAAAATATAAAAATAAATAAATAATAAAAAATTTAAAAACAGATGAATAATAAACAGAATGTGTAAAATAAAAAAAGGAAAATACCTAAAAAAATTTAAAAACCAGACTGGAGAGATGGCTTAGTGGTGAAGGCACATGCCTGCAAAGCCTAAGAACCCAGGTTCGATTTTGATTCTCCAAGTCCCATGTAAGCCAGATGCATAAGGTGGCACATGTGTCTGGAGTTCGTTTGTAGTGGCCAGAGGCCCTGGTGTGCCCATTCTCACTCTCTATGTCTCTCTCCTTCTCTCTGTCTCTAATGAATAAATAAATAAAAATAAATCTTTTTTTTTTTTAATTTTAAACCCACAAATGTGGCTATCTATATAATGGAGTATTATTTGACCATAAAAGGGAAGGGCTAATCTTTGCTATATTGTTGGAGAAAAAAAAAAAAAAAGCTGGGCATGGTGGAGCACACCTTTAATCCCAGCACTCGGGAGGCAGAGGTAGGAGGATCACCATGAGTTCAAGACCACCCTGAGACTACATAGTGAATTCAAGATCAGCCTGGGCTAGAGTGAGACCCAACCTCGAAAAAAAGAGAGAGAGAGAGAGAGAGAGAGAAAAGCTCAGTGGTTAACAGCACTTGCTTGCAAAGTCTGATGGTCTGGGTTCAAATCCCCAATACCCATGTGTTTGCAGTCAGCTTCATGTTACTGGCAGAAAACATCTGACCAAGAGCAGCTTGTGGGAGGCGAGGGTTTATTGTGGCTTTCAGACTTGAGAAGAAGCTCTATGGTGGCAGAGAAAAACGATGGCATGAGAAGAGGCTGGACATCACCTCCTAGCCAACATCAGGTGAACAAGAGCAGGAGAGTGTGCCAAACATTGGCAAGGGGAAGCTGGCTGTAACACCCAAAGCCTTCCTCTCAACAACACACTGCCTCCAGGAGGCTACAATTCTCAAATTGCCACAAGCTGAGGACCTAGCATTCAGAATACACAAATTTATGGGGGACACTTGAATCAAACCACCACACCATGTAAAATCATGCACAAAGTGGCGCATGAATCCAGAGTTTGTTTGCAGTGGCAAGAAGCCTAGTACACCCATAATCTCTCTCTCCCTCTCCCTCCTCTTCTTACAAATAAATAAATAAAATAATAAAGCAGGCATGGTTGTGCATGCTTTTAATCCAGGACTCAGTAGAGGTAGGAGGGGCACTGTGAGTTTGAGGCCAGGCTGGGACTATAGAGTGAGTTCTAGGTCAGTCTGGGCTTGGAAAAGCTCCCTCATCCCCCAAAAAAGTTACGGAACGCCACACATCTGTGATTTCATTTTTAAGAAAAGTCCAGAACAGGCTGGATGTGGTGGCTCACTTCTTTTTTAAAAAAAATATTATATTATTTATGTATTTATTTGAGAAAGGGAGAGAGATACAGAAATAGGCATGTAGAAAGAGCGAGAATGGGCGCGCCAGGTTCTCTAGCCATTGTAAAAAAAACTCCAGATGCGTGTGACCTGAAGAATTGAGCCTTGAACGGGAATCCTTAGGCTTCACAGGCAAACGTTTAGCCTCTAAGCCATCTCTCCAGCCCATGGCTCACTTCTTTAATCCCAGAACTCAGGAGGAAAGGTAAGAGGATTGCTGTAAGTTTGAGACCAGCCTGAGACTATATAGTGAATTCCAGGTCAGCCTAGGCTAGAGTGAGACCCTTCCTAAGGTGGGGGGGGGGGCTGTGGGGAAGTTACTATCAAAAAGGAGGGTAACTTGGGGCTGGAGAGATGGCTCAGAGGTTGAGATGTTTGCCTGCAAAGCCTAATGATCCAGGTTCGATTCCGCAGGACCCATATAAAGCCAGATGCACAAGGTGGCACATGTGTCTCAAGTTCATGTGCAGTGGCTGGAGGCCCTGGCACACCCGTTCTCTCCCTCTCTCTCTGCTTGCAAATAAATCAATCAATCTATCTATCTATCTATAATCTATCTATATATATGGTTTTTCCGAGGCAGGGTCTCATTCTGGCCCAGGCTGACCTTGAATTCATTATGTAGTCTCAGGATGGCCTCAAACTCACGGTAATCCTCCTACCTTTACCTCCTGAGTGCTGGGATTAAAGGCATTCACCACCATGCCAGGCATAAATTATATATATATGTACTTTGTAGTCTCAGGGTGGCCTTGAACTCACAGTGATCCTCCTACCTCTGCCTCCCAAGTGCTTAGATTAAAGGCGTGTGCCACTAAACCTGGCAAAAATATATTTAAAAACATTTTTATTTATGTATTTATTTATTTAAGAGAGAAGGAAATAGAGAGTAAGATATAATGGGTATACCAGGGCCTCCTGCCTTGCATACAAACTTTGGATGCATGTGCCGCTTTGTGCATCTGGCTATATGTGGGTACTGGGGAATTAAATCCTAGCCATCAGGCTTTGTAAACAAGGAGGGAGATATACAGCCATGGTGGAAAAGGGAAGAAAAAAGGAAGAAAAGAAGTAAAGGAGTGAAGCAAAGAGAATCCACCTGACAGAGAAAGGAAATCATCACTCATAGTTAACAGGTGACCACCAGGGGGCACATCTCGAATTTTCCACAGCTTGTAAAGCAAAAACATTCACAATGAACCCATCACCCAAATCATTCATGTTCACTCGGGTTCCCTCTTCCAGAAGCCTTCCTGAAAAGGAGGCTCTTCTGACACAACTTCCAGAGGAGGGTGGAAGAAAGCAGGACATGGGCTCCTGGCTGTGAGCAGTCTGCATCTTACCTTTGGTGTCTTCTTAGGCCAGCTGACCACAGGGACTCCAGTAATAGCCAGGCTGGGGTCATCATCTGCGTGTTCCTTCAGGACGTTCTGTCACCAAACAAAGGAGCTACATTAGCCCAGGGTGAAATGGGAGTGGGTCTCTAAACAGGGCATGAAGCTAGATTTTGACCTATGTGAAAGAGTACATAGTTAAATTTGGTGTATGCATCTGGAGTTTGTTTGCAGTGGCCGGAGGCCCTGGCACACTCTCTCCTCTTAAAATAAATAAATATTTAAAAATTTTTTATGTATTTATTTATTAGAGACAGAGAGGTGGGGGGAGAGAGAAAGGGAGAGAATGGGTGTGTCAGGGCCTCCAGCCACTGCCAAACGCACTCCAGATGCATGTGCCACCATGTGCATCTGGCTTATGTGGGACCTGGAGAATTGAACCAGGGTCCTTAGGCTTCATAGGCAAACACCTTAACCGCTAAGCCATCTCTCTAGCCCAATGTTTTTGTTTTTAATTAGGAGGCTAGAGAGATGGCTCAGTAGTTAAAGACGATTGCTTGAAAAGCCTGATGGTCTAGGTTCGATTGCCCATGTAAAGATAGATGTAGGAGGTGGCACATGGGTCTGGAGTTCATTTGCAGTGGCTGGAGGCCCTGGCGTGTCCATTCTCTCCTGCTTCTTTCTCTCTCCCTCTCAAATAAAAATATAGGCAGGTATGGTGTCACATGTCTTTAATCCCAGCACTTGGTAGGCAAAGGTAGGAGGCCAGCCTGAAACTACAGAGTAAGTTCTAGGTCAGTTTGGGCTAGAGCAAGACCCTATCTTAAAAAACAAAACAGGGATGGGTGTGATGGCACACACTTTTAATCTTGGCACTCAGGAGTCAGAGGTAGGAGGATCTCAGTAAGTTCAAGGCCACCTTGAGACTACATAGTGAGTTCCAGGTCAGCCTGGGCTAGAGCAGGAAACTACCTCGAAAAAAAGAAAAAGAAAGAAAAAAGAAACATACACACACAACTAACTCCCTATCTCTACTCTTTCCCTGCTTGCAAATAAAAAATACAGTATAAAAAAATAACAATTTTTACAAATTCCAATCAGACAGTAATAACAGGTATAGTAAAGCAACACAGGATTTTTAGGCTGTCAGTTTTTCTCATATGCATGCAGCACAATCGTTCCTCAGTATCCATGTGGAACTGGTTCCCAAACCTTCCACAGACACCAAAACCCACATGTGCTCTACTCTCTCACAGAAATGTTCGCAGTGTTTTCATATAACCCATACGTTTCACTCCTTCCTTTAAATCATGTCTAGATTACTTTTAATACCCAACTCAATGTAAATGCTGTAATATTTAATAACAATAAATAGTTATTATGCTGTGTTTTTATTAGAATGTTTTGCTATTATGTTGCTATTTTTTATTGTCCACTCCCACTTGAGAATTATCGATTTGAAATTGATTGAGCCCACAGATGCAGGAGCCTGAACCCACAGACTCAGAGGGTGAACTGTACAATGGAGAAGAACAAAGAGGACATAATTCAACTCGAGGCTGGTCTGCACACGGTGTGTAAGAAAGGCTACCAAAAGGGGCCGCGAGAGCATCCCATCTCTGGGGAGAGAGGGATTTCATCACAATATGGTTACCATTGCCAGCTCACAAGGATACAAAAAAGCAGAACAACTTCTAATTGGCTTTTTGTTGTTGTTGTTTTTTGAGGTAGGGTTTCACTCTAGCCCAGGCTGACCTGGAATTCACTCTATAGTCTCAGGGTGGCCTTGAACTCATGGCAATCTTCCTACCTCTGCCTCCCGAGTGCTGGGATTAAAGGCATGCACCATCACGCCCAGCTTGGCTTTTTTTAAAAATTAATTATTTATTTAATTGCAAGGGGGGTGATGGCAATGGGTGCTCCAGGGTATTTGTCATTGCAAACAAATTCCAGATACATGTAACACTTTGTGCATCTGGTTTATATGGGCATTTGGGAATTGAACCCCAGTTGTCAGGCTTTTCAAGGAAGCCCCTTTAACCACTGAGCCATCTCTGCAGCCCAGCTTTGGTTTTTATGTTTTATAAAAAATTATTTATTTATTTATGAGTGACAGAGAGAGAAAGAGGGAGAGAGAGAGAGAAAGAGGGAGGGAGAGAGAAAAAGAGAGAATGGGCACACCAGGACCTCTAGCCACTACAAATGAACTCCAGATGCATGCGCCACCTTGTACATGGTTACTGGGGAATTGAGCCTCAAACTGGGGTCCTTAGGCTTCAAAAGCAAGCACTTAACCACTAAGCCATCTTTCCAGCCCTGTTTTGTTTGCTTTTTTTTTTTTTTTTTTTTTGAGGCAGGGTCTCACTTTTGTCCAGGCTGATCTGGAACTTGCTGCGTAGTCCCAGATTGGCCTCCAACTCAGCAATCCTCCAACAACAGCAATCTGCCTCTCACTGGCCCAGGCCGACCTGGAATGCACTATGTAGTCTCAGGGTGGCCTAGAACTCAGAGTGATCCTCCTACCTCTGCCTCCTGAGTGCTGGATTAAAGGTGTGTGCCCTACACCTGGCCGACTTTTGTATTTATTTATCTGAGACAGAGAGAAAGAAGCAGATAGAGAGAATGGGCACATCAGGGCCTCTAGCCACTGCAAACAAACTCCAGAGCATGTGCCACCTTGTGCATCTGGCTTATGTGGGTCTTGGGGAATCGAACCTGGGTCTGTAGGTTTTGCAGGCAAATGCCTTAACTGCTGAGCCATCTTTCCAGACCTGACTTTGTTTTTATTTATTTTTTTTGTTTGTTTGTTTTTCAAGGTAGGGTCTTGCTCTAGCCCAGGCTGACCTGGAATGCACTATGTAGTCTCAGGATGGCTTTAAACTCACAGTGATCTTATCTGTGCCTCCCAAGTGCTGGGATTAAAGCTGTATGCCACCATGCCCAGCTTGGTTTTTATTTTCTTTTCTTTTTTTCTTTCTTTTTTTTTTTCGAGGTAGGGTCTCACTCTAGCCCAGGCTGACCTGGAATTCACTATGTAGTCTCAGGGTGGCCTCACCGGTGATCCTCCTACCTCTGCCTCCCAAGTGCTGGGATTAAAGGCGTGCACCACCACGCCCGGCCCCAGCTTGGTTTTTAATTTTAATCTTTTTGTTTGTTTTTGTTGCTGAGGAATTGAACGCAAGGCTTCACACACACTAATAACAGGCACTCTCTACCACTGAGTCACATCTTTTACCTAATTACTGTTTCTTTACATATTTTATTTTTATTTATTAGGAGACAGAGAGAGAGAAAATTGGCAATGCCAGGGCCTCTAGCCACTGCAAATGAACTCCAGACACATGTGCCACTATGTGCATCTGGCTTACGTGGGTTCTGGGGAATTGAACCTGAGTCAGATTTCACAGGCAAGCGCCTTAACCACTAAGCCATTCCTCCAGCCCTAATTACTGTTTTGTTTGTTGGTTGTTTTTTGTTTGTTTTTGTTCAAGGTAGGGTCTCACTCTAGCTCAGGCTGACCTGGAATTCACTATGTCGTCTCAGGGTGGCCTAGAACTCTCGATGTTCCTCCCTACCTCAGCCTCCCAAGTGCTGGCTGGGGATTAAAGGCGTGTGCCATCATACCCAGCTGCTGTTTTTTTTTTTTTTTTTTTGCAAGGTAGGGTCTCACTCTGGTCCAGGCTGACCTGGAATTAACTATGTAGTCTCAGGGTGGCCTCGAACTCTCGGTGATCCTCCTATCTCTGCCTCCCCAGTGCTGGGATTAAAGGCGTGCACCACGCCCGGCTCCCAGCTGCTGTTTTTGAGGTAGGTTTCTTTTGGCCAGACACCTGGAATTCAGTCTGTAGTGCTAGACTTGCCTGGATCTTACAAGGTTCCTTCTACCTCAGCCTCCCAAGTGCTGGGATTCAAGTGCCACCATGCTTGGCACTTAACTTTATTTATTCAAGAGCAAGAGAGAGAGAGATGGGAGTGCCACTGTAAACACACCCTAGACATATGTATCACTTTGTACATCTGGCTTTAGGTGGGTACTGGGAATTGAACCCGGGCCAGGGAATTGAACTTGGATAGGCAGGGGTTTTTTTTGGTTATTTTTTAAAATGTATTTTATTTATTTATTTGAGAAAGAGGCAGAGAGAGAATATGAATGGGCGTGCCAGGGCCTCCAGCCATTGCAGACAAACTCCAGATGCTTGCGCCCTCTTCTGCATCTGGCTTTCGTGGGTCCTGGAGAGTGGAACAGGGAATCTTTGGCTTTGCAGGCAAATGCCTTAACTACTGAGCTGTCTCTCCAGCCCCTAGGCAGGTTTTATAAGCAAGTGTCTTTAACTGCTGAGCCATTTCCCCCAATCTCTGGTTTTTCAGAAGAAATCATGAAATCTCTGCATTTTCATGTTTTTAAAATATTTTTTATTGTACATGGGTACTGGGAACTTGAACCCAGGCAAGCAGGCTTTGCAAGCAAGCACCTTCATTTAAGACAAAAATAATTAAAAAGGTGGGCATGGTGACGGGACACCTTTAATCCCAGCACTAAGGAAGCAGAGGAAGGAGGATCGCTGTGAGTTCAAGGCTTCCCTGAGAATACAGTGAATTCCAGGTTAGCCTGAGCTAGAGTAAGACCCTGCCTTAAAAACAAAACAACAACAAAAACAACAAAAAATTATTTATTGGAGAAAGTGAGAGAGAAAGAGGCAGATATATAGAGAGAATGGAAACACCAGGGCTTCAAGCCACTGCAAATGATGCCAGACACATGTGCCACCTTGTGTATCTGGCTTTACATGGGTACTGGGGAATTGACTTTGGGTCCGTAGGCTTTACAGGCAAATGCCTTAACTGCTGAGTGTCATCCCTCTTTATCTTTTTAAAAAATATTTTTAAAAATTTAGCCGGGTGTGGTGGCGCACGCCTTTAATCCCAGCACTCGGGAGGTAGAGGTAGGAGGATCACCAAGAGTTCAAGGACACCCTGAGACCACATAGTGAATTCCAGGTCAGCCTGGGCTAGAGTGAAACCCTACCTTGAAAAAAATTTATTTATTTATTTATTTATTTATTTATTTATTTATTTATTTATTTGAGAGAGAGAGAGACAGAGAGAGAGAGAGAGAATAGGCACACCAGGGCCTCCAGCCACTGTAAACAAACTCTAGATGCATGTGTCCCCTTGTGCATCTGGCTTACATGGGTCCTAGAGAGTCGAACCGGGATCCTTTGGCTTTGCAGACAATTACCTTACCTGCTAAGCCATCTCTCCAGCCCTCTTTCGTGTCTTTTTTTTTTTTTTTTTTTTTTGTGTTTTTCTTTTTTTCTTGGTTTTTCATGGTAGGGTCTCACTCTGGCCCAGGCTGACCTGGAATTAACTATGTAGTCCCAGGGTGGCCTTGAACTCACGGCAATCCTCCTACCTCTGCGTGCACCACCATGCCCTGCTCTTTTTGTGTTTTTTTTTTTGAGGTACAGTATCCCTCTAGCCCAGGCTGGCTGACTTGGAATTCACTATGGAGTCTCAGGCTGGCCTCAAACTCACAGCAATCCTCCTACCTCAGCTTCCCTAACACATGGATTAAAGTAAAGGCATGTGTCATCATGCCAAGCTATTTATTACTTTTTAAAATATTTTTGTTAAACTGGGTGTTGATGGTGCACGCTTTAATCCCAGTACTTGGGAGGCAGAGATGGGAGGATTGCCATGAGTTCAAGGCCACCTGAGACTACATAGTGAATTCCAGGTCAGCCTGAGCTACATTGAGACCCTACCTCGAAAAAACCAAAAAATAAACAAATAAATACATAATTTTTTTTGTTGTTTATTTGAGAGACAAAGAGAAAAGCAGACACAGAGAGAGAGAGAGAAGAAAGAGAGAGACAGAACATGGACATGCCAGGTCCTTCTGTCCCTGCAAACAAACCCCAGATGCGATTTATATGGGTAATCCAACCCAGGCCAACAATTTTTGTTTTGTTTTGTTTTGTTTTTTGAAGTAGGGTCTCACTCTAGTCCAGACTGACCTAGAATTCACTATGTAGTCTCAGGGTGACCTCAAACTCTCCTCCTACCTCTGCCTCCTGAGTGCTGGGATTAAAGGTGTGAGCTACCATGTCTGGTTTAAGGCCATCAAATTTTGCAAGCAAATACTTTTAACCCTACCCCTAAGCCATCTATCTCCTCAACCCACCTCTGCATTCCCCCTATCCCCCCAGGCAAGGTTTCACTCTAGTCCAGTCTGACCTGGAATTCACTATGTAGTCTCAGGGTAGCCTCAAACTCACAGTGATCCTCCTACCTCTGCCTCCCAAGTGCTGGGATTAAAGGTGCTCACTATGCTCGGCCTTTGCATTTTTAAATGTTGCAACTGACTAAAACTTAAAAACAAACAAAAAATGAACAAATAGATGGGCATGGGTGGCTCACAGCTTTAAATCAGCACTTGGGAGTCTGAGGTAGAACTGCTGTGAGTTCAAGGCCAGCCCAGGCTACAGAGTGAGTTCTAGGTCAGTTTAAACGGGAGTGAGATCCTGCCTCAAAAAAACAAGAAAAAAGGGGCTGGAGAGATGGCTTAACAGTTAAGGCACAATTGCCAAGACCCATGTAAGCCAAATGCACAAGGGGGCGCATGCATCTGAAGTTCATTTGCAGGGACTAAAGGACCTGGCGTGCCCATTCTCTCCTTCCCTGCCTATCTCTCCCTCTCTCAAATAAATAAAGAAAAAATAAAAGTTTAAAAAAATCTGCTGGGTGTGGTGTAAATGTAAGTGGGCACATACATATCACACATGCACCACTTTAAATCTGGCTTTATATGCATGCTGGGGATTTGAACCTGGGCTGACATAGTTTTTAGGTTTTTTTGTTTGTTTGTTTTTTTGTTGAGGTAGGGTCTCACTCTGGCACAGGCTGACCTGGAATTAATTAACTATGTAGTTTCAGGGTGGCCTCAAACTTACTTCTGCCTCCCAAGTGCTGAGATTAAAGGTACCACCATGCCCAGCTGGTCTGACATAGTTTTATTGTTTTTTTTTGTTTTTGTTTTTTCGAGGGAGATTTTAGGCTGACCTAAAATCCACTATATTGTCTCAGACTGGCCTCAAACTCAGAGTGAACTGACCTCCTGAGTGTTGGGATTAAAGGCATGAGCCCATCCAGTTTTATTTATTTATTTTAAAATTTTTTGCTTATTTATTTATTTTTATATATTTTATTTATTTTATTATTTATTGAGTGAGAGAGAGATAGTGGGCGGGCCAGGGCTTCCAGCCACTGCAAACAAACTCCAGATGCATGCGCCCCCTTGTGCATCTGGCTTACGTGGGTCCTGGGGAATCAAACCAGGATCCTTTGGCTTTGCAGGCAAGTGCCTTAACTGCAAAGCCATCTCTCCAGCCCTGTTTATTATTTATTTATTTGAGAATGACAGACAGACACAGAGAGAAAAACTGGCAGAGAGAGAATGGGAGCCCCAGGGCCTCCAGCCACTGCAAACAAACTCCAGATATATGCGTCACCAGTGCATCTGGCTTACATGGGTACTGGAGAATCGAGTCTCGAACCAGGGTCCTTAGGCTTCATAAGCAAGCACTTAACCGTTAAGCCATCTCTCCATTCCCAGATTTTTTTGTTTTTTTTTTTTTTTTCCGACGTATGGTCTCACTGTAACGGAGGCTGACTTGGAACTCACTGTGTAGTCTCAGGGTGGCCTTGAATTTACAGCAATCCTCCTACCTCTGCCTCCTGAGTGCAGGGATTAAAGGTGTGTGCCACCACGCCCAGCTTCCCAGTTTTATTTTTTTGTTAAACAATATATTTTAGGGCTGTGGAGATTGCTCAGTGGTAAAGGTACTTTCTTACAAAACCTCGTGGCCTGGGTTCAATGTTGTAGTACCCATATAGAGACACATGCACAATGTGGTGTGTTTGTATGGAATTCTGTATCTCTGTCTCTCATAAGTAAATAAGTAAACATCTCTTGAGAGTCAGACAGAGAGAGAATGGGTGTGCCCTAGCCCCCAAACAAACTCCAGATGCATGTGCCACCTTGTGCAGCTGGTTTATGTGGGTACTGGGGAATCAAACCTGAATTCCTAGGCTTCGCAGGCAAGCACCTTAACCACTAAGCCATTTCTTCAACCTGATAAATACATACTTAAACACTATAGTTTAAAGTTTTCCCCAGGTGCTGAGTCTTGGACCTCAACTACTACGGGAAGCCAAGCTCCCCTTTGCTGTGGCCCTCTGTGGCCACCAGGGGGTGCTCTCCTCCCAAAAGTATTTTCATTTGTAAAGGTGCAAAGCATAACCTAGCTGGAGTTTTTTTATTATTATTATTATTGTTATTTTGGATTTTCGAGGTAGAGACTCGCTCTAGCCCAGGCTGACCTGGAATTCACTATGTAGCCTCAGAGTGGCCTCAAACTCACCACAATTCTCCTACCTCTGCTTCCCGAGTGCTGGGATTAAAGGTGTGCGCCCCCACACCCAGCTGGAGGGTTTTTTTGTTTGTTTGTTTAGATTTTTTTCTTTTTCTTTCTTTCTTTCTTCTTTTTTTTTTTTTTTAAGATTTTATTTATGCCAGGCATGGTGGCATACGCCTTCAATCCCAGCACTGGGGAGGTAGAGGTAGGAGTATTGCCATGAGTTCAAGGCCACCCTGAGACTACATAGTGAATTCCAGGTCAGCTTGAGCTAGAGTGAGACCCTATCTACAAACAAACAAACAAACAAACAAACAAACAAACAAACAAACAAAAGCCAAAAAAAAAGATTTTATTTATTTATATGAGAGAGAGGCAGATGGAGAGAGAATGGGCACACCCGGGCCTCCAGCCACTGTAAACAAACTCAGATGCGTGCACCACCTTATGCATCTGGCTTATGTGGGTACTGGGGAATTGAGCCTTGTGAACTGAGGTCCTTAGGCTTCACAGGCAAGCGCTTAACCGCTAAGCCATCTCTCCAGCCCTCTTTTTCTTTCTTTCTTTTTGAGGTAGGGTCTTGTTCTAGCCCACGCTGACCTGCAATTCATTCTGTAGTCCCAGGCTGGCCTCAGTCAGACTCACAGTGATGCTCCTATGTCTGTCTCCTGAGTGTTGGGATTAAAGGCGTAAGCCAACACACCCAGCTTTTGGTGGGAGATTTTGTCTCAGAGAAATAAATAAATGGTGCTTAAAGAAGTCATGTCACTGGCTTCTTTAGGCTCTGCCTGAATACCTTCCACAGGGCTCTGAGAAGCCCGGAGAAGGAAGGCTAGGTGCCCATACCAGTTTAGCCCCCACAGGCCTGTGGCCCCAGAAAGCTCTAGCACATGCTTTATACAGAAGGATCAAGCCACCAGGCCCTTAGAAACTGCCCCATATGCGACCTACCCGAGAATCACAGACGATGGTTGGCTGGGCCCTGGCTCTCCTTCATGCCAACTTCTCCCCAAGAACTTAATTAGTCAACAGTGGATTTGGGCTCCGTTGCGTCCCATGGCCGGGTGTTAATGATTAGACACTCCATCTATGCAGTGACTAAAAATACCACCATCGTGACAGCAAGGGAGAGAGGCAACACGAGGAAAGCAGCTCCAACTGTGAGGTGGATAAAAGGGACAGTAGCAAGGCCGCAACTGCAGCTCTGAAGGACCCAGAAAGTCCCAGGGGAACCCTTGTGTTACACGCAAGGACTCTGGCCAAGCGTCAGCGCACCTGGTCTCTATGCCAGCTCAGCCATCTGTGCCTGTAAAAACCCATCTGTTGTGGATTGCATTGTGATATTCGTCCCTCAAAAGACATGTCCAGGGCCTAACCCTAATTGCCAGTACCCGTGAATGGGGATTTCCAACTATATTTGGAAAGGGTGTCTTTGCAAACATTAGGTAGATTCTCAATCCAACGACTACCTATATTTACCAGGCAGGGTTTGCTGAGATGTTTGACACTGAGCCCCCTGTGGCTCCTTCATTCTCTGGAGGTTGTATAGGCAGGGAACACAGAGTATACATGGCTGGTTCTGTGGTCACACTGGAAGCCAGCATGCTGCCACTCACTTCCTGCCTGTGACTCCTCTGAAGCAAGAGGGTGATGATTTTAAAAAGCTAACAGGAGGCTGGAGGTGGGGCTCAGTGATTGTGAACTCAAGATGCTCGAGGTCCTGGGTTCAACTCACTGCAGTACAAGAGTGGGGAGGATCTCTCAGTTTTGCTACTTAGTAAGACTAGAGAGGGGCAGCTTTAGAGCAGGTGGGGGTCTGTCTCAGTGGATACAAGCATGAGGACCTGCCTTCATACCCCCAGCACCCACATAAATGCAGGGCAAGAAGCTGGAGAGATGGCTCAAGTGGTTAAGGGGCTTGCCTGTAAAATCTAAGTACCCGGGTTTGGTGCCTCAGTATCCACGTAAAGCCAGATGCACAAAATGGTGCATGCATCTGGAGGTCATTTATAGTGGCTAAAGGCCCTGACATGCTGATATTCATTTACTCATTCTCTCACTCTCTCACACACTCTCCCTCTCTCTGTGTCACCCTGCTTGTACATAATAAATAAATAAAAATAAATGCAGGGCAGGCATGGAGACCACATGTAGTCTCAGAGTGCAGGAGGTTGAGATAGAGAACAAGCTGGCAAGTCAAGTCATCTTAATGGGCAAGCTCTGGGTTCAAGTGAAAAACCCTGTCTCAAATAAGGGGGAGAGCAATCAAGTAGGACCCCTGGTCAACCTCTGGCCTCCACACACACATATATGTGTACACACACACACACACACACATACACACAAAAGCAAGTGGACTCCAGGGTAGGGGTGTGGAGCTGCCCATGAGAGGACAAGTGCACACCTCTCACCATGTGTTTCCTAAGCTCTTGCACCTGACCTGAAGCTGGCCTGTGCTCATTCCAAGGAGTCTGAAATAGTGATTATAATATCAGCTCTAGTTTACTGAGGCTTTACACATGTCGACCATGATGGATGGCTTGTCCCTAGACCCATTTTACTGCATTCCCCAAGACCAGTCGGCTGGATAATAGACAGCACAGGGCAGCCAACCTGGCTCCAGAATTTCTGTCCTTAAAAGACGGGTGCGTTGGAGCAGGAGCACTCGTCCTTAATCCCTATACTCCGGAGGCAGAGGTGAGTTTGAGGCAGGCCTGAGACTACATAGCAAATTCCAGGTTAGCCTGGGCTAGAGTGAGACCCTACCTTGAAAAAACAAAAACAAACAAACAAAAAACCAGAAATGATTTCAGAAGGACAGCTTGCAAAGTGTCCTTCCACAACTGTTACCAATTCGCATGCACCATGCATGTGACTCTGGGGGACCTGAAAACTTAATAAGAAAGTTGAGATGAAGCTTGGTAGATTAAGCTGAGCCAGAATCGAATGACGTGTGTCATTGACATCACACACAGAGAGACAGCCACTGATAATTTCAGCCATGAATAGAGATAGAGGTGACACAGCTATAAGACAAGGGACTCCACAGACTGCTAGTGGCCACCGGAAATACGGGAAATCCAGGAAGGTCCTCTCTTACATCCGTCAAAGGGAGTGTGGCTCTGTGGACATCAGGATTTCAGACTTATGGTCTCCAAACCCACGAGAGGATTAACTTCTGATGTTTAAGCCACCTAATTTAAGGTACAGGACCTTGTAGTGTAAGTCCTAGAAAATGAATGCAGATGGTAACTCTTACCATAAAGGAGGAATCAAGGCGAGGAAGAGCCGGGGAAGACTCGGGCCTGGCCAAAGCCAATCTGACACTTCCCTCAACTGTTCCCAGAGAATGGCTACTGGGCACATTATGTTCATAACCTCAGTGTTCCTCAAAAGAATCCCATGACAGTGCTCTTGTCCTTGTGTCATTTTTTTTTTAAACTATCTTATTTATTTAAGAGAGGGAGGTGAGAGAGACAAAGGCAGAGAGAGAGAGAGAGAAAGAGGGAGGGAGAGAATGGGCGTTCCAGGGCTTTCTAGCCACTGCAAACGAACTCCAGATGCATGTGCCACCATCTGGCTTTATGTGGGTTCTAGGGAAATGAACCTGGGTCTGCCTTAACTGCTAAGCCATCTCTTTAGCCCATGTCATTTGTTTTGACTGGGGTACCTAATCACTGTCAAATGTCCAAGGAATCACAAAATCTGATTCCCCAGAAGGACAAAGCACACCTTGTCCAATGTCCTTGTTCACAAGTACACAGAAAGGTAAAATGATTTGCCCAAGGCCACACAGCGAGTAACTAGGAGCAGAAACCAAACTTGAACTCAAGGATCTCCTGGGTCTTGTCTTCCTCCTCTTCCTGTTTTCTACAGGCCAATTTCCGTGCCTCAGTCAGAACAAGTGTCATTAGAGAAGCACATCTCTCAAGGCAGCCAGTGTCGATTTCCTGGAGGAGAAAGTGGCTTTGCTAGACTCTTACAAAGGGTGGCAGTCTCCTTTCTTCTCATAAACAAAATCAAATTAAATGGTCATTTCAGGTATAATCTACTCTTTGTTGTTTTTGTTTTTTGAGGTAGGGTCTCATTCTAGCCCAGGCTGACCTAGAATTCACTCGGTGGCCTCAAACTCACGGCGATCCTCCTATCTCTGCCTCCCAAGTACTGGTATTAAAGGTGTGCGCCACCATGCCTGGCCATGTAATCTACTTTTTGGGAAAAAAAATTTTTTTTTTTTTTGTTGTTGTTTATCAAGGTAGGGTCTCATTCTAGCTCAGGTTGACCAGAATTTCACTATGTAGTCTTAGGGTGGCCTTGAACTCATAGTGATCCTCCTATGCCTCTGCCTCCAAAGTGCTGGGATTAAAGGCGTAAGTCACCACACCCGGCTTGAAAAAGTATTTTTTATTTATTTTTAAAGACAGAGAAAGAGAAATCATACCAGGGCCTCTAGCCACTGCAAATGAACTGCAGACGCATGTGCTACCTTGTGCATCTGGCTTTATATGGGTACTGGGGAATGGAACCCAGTCATTAGGCTTTGTAGGCAACACCTTAACCACTGAGCCATCTCTCCAGCACAGAGGTAATTTTTTTTTTTTTTCTTTTGAGATAGGGTCTCACTCTGGCCCAGGCTGACCTGGAACAGTCTCAGGGTGGCCTTGAACTCATGGCGATCCTCCTACCTCTGCCTCCCAAGTGCTGGGATTAAAGGTGTGCGCCACCCACCACACCAGCAAGTTCCAAACTTTTTTTGTTTGTTTGTTTGTTTTTATTTATTTGAGAGCAACAGAGAGAGAAAGAGGCAGAGAGAGAGAGAGAGAGAGAGAATGGGCACTCCAGGACCCCCAGCCACTGCAAACGAACTCCAGATGCATGCGCCACCTTATTCATCTGGCTTACATGGGTACTGGAGAATTGAGCCTCAAACCGTGGTCCTTAGGCTTCACAGGCAAGCGCTTAACGGCTAAGCCATCTCTCCAGCCCAAGTTCCAAACTTTTTGAAAGATACCACAAAAGCCTGTCAGAACTACCTCAAGAAAGACTAAAAAGGAGCTGGGCGTGATGGCGCACGCCTTTCATCCCAGCACCCGGGAGGCAGAGGTAGGAGGCTTGCTGTGAGTTCGAGGCCACCCTGAGACAATATAGTGAATTCCAGGTCAGCCTAGGCCAGAGCGAGACCCTACCTCAAAAACCAAAAAGAAAGAAAGATAGATAAAGGGAGAACCGGACCTTGGTATCCATAGAATGACATCTCTGGAAATGCTACAACCTGCTAATGCTCATCTTCCTTTCCCATGTCCGTCTTCAGAGGCCTGTATGCCCTCCAGCACATACTCCAAGGCATGCTTGCCCTACACCTCGCTCTTCCGCCTGCCTTCTTTCCCTCTAGACCTCCCTGGGCTAGCTGCCTTCTTCTACTATTGAATAGGAGGCCTTCACTTGTTTATGTTTCAATAGAGAAGTCCTCAGTGAGGAATGCTCACGTTCCATTGTGCCACTGAAGGGGGTTCGGTAGGTGGAGGAAGAGCAAAAAAACACAAGCGAGTGACCATTCCTGGCAAGCTGGTTCCTTCTTAGAATGTACTTCCTTGCACGAAGAAGGGCCTGCTGGAGGTGGCCTTTGACCTTCTGTGCCCTCCCCTGAAGACACAGGCTGATGTCCATCCTCTTCATGCTTTGTTTTCTGCAAGAGGCTGGGCTTTGAGGTAAGACGCTAGTCCTGCTATGACATCAGACTGTCTGTCCTGAGAAGCATACAGGCCCGACTTAACGCATGGTGTGGTACTCACTTTGCCCTCATCGTCCATATCTGAGTCTTTATTTTTATTTATTTATTTGCAAGCAGAGAGAGAAGAGAGACAGAGAGAGAATGGGCACACCAGGGCCTGTAGCCACTGCAAACAAACTCTAGATGCATGTGCCCCTTGTGCATCTGGCTTACATGGGTCCTGGGGAATCAAACCTGGGTCCTTTGGCTTTGCAGGCAAATGCCTTAAATGCTAAGCCATTTCTCCAGCCCCTGAGTCTTTCTTTTTACATAGGCCCCTGGGGAAAGGCTCCTTCTACTTCATTAGCTGTGCATTTGACTGCAAACCTGAGCCATCTAGAGCAAAGAGGGCTCATGAGAACACTGTGATAGTGTCTTTCTGTGTAGTAAGTGGACTTTCCCTTCTAGGAATGCTTGGAGATAATGAAGGAACAATAATACTTTACAGCCAGGTAAAATGTAATGATTTGGTGGACCGTGCACCTTTTCCATGGGAATTCTACCTCTTCCACCGCCTCAACTACCTACAGAGTTGTATGTTTTGTCCTGAGTTTCAGTAGGGAAAGATATTCTATAGACAAGGCACAGCCTTAATGATCTCAGGGACAAATTTTAACCACTATATGTGATGGTACCAAACCTTGATTGACAGACATAGAAATGCAGGTGCCAAAGCCTAGGAAAGGGATTGTTCAAATGGGATTCCTTACTGTGCATCCCCTCCGAGAAGAAAGGTGTACTCTACAATGAATAAACAGAGTGACTGACTTATACTTTTTTTTTTTTTTTTAATTTGGCTGGGTATGGTGGCACATACCTGTAATCCCAGCACTCTGGAGGCAGAAAGAGGCGGATTGTGTGAGTTTGAGGCCACCCTGAGACTACATAGTGAATTCCAGGTCAGCCTGGAATAGTGAGACCCTTTGGTTTTTTTTTTTTTTTCTTTTCTTTTCTCTTTTCTCTCCTTCCTTCCTTCCTTCCTTCCTTCCTTCCTTCCTTCCTTCCTTCCTTCCTTCCTTTCTTTCTTTCTTTCTTTTTTTTTTTTTTTGAGGTAGGGTCTCACTCTAGCTGAGGCTGACCTGGAATTCACTATGTAGTTTCAGGGTGGCCATGAACTCTCAGCATCCTCTTACTTCTGCCTCCCGAGTACTGGGATTAAAGGCATGCGCCACCATGCCCGGCTTCGACCCTTTGGTTTTTTGAGATAGGGTCTTGCTCTACTTAGTATGATATGGAATTTACTATTTAGTCTCAGGGTAGCCTTGAACTCACAGTGATCCTCCTATATCTGCCTTCGGGTTGCTAAAATTAAAGGTGTACACCACCACGCCCAGCTTTTATTTTTAAAAAAAGTTGGGCTGGAGAGATGGTGTAGTGGTTAAGACACATGCCTGTGAAGCCTAAGGACTGCGGTTCGATTCTCCAGGTCCCACATAAGCCAGATGCACAAGGGTGCACATGCATCTGGAGTTCGTTTGCAGTGGCTAGAGGCCCTGGCGTGCCCATTCTCTCCCTGCCTCTGACTCTAATATATAAATGAATATAAAAATAAAATCTTTTAAAAAAGCCAGGCGTGGTGGCACACGCCTTTAATCCCAGCACTCGGGAAGCAGAGGTAGGAGGATCGCTGAGAGTTCGAGGCCACCTGAGACAACATAGTGAATTCTAGGTCAGCCTGAGCTAGAGGGAGACCCTACCTAGAAAAACAAAAACAGACAAAAAAAATCTTTTTAAAAGTTGTGGTTTTTTTGTTTGTTTGTTTGTTTGTTTTTCCCTGAGGTAGGGTCTTGCTATAGCCTAGGCCCACCTGGAATTCACTATGCAGTCTCAGGGTAGCCTCCAATTCACAGTGATTCTCCTACCTCCGCCTCCCAAGTGCTGGGACTAAAGGCTTGTGCCACCATGCCTGTCTATAAATTTGTGTGTGTGTGTTTTGTTTTGTTTTTGTTTTTTTTTTTTTTGAGGTGGGGTTTCACTCTAGCCCAGGCTGACCTGGAATTCACTCTGTACTCTTAGGGTGGCCTCAAACTCACAGCAATCCTCCTACCTCTGCCTCCCAAGTGCTGGGATTAAAGGCGTACACCACCACGCCCGGCTAGTGTGTGTGTTTTTTTTTTTTGTGTGTGTGTGTGTGCTTTTTAAAAAAAAATAATTTAAAGAACAGTTTATTTATTTATTTATGTGCTGGGCTTTTACTGTTTTTTGGGGGGGGGCAGAGAGGCTCAAGATAGGGTTTCCCTCTAGCCCAGGCTGACATGGAATTCACTATGTAGTCTCAAGCTGGCCTTGAACTCACAGCAATACTACCTCTGCCTCCCCAGTGCTGGGATTAAAGGCGTGCACCACCATGCCCAGCTTTTGCTGTAGTTTTTTTTTTTTTTTTTTTTTTTTTTGGTTTTCCAAGGTAGGGTCTCACTCTGGTCCAGGCTGACCTGGAATTAACTATGTAGTCTCAGGGTGGCCTCGAACTCTCGGCAATCCTCCTACCTCTGCTTCCCGAGTGCTGGGATTAAAGGCGTTTCTTGCTGTAGTTTTTAAAAATATTTTATTTATTTATTATAGAGTGGGGGGAGAGAGGTATATATATATATATATATATATATATATATATATATAGAGAGAGAGAGAGAGAGAGAGAAGAGAGAATGGACATGTCTTTGGCCACTGCAAACAAACTCTAGATGTATGTGCCATCTTGTGCATCTGGCTTATGTGGTACTGAGGAATTGAACCAGGGCCCTTAGGATTCACAGGCAAATACCTTAACCACTAAGCCATCTCTCCAGCCCTAATAACCTGTTTTTAAGTTACATAAGACATTCCCTGAAACTTCTTCGAACATAACTAGATCCTTCTTTCCTTCCACATGTAATTGCTTAATGATTGGAAGAAATAATTGGAAATGGGCATTTTATATGATATGTATGGCTTTAAAATATTAAAAATCAGCACGAAAAATAAATATGAGGTTTATTTACATCTATAAGGCATGGCTGTGGAAAGATATTGTCATATATATATTTTTTTTTTTTTTTTTTTTGAGACAGGGTCTCATTCTAGCTCAGGCTGACCTGAAATTATGTATTCTCAGGGTAGCCTTGAACTCATGGCGATCCTCCTACCTCTGCTTCCCAGTGCTGGGATTAAAGGCATGTGCCATCATGTCCAACTCATATTTTTTTAAATATTTATTTTTATTTATTTGAGAGAGAGAGAGAGAGAAAGAATCAGAGAGCGTGAGAGAGAGAATGGTACACCAAGGCCTCCAGCCACTGCAAACTCCAGATGCATGCGCCACCTTGTACATCTGGCTTACATGAGTCCTGGGGAATTAAACCTGGGTCCTTTGGCTTTTCAGGCAAGTGCCTTAACCCCTAAGCCATCTCCCCTGGCCCAGATATTCTGACAGTATTATTATTACCTTTAAAATTATTTCCTCAATAAAATGCTAAAATAAAAAAATAATAATCTTTTTTAAAAATACATTTTATTTATTTATTTATTTATTTATTTATTTATTTATTTATTTGAGAGAGAGAGAGAGACAGAGAGAGAGAATGGGCATGCCAGGGTCTTCAGCCACTGCAAACAAACTCCAGATGCATGTGCCTTCTTATGCATCTGGCTTATTACGTGGGGCCTGGAGAGTCAAACTGGGATCCTTTGGCTTTGCAGGCAAACACCTTAACCACTAAGCCATCTCTCCAGCCTAATAATAATAATCTGGAACCAGGCGTGGAGGTGCACATCTTTAATCCCAGTTCTTCGTACTCAGAGGTAGGAGAATTGTTTTGAGTTGGAGGCCAGCCTGGAGCTAGAGTGAGTTCCAGGAAGCAGGGCATGGCGGCACATGCCTTTAAGGCCAGCACTCGGGAGGGCAGAGGCAGGAGGATTGCTGTGAGTTCAAGGCCGCCCCCCCAGACTACCAAGTGAATTCCAGGTTAGCGTGGGCTAGAGGAGAGACTATCTTGAAAATAAACAAGTAAATATATAAATAACACAAAAAGAATCCCCAATATCCAAGGAACAAAAAGATCAGACCAGCTGGGTGTGGAGGCACATGCCTTTAATCCCAGCACTCAGGAGCAGAAGTAGGAGGACTGCCATGAGTTGGAGGCCACCCTGAGACTACATAGTGAATTCCAGGTCAGCCTGAGCTAGAGTAAGACCCTACCTCGAAAAACCAAAAAAAAAAAAAAAAAAAAAAAAAAAAAAAAAAGACCACAGCAAAGAGCTAGGGAGCAGATACCCCCCACTACCATAAACTACACCCCATTACCTGTGACCACACCCTCTACCACCCGTGACAACATCCTCCACACACATCTGGGAAACAGGTGCACCCTACCACCCATAACCACACACCCCCACACTTGGGTAAATCCTGGGCTCAAAATCATCACTGGGTGTGGTGGATTCAGATGTCCCCCATAAACTCAGGTGTTCTGAATGTTAGGTTCCCAGCTGATGGAGATTTGGTACTTAACGCCTCCTGGAGGCTGAGTACTGTTGGGGGCAGGCTCATGGGTATTATAGCCAGTTTCTCCTTGTCAGTTTTGGCATACTCCCCTGTTCCTGTTGTCCAGGAAGTGATATGTCCACTTTCTGCTCTTGCCATCGTTTTACCTGCCATCCTGGAGCATCCCCTCGTGTCTATAAGCCAAAATAAACCCTCCCCCACCAAAAAAAGCTGCTCTTGGTCAAGTGATTTCTGCCAGCAACGCGAACCTGACTGCAACACTGGGCTTCCAGAGATAGTAGGGGCCAACGGCCTGACCAGAGAGGCAGGAAGGAGTTCCGGAACCCCTGCTCCACAAGAGACTAACCCCAATACCCTAATGCACAGATACTAGTAGAACTTCTGGTTTGGGGGGCTCTAAGGCGGCCTAAATCTCATTTATAAGTTTTCATCTTAAAAGAGAAGGCTTAGCCAAGACGTGGTGGTGCACGCCTTTAATCCCAGCACTCGGGAGGCAGAGGTAGGAGGATCACCATGAGTTCAAGGCCACCCAGAGACTACAGAGTGAATTCCAGGTCAGCCTGGGCTAGAGTGAAACCCTACCTCGAAAAACCAAAAAAAAAAAAAAGAGAGAAGGCTTAGACAAGGCTCCAAAATATAAATAACTCCAAGACAGCTAAGTTCCAAAAGAGTGCTCAAGCAGGGCTTGGTGGTACATGCCTTTAATTCCAGTACTCACAGGCTGAGGATCATCATGAGTTTGAGGCCAGCCTGTGCTACAAAGTGAGTTCCAGGTTGGACTGGGCTATAGTGAGAACCTTCTGCAAAACAAAAACAAAAACAAAACAGGGCTAGAGAGATGGCTTAGTGGTTAAGGCACTTGCCTGCAAAGCCTAAGGACTCAGGTTTGATTCTCCAGAATTTATGTAAGCCAGATGCACGAGGTGACACATGCATCTGGAGTTTATTTGCATGGGCTAGAGACCCTGGAATGGCCATTCTCTCTATATATGCCTCTCTTCCCCCCTTAAGGGGAAAAGAAAAAGGGGGGAGCCAGGCGTGGTGGTGCACATCTTTAATCCCAGTACTTGGGAGGTAGAGGTAGGAGGATTACCATGAGTTTGAGGCCACCCTGAAAATACAGAGTGGATTCCAGGTCAGCCTGGGCTAGAGTGAGACCCTACCTGGAAAAAAAAAAAGGGGGAGGGGTGGAGGTAGAGGTAGGAGGATTGCCATGAGTTTGAGGCCACCAGACTACATAGTAAATTCCAGGGTAGCCTGAGCTAGAGTGAGACCCTACCTCAAAAACAAACAAACAAACAAACAAACAAACAAACAAACAAAAAAACAAAAAAACAAAAAAACCAATAGGCCAGGTGTGGTGGCGCATGCCTTTAATCCCAACCCTTGGGAGGCAGAGTGAGGAGAATCACCATGAGTTTGAGGCAATCCGGAGACTACAGAGAAGTTCCAGCCTGGGCTAGAGATCCTACTTTGAGAGCTTGTTTGGAGGTTCGAGCAGGGGAGCGCAGCTACTCGTATTCCCTTGACCCAAGACCGGCCCTCCTCTATTCGGCAAAGGTTGACCTCTTTGACCAAGCATGCAGATGCACAAGGAGCAGTGAGGGAGGAAGGGGACACCCACCTAGCCAGCCAGATCAGCCGAATCAACCCTGGCGATCAATGGGGTGACAGATGTTGCAGCCAGATCACCCTCACATCTTAGAGACCCTACTTTGAAGAACCAAACAAACACCAAAACAAGGGGTTGGGGAGATTACTCAGTGTTTAAATGCACTGATTCCAACACCTACCATCCTGTGTTTGAATCCCTAGCACTCACGGAAAGCCAGATGCACAAAGTGGCCCATGCATCTGCAGTATATTTATGGTGGCAATGCAAGGGGGCTGGACTCAGTGGTCAAAGGTGCTTGCTTGCCAAGCCAGATGGCCTAGGTTCAGTTCCCCAATATCCACATAAAGCCAGATAAAGTGGCGCATGCACCCGGGGTTTTACTTGCAGTGGCAGGAGGTCCTTACACACCTCTTCTCTCTCAAATAGATAAATGAATAAATCCAAAACAAACAAACAAATAGAAAATAATGTAAAACAGCATAGAAAAAGAGGTAAATGGCTAGGGTATATGAAAAAAGAGATGTGTTGAGCCAGGGTGTGGTGGATTCAGATGTCCCCCCAAACTCAGGTGTTCTGAATGTTAGGTTCCCAGCTGATGGAGATTTGGTACTTAACGCCTCCTGGAGGCTGAGTACTGTTGGGGGCAGGCTCATGGGTATTATAGCAGTTTCTCCTTGTCAGTTTTGGCACACTCCCCTGTTCCTGTTGTCCAGGAAGTGATATGTCCACTTTCTGCTCTTGCCATCGTTTTACCTGCCATCCTGGAGCGTCCCCTCGTGTCTATAAGCCAAAATAAACCCTCCCCCACCAAAAAAAGCTGCTCTTGGTCAAGTGATTTCTGCCAGCAACGCGAACCTGACTGCAACACTGGGCTTCCAGAGATAGTAGGGGCCAACGGCCTGACCAGAGAGGCAGGAAGGAGTTCCGGAACCCCTGCTCCACAAGAGACTAACCCCAATACCCTAATACACAGATACTAGTAGAACTTCTGGTTTGGGGGGCTCTAAGGCGGCCTAAATCTCATTTATAAGTTTCATCTTAAAAGAGAAGGCTTAGCCAGACGTGGTGGTGCACGCCTTTAATCCCAGCACTCGGGAGGCAGAGGTAGGAGGATCACCATGAGTTCAAGGCCACCCAGAGACTACAGAGTGAATTCCAGGTCAGCCTGGGCTAGAGTGAAACCCTACCTCGAAAACCAAAAAAAAAAAAAAAAAAAAAAAAAAAAAGAAGGCTTAGACAAGGCTCCAAAATATAAATAACTCCAAGACAGCTAAGTTCCAAAAGAGTGCTCGAGCAGGGCTTGGTGGTACATGCCTTTAATTCCAGTACTCACAGGCTGAGGATCATCATGAGTTTGAGGCCAGCCTGTGCTACAAAGTGAGTTCCAGGTTGGACTGGGCTATAGTGAGAACCTTCTGCAAAACAAAAACAAAAACAAAAAAACAGGGCTAGAGAGATGGCTTAGTGGTTAAGGCACTTGCCTGCAAAGCCTAAGGACTCAGGTTTGATTCTCCAGAATTTATGTAAGCCAGATGCACGAGGTGACACATGCATCTGGAGTTTATTTGCATGGGCTAGAGACCCTGGAATGGCCATTCTCTCTATATATGCCTCTCTTCCCCCCTTAAGGGGAAAAGAAAAAGGGGGGAGCCAGGTGTGGTGGTGCACATCTTTAACCCCAGTACTTGGGAGGTAGAGGTAGGAGGATTACCATGAGTTTGAGGCCACCCTGAAAATACAGAGTGGATTCCAGGTCAGCCTGGGCTAGAGTGAGACCCTACCTGGAAAAAAAAAAGGGGGAGGGGTGGAGGTAGAGGTAGGAGGATTGCCATGAGTTTGAGGCCACCAGACTACATAGTAAATTCCAGGGTAGCCTGAGCTAGAGTAAGACCCTACCTCAAAAACAAACAAACAAACAAACAAACAAAAAAACCAATAGGCCAGGTGTGGTGGCGCATGCCTTTAATCCCAACCCTTGGGAGGCAGAGTGAGGAGAATCACCATGAGTTTGAGGCAATCCGGAGACTACAGAGAAGTTCCAGCCTGGGCTAGAGATCCTACTTTGAGAGCTTGTTTGGAGGTTCTAGCAGGGGAGCGCAGCTACTCGTATTCCCTTGACCCAAGACCGGCCCTCCTCTATTCGCAAAGGTTGACCTCTTTGACCAAGCATGCAGATGCACAAGGAGCAGTGAGGGAGGAAGGGGACACCCACCTAGCCAGCCAGATCAGCCGAATCAACCCTGGCGATCAATGGGGTGACAGATGTTGCAGCCAGATCACCCTCACATCTTAGAGACCCTACTTTGAAGAACCAAACAAACACCAAAACAAGGGGTTGGGGAGATTACTCAGTGTTTAAATGCACTGATTCCAACACCTACCATCCTGTGTTTGAATCCCTAGCACTCACGGAAAGCCAGATGCACAAAGTGGCCCATGCATCTGCAGTATATTTATGGTGGCAATGCAAGGGGGCTGGACTCAGTGGTCAAAGGTGCTTGCTTGCCAAGCCAGATGGCCTAGGTTCAGTTCCCCAATATCCACATAAAGCCAGATAAAGTGGCGCATGCACCCGGGGTTTTACTTGCAGTGGCAGGAGGTCCTTACACACCTCTTCTCTCTCAAATAGATAAATGAATAAATCCAAAACAAACAAACAAATAGAAAATAATGTAAAACAGCATAGAAAAAGAGGTAAATGGCTAGGGTATATGAAAAAAAGAGATGTGTTGAGCCAGGCATGATGGCACACACCTATATTCCCAACACTAAGGAAGTAGAGGTAGGTAGATCAGAAATTCAAGGTCATTTCCTGCTACACATTAAGTTCGAAAACAGCTTTCAGATACATGACACTCTATCTTTAGCCTCTAATCCCAGCACTCAGGAGGCTGAGGTAGGAGGATCACTGTGAGTTCAAGGCCACCCTGAGACTACATAGTGAATTCCAGGTCAGCCGGGATAGAGTGAGACCTTATCTCAGGGGGGAAAAAAAATTCACACAAGCTGGGGAGATGGCTCAGTGGTCAAAGGTACTTGCTTTGAAAGCCTGTCAGCCAGAGGTTCAATTCCCCCTAGCATCTACATAAAGTGAAATGCAAAGTGACACACATGCATTTGGTGTTTGTTTGCAGTGACAAGAGACCCAGTGCTTATGCATGCATGTGTACACACACACACATGTGCACACACACTGCAAATAAATTTTATTTTTATTTTTTGTTTTTTTCAATGTAGGGTCTCATTCTAGCCCAGGCTTATATGGAATTCACTATGTAGTCTCAGGCTGGCCTTGAACTCACAGTGATCCTCCTTCCTCTGCCTCCTGAGTGCTGGGATTAAAGGTGTGCGCAACCACGCCCATCTAAATACAGTGCTCAGTGGTAGAGCACCTGCTTATTATGTATGAGATCTTGAATTCCATCCCCCACTATCACCAAAATTTAAAGTAAAAGAAGTGCGGTCCACCAGAATTAGTGATTTTGTCTAATGGCTCCCTCTGCTGGTGTCTCCTGACAGGCTACCTGAAGTGAGCCCCGGGGTCTTCTCTGCTGGACTTTCAAGAACTGAAGGCCCTGGTTCCCAAGCACCTTCAGAGCAGGACAGGGATCACATCTTTCTATCCCAGGACCAGACAAACAAATGAAATAACGAACAAATGAACTACCAACTCCCTACGAAGAGTCCACTTTCTCACCCCAGTAAACAGCTGGCTTTACTGATGGCAGGCAATGTAGCAGGAAGTAGATGCCTTTATGGACCACGTTCCACAGCCTTCCCACTACTGCAGGAAGCAGGTCTGCACATTAGGATCCACAGTAGGAGCTCTGGCATTGCTTCTGAATCCTCATCCCAACTCGCCATCCACCTGCTCTGGGACCTCTCTGAGCTATATGCAGACAATGGTAACCTCTCAAGCTGAGGCAGCTGCCTAATGGTGGCCACAGTCAAAGGCCATAAAAAGGCCACTAGGAGTTATGAATGACCTGCTCACAGGACACAGATACACGCTCCGGGAAACGAAACCAAAATAGCAAGTCTGTCTAAGAGGCAGAAGTCTGTCTCTCAAACCCAATAGCAACATGAATATGGCACATATAAAACCTGTGGTGACGCCTCAAGATTCCAGCAAGTGCTGCTATCACCTAGTGCCAGCCTCCACCTGGCGTCTCTCTGCAGCTCCCAATGGACTCCCAGTTCCAGATAGGCTTATCTGGACACAGGGCCCTCATAGTGCCTGGATGGATGTCAGAAGAACAAACCCTAACACCAGCATTAACCCCTGCCTACCTTCACACCCTCCAGAAGGGCCTGGGGGTCCTCGATGCCCTCAGGGACACACTTCTTGTTCTCTGGGAGGGACTCAAGCTTCTCCACCAGAGCTTTCAGGCCTTTCAGTTCAAACTCGGTGAGGTGGGTCCACTTGGCAGAGACCTCTGTGGCGGGGGAGCCCGTGGGTGTCTTTGGGTAGTCTATGGGCATCGTTGTGGACTTCACACTTTCCTCTGACTCATTAGACAAAGTCCTTTTGAGGAACCGCATGGTAGGGGCTTTGGACTTCTTCCCAGAGTTCTCCTGCTCCTCAGAAGGAGTGCTGGTGGGCGAGGTGGAACCATCGGTGGGCAGTTTGGGTACCTTATCTGCACCATCCCCCTCTTCCTCCTTTTCCTCCTCCTCCTGGGGCTGCTGTTCACAGGACTCCTCCTCCATCTCCAGCCAGGAATCAGATGAGAAGCCGTCTAGGCTGGCTTTTCTGGGGACATCTGTGAGGGGATGAGTCACAAGACACATCGATGACCACCTAACCTTCTGCTGGAGGCTCAGTAGATTCCACTTATTACACCCCATAAAGAGAGAGAGCAAGGATGTAGCTACCCTAATGGTGTAGGCCTCCTGACCCATAGAGGGCCATAGTCAGCCATATACAGGTTCAAATCCCAGCTCTGCTTGCTTTCCAGCTCTGTGTGCCCACACAGGTTGCTCTGAACACACTCAGCAATTTTTTGTATGTATAAAAAACAGGCAAAAACATCATACATTACAGAATTCTAATCATATGAAATTAGTGAGTGTGCGTGTAATTGTATGGTGTGGTATCCCACACCATTGCCTGCAGCAAGGTGCCTTTGCCTACAGCGGCCAGAGTAGAACATCAGGTGTCCCTGAAAATGAATTCCAGACACATGCGCCACTTTGTGCATCTGGCTTTATGTGGATACTGGGGAACAGAACTGGGGTTGTTAGACTTTGCAGGCAAGTTCCTTAACCGCTGTGCCTTCTCTCCAGCCCACGGTCTTGTTTTGAGCCAGAGTCTCTTCACTGATTGCAGATCGTGCAGACACTGATGATTCTCCAGTCTCTACTCCCTTGCAGGCCTGCAGTTACAGGTATGTGTGGCCAAGCCCACCTGTGTTGTGGGATCTGGAGATTTGAACTCTGGAGATCTCAGACCCTTACCTCAGGCCATCAAGTTTATACAAGAATTACACCTGGGCTGGAGAGTTGGCTTAGCAGTGAAGGCTTTTGCTTGCAAAGCCAAAGGACCTCAGTTTCATTCCCCAGAACCCACATAAGACAGATGCACAAGGGAGCATATGCATCTGGAGCTTGTTCGTTGTAGCTGGTTGCCCTGGCGTGCCCATATTCTCTCTCTCCCTCTTTCTCTCTCTCAATTTGCCTCTTTCTCTCAAATAAATAAATAAAAAGAAAAAGAAAAGAAAAAAAAAAGAAGCACACCTAACCATTGAGCCATCACTCCAGCCCTGAAATGTGAAATGTCCTTAACAGGGAGAAAACTTGACAGAACTTAGACTGGTAGATGCCCAGGGCTGGGGGTTAAGAGAGGAGATAAGGATAAGATAGTTTAGGGGTACAGGTTTCTTTGGGGAGTGATAAAACTGTGATGATAGCTGGGCATGGTAGCATATGCCTTTAATCTCAGCACATAGCAGGCAGAGGTAGGAGGATTCCTGTGAGTTTGAGGCCTGCCTCTCACTCTCTCCCTATCTATCTATCTATCTATCTATCTATCTATCTATCTATCTATCTATCTATCTAGGTAGAGTCATATATATATGTAATAATATATGTAAGAATTGACTGAAAAACACTAAATAACCCACCTGTGGTGGGGTTGTTAAGATAAGGTATAGCCCTCACTGGCTATGTAGACCAATTTGGCTTCAGATTTTCTAAGATTCACCTGCCTCTGCCTCCTGAGTGCTAGGATTACAAGCATGAGCCATCATGTTAGACCGCAATTATTCACTTTATTTATTATTATTATTATTTAGTTTTTATGTTTGTTTTTTTTTGTTTGTTTGTTTGTTTTTTGAAGTAGATCTCCCTCTAGTCCAGGATGATCTAGAATTCACTATGTAGTCTCAGGGTGGCCTTGAACTCATGGTGATCCTCCTACCTCTGCCTCCCAAGTGCTGGGATAAAAGCATGCACCACCACACCCAGCCAGAATTATACTTTAAATGGGTAGGTTATATGATGTGTGAACTTTTACTTATTTACTTGTGAGCAGAGAGAAATAGAACTGCTGATACACGTACCACTTTGAGGATTTGGCTTTACATGTGTGCATTGGGGACTGAAACTGGGCTAGCAGGCATTTCAGGCAAGCACCTTTAATCACTGTGCTTTCTCCTTACTCCCCAATAGAGCTTTTAAACTGAAAGCTGGAAAGAGCTGAGCATGGTAGTACATGCCTTTGGCCTCAGCACTCAAAAGGCTGAGGTAGGGGCTGGAGAGATGGCTTAGCAGTTAAGGCATTTGCCTACAAAGCCAAAGGACCCCGATTCGATTCCCCAGAACCCACACAAGCCAGATGCACAAGATGGTGCATGCATCTGGCGTTTGTTTGCAGTGGCTGGAGGCCCTGGTGCGCCCATTCCCCACCCCCTCTCAAATAAATAAATAAAAATTTAAAAAAATATGTTTTCCAATTCCAGGTCAGCTAGAGCAAGACCCTACCTCAAAACAAACAAATAAACAACAATATTAAAAATCAAAAAAAAAAATCTGGGGAGGAAAGGGCCCTTAGGATCCCACATCTCTGAGAGTGCCTAATAGCATTAAAAGTTGCTGGTAGGGCTGGAGAGGTGGCTTAGCCTTTAAGGTGTTTGCCTACAAAGCCAAAGGACCCAGGTTCAACTTCCCAGGATGCATGTAAGCCAGATGCATAAGGAGGCGCATGCATGTGGGGTTCTTTGCAGTGGCTGGAGGCCCTGAGAGCCCATTCTCTGCCTCCTTCTCTTCTTCTCTCTCTCAAATAAATAAATAAAAATAAAAATAAAATTTTTTAAGTTGCTGGCAGAGGGGAGTCAAGTTTATTAGTGGCATAGCCACTGGTAAGTTGTCCATTCCGCAGTAAAAAACCTCCTACCCATGGTCATACAAGCAACCTAATTTGATTCAGTGGATTAAAAAACAAAAAAGCAGGGCTGGAGAGATGGCTTAGCGGTTAAGGCGCCTGCCTGCTAAGCCTAAGAACCTGGTTCCAATCTCCAGGTCCCACGTTTAGCCAGATATAAAGTGACACAAGGGCGCAATGCCGCACTTGCCCACAAGGGGGCGCACACATCTGGATTTCGTTCACAGCAGCTGAGAGACTGCTGGTGCGCCCATTCTCTATCTGTCTCCCTCTCCCTCTCTGTCTGTCTCTATCTCTCTCTCTAAAAATAAATTTAAAAAAAAAAAAGCATAAGGTGCTGGGGAAATGGCTCAGGGGTTAACAGCTTGCAAAGTCTGCCAGCCTGGATTCAATTCCTCAATATTCACTTAAAGCCAGATGCACAAAGTGGTGCATGTGTTTTTGTTTTTGTTTTTTTTTTCGAGGTAGGGTCTCACTCTAGCCCAGGCTGACCTGGAATTTACTCTGTATTCTCAGGATGGCCTCAAACTCATGGTGATCCTCCTACCTCTGCCTCCCAAGTGCTGGGATTAAAGGCGCGCACCACCACACCCGCTTGTTTTTTTTTTTGTTTGTTTTGTTTTGTTTCGTTTCGTTTTTGCAGTGGCAGGAGGTCTGGGTGCACCCATACGCACTCTCTCACACACAATTTTTTTTTATTTTTTAAGAAATATTTTATTTATTCAGGGCTAGAGAGATGGCTTAATGGTTAAGGCGTTTGCCTGCAAAGCCAAAGGATCCTAGTTCAATTCTCCAGGATCCATGTAAGCCAGATGCACAAGGGGGCACATGCATCTGGAGTGCTTTTGTAGTGGCTAGAGGCCCTGGTGCACCCATTCTCTCCCTCTTTCTCTGTGAAAGGAAAGAGAAAAAGAGGGAGAGAGAGAAAAAAATGAGAATGGGCACACCAGGGTCTTCTGCCACTGCAAAGAAATTCCAGACGCATGTGCTACTTTGTGCATCTGGCTTTACATGGGTACTGGGGAATCAAACCTTGGCCTTGCAGGTTTTAGTAGCAAGTGCCTTTAACCATTGAGCAATCTCTCCAGCCCTCACAAATTATATATATATCTGGCTCACAAATTTTTAAAAAAATATTTTATTTTTATTTATTTATTTGAGAGAGAGAGAGACAGAATGGGCACACCAGGGCCTGTAGCCACTGCAAACAAACTCCAGATACCTGCGCCACCTTGAGCATCTGGCTTACGTGGGTCCTGGGGAATTGAACCCAGGTCCTTTAGCTTTGCAAGCAAGTGCCTTAACTACTAAGCCATCTCTCCAGCCCCTCACAAATATTTTTTAAAGCATTAAGGTAAGATGGAGATTTATGGAAAAAGGTGTTAGTGGGAGCGGAAGGAAATAACGGAGAGCAATTGGGGGAAATAAGATCAAAATATATTATATACATGAATAAAAGTGTCAAAAAGAGAAACAAATTTTAAGGCCACCTTGAGACTACATAGTGAATTCCAGGTCAGTATGGACTAGAGCGAGACCCTACCTCAAAAAAAATTTTTTTTTTTAAAACTTAAAAGCTGGGGGACTGGAGAGATAGACCAGTGGTTAAGGTGCTTGCCTGCAAAGCCTAACAATCTGAATTCAATTCCCCAGTACCCATGTAAAACCAGATGTACAAAATCTGGAGTTCAACTGCAGTGGCTAGAAGCCCTGGCTTGTGCCCATTCTCTCTCCCTTTCTCAGTCTCTATCTGACTCTCTCTGCTTGCAAATAAATAATAAAAAAAAAATTTTTTTTAAATTAAAGCTGGAGGCATAGCACAGTGCTAGGCAAGACCCCTTACCAAGCATGCTTTGGCCAGGAGTTTAGTCATAAGCTCTACCACAAATAAATAAAGAATAAAGAATAAAGCTGGGCGTAGTGGTGCATACCTTTACTCCAAGTACTAGGGTGGCAGAGGTAGAAGGAGAACCATGAGTTCAAAGCCAGTGAATTCCAGGTCAGCCTGGGCTAGAGTGAGACCTTATCTTGAAAAAAAATTACAAGTTTGATACTAGCCTAGACTAATTTAGGGAGTTCTAGGCCAGCCTGAGCTACATAATGAGATCCTTAAAAAAAGGGGGGGAAAAAGGGTTGGAGAGGGCCAGGCGTGGTGGCACACGCCTTTAATCCCAGCACTTGTGAGAGAGAGGGAGGAGGATCACTGTGAGTTCAAGGCCACCTTGAGACTACATAGTGAATTCCAGGTCAGCCTGAGCTACAGTGAGACCCTGCCTTAAAAAAAAAGGGGGGGGGGGGAGCTGGAGAGATTGCTTAGTGGTTAAGGCACTTGTCTGCAAAGCCTAAGAACTCACATTCAAATCTCTAGGTCCCATGTAGCCAGACACAGTGACACAAGCATTCAATGTTGAACATGTGCCACAAGGGGGCACACATGTCTGGAGTTCAAGGCCCTGGTGTGCCCATTCTTTCTCTCTCTCTCTCTTTCTCTCTGCCTCTTTCTTTCTCTCTCTCTCAAAATAAAAGACCCTAGCAGAAACATTCATTCCCATCCTATCCCCAGGCCAGAGGCCTGGAAAGTCACTAAGCATGAGCATGAGTAAAGGGAAGGAAAAAGGCTTACTGAGAGCAAGAAAATGGGTCCAAAAACCAGAAGAGGGGCTGGAGAGATTGCTTAGTAGTTAAGGCCCTTGTCTGCAAAGCCCCAGGGCCCAGGTTTGATTCCTCAGTATCCATGTAAAGCCAGATGCACAAGGTAGTACATGTGTCTGGAGTTGGTTTCCAGTGGCTAGAGGCCCTGGTACACCCCTTCTCTGTACCTGCCTCTTTCTCAAATAAATGAATAAAAACTGGAAGAAACTGCACGCACTTTAAAAGGGACAGAACAATGTCATGTTTCTATCTCATGATAATAAACATACACCAACTCAAAACACAACATCTCTGACACAGAAAACCCATCACTGGTCAGGCCTCATTGTTATCGCTATTCACAACTTCAAGGTAGGCATCTATGAGTTAAGACTCAAGGACAGAGCAGGGGCCAGGTGGTGGTGGTGTCCCTTTAAGTACTGACAACAGGACAGGGTTGCAGTTCAGGCTCTGAACACTTCCCTGCCTCTGTCAAGAGACCACTCCCACCTCTACACACACATACCCTTCTCCTCCAAGCCCAGGTCACCAGCTCTGGCTACCCCTCCTGATGCAAACCTGGCTTAGATTGTAGGAACTGGCTACTTCACACAGGCCTGCTCCTATGGGGACAAAACCCCAAACAGTGAGTGGTGAAGGGAAACTCTACTGGCAGTCACAGAAAATAGAAAAAATAAGGATTCTTTGTTCTGTGGGATGTCCTGTTTCAGCGACCATGCCAGGCCAGGCTCCACGGTGCCTCTGCAAAGTCACTGGCTGGAGGTGACAACTGGGATACTAGAGGTCACAAGTTCTTTTTCTTGGTCTGTGTATTCCAGGGGGCAAGCAGATAAGCATGGCTGGAGAGATGACTCAGCAGTTAAGGTACTTGCCTGCAAAGCCAAATAACCTCGGTTCAATTCTCCAGTAGCCATGTAAAGCTAGATGCACAAAGTGGCACCTTCACCTGGAGTTCGTTTGCAGTGGCTGGAGGCCCTGGTGCACCCATTTTGTCTGTCTGTCTCTCTTCTCTCTAAGCTTACAAATAAATAAACAAAAAATTTTGGGGCGGGGGGAACAACAACACTGGGTTTCTGTTCTGGACGCGTGGCTGGCTCTGGGCTCCACCCAGGTAGGCTACTCACCAATAAGCATGGACTCTCTCTGGTATTCCTGAGTGAGGTAGGAGCGCTGGGTCACACAGTACACATATCTTTCCAAGACATACCAGCACATCTCATAATAGAAGGGGTAACGGAACTTGGGTTGGACCTGAAAGCAAAGATGAGGAAGGCAGAGCTCAGTTTCTGATGAAAATGGGAACAGATGTGGGGGGAAACTCCCTGGGGTAGAGGTCATCATCTTAGCAAGAGCACAAATGGCAGAAGGGAAAGATGGGAGGTGTCACTGGCAGAGAGGCAAGAGGGAGGCACTGGAGGGGGGGGTGCCAGCAGCATGCACATATGAGGCGGGGAAGAGGCCTGAGTGAAGGCATCACTTCATTGGTCCCTGACCTACCCGCCTCGGAAAGTGGCCAGAGTCCACTTTGTGTGTCTTTGAGATTTCTCCCTTGATCTGCTGCCAGCACTACAAGTACCTGCAGGTAGGAGCCCAGCCTGATTCCAGGTACAACAGATGGCAGCTCCTAGTTCTACAAGATTCTTACACAAACTCTGCTGTCCCTCCCACCCCCTTAAGCAGCAGAAACCCACCCCTAATCCTTACCCATCAGCAGACAGGCTACAGAGCATCCTGCTCTCTGGGAGGAAGGCCAAAGGGAAGGACTAGTCAGAAGTGCTCTCCTCCTATCACTCTTCCCCAACACCCATCTATACTACCCACCTGTATTTTCACCAAGGGTAGCCTAGGACACAAGTCCCCAAGTGTGACCAAAGTGAGACGTCCTGTCACCAGGGGATATACACCAGACGAGGCAGAGTCTAAATGGAGATTCCCTCTGGCTGTTTATTTATTTTATTTTTTTCAAGGGTCTCACTCTAGCCCAGGCTGACCTGGAATTCACTATGTATTCTCAGGGTGGCCTCGAACTCATGGCGATCCTCCTACCTCTGCCTCCTGGGTGCTGGGATTAGAGGCGTGAGCCACCATGCCAGACTTCCCTCTGGCTGTTTCTTACCAGTGAGGAAGCAAAGGTAGAGACTGTGTGCAGGAGGACTATAGAGAGATCTAGACCCCAAGGGAATCCTGACAAGTCTATCCAGAGGAATTGGCAGTGAAAGATGGGAAGGAGGAACACCACTGATGGCCCCAGCATGGAGGAACTTTTCTAGAAGCTGTATCCTGAGTGGGCAAGGGAACAGTGAGGATATTGTAGGGTGACATGATCTCCCACCACAGAACCCTCTCCTCCAGGCACTGCACAGTGGGTCTTGCATACCCCACACATGCCTCATCTGCTCCCTTGCCATTTTGCCAAGTGTGTGTCTGTGGAGGGTCAGAGACCTCTTCTTCATGTTCCCCTTCCTTCAGGAACACCTGGAGTTTGGAGTGAGACAAGCATCCCCCCCTCCCAGCTGCCTTAGCTCTTTGCTGACAGTTTAGGGTGGCATGATACCTTTGGCACAAAGACAGATATTCAAGTCCTGTATTTCTCTAAAATATATTTTCCTGTGATTATCTAGGTGTCCACCTGGAAACCACTCCCCCCACCCTGTGTTCTCGACTTGTTTACTCCTGTTAACTTGGGTTTTAGCTTTAAGGCCCGTTCCCCATGTTCAGGGTTTCCTTGCTTCCACCTGCGTACTGGGTCCGTTTGCTTTCCCTGCCTCTGGTGGACAACGTACTTAGAAATGAGAATATGGTCATTGCATGCTTTTCAGCTCCTTGGGTAGATGCATGAAGTTGGGATTATAATCTAGCGTTTTCCTTGGCTCCAGCTACTTTCTGAGAATCCCAGTTACACAGCTGGGATAGTTTAAATCTTTTTTTCCCCCTTTTTTCTTTTATTTTCTTTCTTTCTTTCTTTTTTTTCTTTTCTTTCTTTCTTTCTTTTTTTTTTTTTTGGTGGTGGTTGTTGTTACTGGATCAGCACCCCCTGAAGTTTACAAAAAAAAGAAGGACACTTGAGCATGAAATGGATCTTGACCTCCTATGACAAGGGTTTTGGAGGGCCTTAGCTCTACTCCTATTCCAGAGCAAAGGCCAAACGATTTTGAAACAATTGCCAATCCCTAAAATGCAAGCTAAGGAAGACAGACCCTCACTCATATCTCCTGAGATAGTAAACTTGACAGGTGAACCTTTGTCTTTCGACTTTTCAAAAAATTTTGAACAATCCAAGCCACTATGCCATTGATGGGCATTGTGACACCTGAGAATCCTTCTAGATTAGGGGTGAAAAACTTGAAGGGAGGCTGTATTTCAAGAGAGAAAGGCAAATTTCCCCTCTTTTTTGCTGAACCCAAGGGAAACCAGGCCGGGTAAAGAACAAATGCTGATGAAGGAATTCGAGTTTGCTGTTTAAATTAAAAAAAAAAAAAATTTTTTTTTTTCCAAGAGAGGACTGCAGGAAACAAAATTTGCAAAAATTGACTTACAACTGGGTTGTCGCCTTCCACCCTTCGCCTTCAAAAGGTTTCAGCCACATGCCTGGGAACATTAAACACACGATTGCTCAATATTATTTGGTGACAAACTTGGAGCCTCACCAAATTGAGTTGTTAACCGACCTCAGTCCAAAACAAAAGACGAGGCAGTGAGAAAGCATGCCCTGCTCCCTGGAGGACAATCAATCACTAGTGGACTGAATTTGAGTTCCAAAGGCCCATTTGAGTGGCCCTAGCCAGAGCCCTTCCTCAGAGGCCCAAGTCATCCAGGAACTGAGTGGCCTTTAGAGAGCTGAAGATGTCTCAGTGTGTCTAGATCTTCCAGATCTTAAGGAATTGAAAAACTAAAATGAGGATGGGTGGAAGTCTCTTAAAATTTGCTTTTCTCCTGGAAAAAAAAAAATCAATGGGGGGAAAAATCCAATGGTTGGGGGAAGAGGAGAGGAGAGGAAAGGTAAATTATTTGCAATTTCCAAACAGATTCATTGGCTGCAAGGAGAGGGAACAGAACAGGGGTGCCGGCATTACCTTTTCTGGGAAAGCTGTTTTCACTAGAGCCATTAAGGAGAAAAAAGATAAGCATAAGAAAGACAGCAGTTTGATGAATGATTATTTGGACCATTCCTATCCTTATTAGCCTAAGGAGTGTTAAAAGTATGTGGGGATTGTTGTGACATAGTCTTAAAAGCAGCAGGCAGTGATCTACTCTGGTGTAGCTCTCCTATCCCTCTTATCTTCAGAGATTAGTCTACATGGGAAGAATATGGAAATCTAGTGGTCCCCAAAGGCTCCCACCCGCTCATGCTGCTGTACGGGCCATGATATGGCAGGATGAGGTCATGTACCATCCAGCTCAGAAAACTGAAAGTGCTTCCTAAATCTGGGAGAAACTTGAGCCACCAAGGCAAATTCCTTTCCTAGGTCAAACTCACTCTGAGGGGCTTGCACATTGACAGTTTCTTCTTCCCCAACTTCTGTGTTTGGTTTCCAAGCAAAACCATGTTTTAGAACTCTGGAAGAAAACTATTTTTAAATGGTCATAACCTTAAGGGAGCTCACAGAGATGCAAAGAATTAAGCTGTAGTGAGCTGACAAGGAGACCTGGCATTTTATCTGGCTTCCAGGACTCTCCCCCCAGTGCCTTTTGTCTGCCTTGGCTCCTATGACATAAACAATTGGGCCTTGTAGCCAAGCCTGTCTCCAAAGACCAGAAATCAAAGCAGATTAAAAAGCCTGCTGCTGTTTCCAGCCCAGCCTGTCCCTCACCCCCGCCCCCCTGCTCCAGCCAGCAACCTGCTTCAGAGAAGCCAGATGGAGTGCCCACTCAGAGAACAGGGACTAGGGACCTTGGGGGAGGGGCTCTGACATGCATCTTGATGTGGTGAGATATTTCACCAGAGCACAGCATGATGCTGGGTCCCTCCGTTACCCTGCCTCTAGCCTTGAGTGACACTAGTGGGGGAGGGGAGCCAGTCTCCTGGGGGAATGAGGGGGCCCAGATGCTCTGAGATGCACAATCAGATCCCCATGGGAGGGGACAGCTGCCCAGTAAGTTGCCTTTAGAAATCCTAGTCTGAGAGGCTTTCAGGAATTGCCTGGAAAGTCTGAGCCTGACTTCACCCTTTAGAGAGCTAGGTTTCCATCCACACCTGCTGGTCTGCTCCCAGCAGACGGGCCTGCTCTTCAGCCAAAGACCAAAGAATGGTTGACTAGAGCCCCAAAGGCACTTGACGCAGATTGAAAGGTGACCATTTGTGATCAAACAAGTTCCTTCCTTTCTCCTGAACAGCACAGACAGTAGGCTCCAGAGCTAGACTAAGCTGGCTATTCTAGGTTAAGACGGTATGGCACATAGGCAACAGAGAAAGGGAAAAGCAAAAGTCCATAAAACAAGGGATTTGCACAGGATCCTGGCCCAGCCCTGGGTTCCTGCAGACCTCCATTAACTGGAAATTCAGACATGCCCTGGGAGGACCCAAGTCACCTCACAATGGGACCTTTAAAGGGGAGAGATATACAGAATGGTGAAGATTGACTGAGGTGTGTGAATTCATCAACAAGACTGGAAAGACACACTTGGTCCAGAGCAGTATGACATATTTCTTTAGGGTCCAGGTATATCAACACCTTTTTGGGGGCCAAAAAGCCACCTGCAAGACAAACCCCAAGAATAAATGGCATACGGTCTGGTCATACAATGGAACTGTTCAGCCATAAGAAGATATGAGGTACAGACACATGCTACAACATGGATGAACTTTGAAAACATGCTGAGTGAAGGAGGCCAGACATCAAGGGGCACACATTTTATTATAAAATTCTATTTATATCAAATGCCAGACCTAGCAAATCCATAGAGACAGGAAGTAGATTAGGGGCTGTCAGGGTTGAAGAAGAGGGGAGTGGAGAGTGACTGTTAATGGACATGAGGTTTCATTCAGGGGTGATGGAAATGTTCTGGAATTAGTGGTGATGGTAACATACCAAAAAACAGTGTATAATTCAAATGGTGAATTTTATGGCATGTGAATTTTATCTTAATTAAAAGAAATATTTAAATAGTCATGTAAAAACAAAAAAGAGGAGGAAGAAATAGGACTCTTTGCCTCAGGACTCGAGTTTCTGACCCTTGGCCCTGTATCAGATGCCTGGGGGTCATATGACTAACCACCAGAAAGAGGGGAGCAAAATCCCAGTCATCAAAGGTATTCAGGAAAAACTTGTGGAGCAGAGGGCACATTTTACCCTTGTCCTGGGGCACGGGGAGGGAGAGACTTGATATCTGAGAAACCATCACCTATGTTGTCATTGTGGAGGGCAGAGGGAAGCCTTGGCCCCAAGGGGCTTGATGCATGCCCCAGCAGACACAGAGACCAGCTCAGAGAAAGGATCTACTCACAAACACGGGCTTCCTCCTCATCAGACTTCAGTCCCCCAAGAAATGAATGCACAGTAGAGACTAGACCTTGGACCACGCTGGGCCTCTTTCCAAGGCCCCCACTCTCTGCAAACATGGCCAATAAGAACAATAAGATCCCTGAACCTCTCGCACTCCTTTCTACATGGACAAGGAAGGGAAAGGCTGGATTCCATGCTGCTCTCTCAAGATAAAGGAGACTTCCTCTTCCACAAAAGACTTTTGTTTTTATACAGTTGTTTCATGTAGCTGAGGCTAGCCTCTAATTCTCTATATAGCCAAGGCCGGCCTTGAACTCCTAAATCTTTTTTTTTTTTTTTTTTTTTTTTGGTTTTTCGAGGTAGGGTCTCACTCTGGCTCAGGTTGACCTGGAATTCACTATGTAGTCTCAGGGTAGCCTTGAACTCTCGGCGATCCTCCTACCTCTGCCTCCCGAGTGCTGGGATTAAAGGCGTGTGCCACCACACCCGGTTTCTTAATCTAACTCTTAAGTGATGGGATTTTAAGTACACACCACCAAGCCCAGCTTTTCCACAGGGGTTTTGGCTGCCTCCAGCCTGAAAATTGATCAGAAATTCTAGGAGCTTGAGGGAGGGGCTCTTGTGGGGATCTGCCAGTTCCCTGCAGAACCAGGACCAAGGCCTGGCTTGAGAGGGAGAGTGGGAGGGGAAGGGAAGCTGAAGAGGCCTTGAGAAAGGTTGGTACACCCCCACAAAAGAAGGCACCTCCTTACTTACCCGGGTTCTGTCCTCGATCTCGTAGATCCGCAGCTGCATGGGCACGTTGAAACTGTGCAGGATGTTCCCGCCAAACACCAAAGAGTCAACGGGGGTGTATACTGCATGGATCCAACCTGGGCAAGGAGGGCAAAGGAAGGTTGAGCCCTGTCTCCCTCACAAGACGGGCACACAGGAGGGCATGAGCAGGTGGATGCCCAGCACCATTTGATACAGATCACCGAGGTTCCCAGACAGCCTTGGGAACTCAGCCCAGCAGCCATAAAGGACCTCAGCCAAAGGCAGATGGTTAGAAACTGCAAGCTAGCCCCCACCTTAGGGATCTTGAGGAGGACCTTGTCGACCAAGCCTTCTTCCTGAGACCTGGCCCTGGCCTCAGTGCTGAGCCAGAGGTGGAGGGCCCCACCCAGGCTGCCTGTCTGCCTACAGCCTTTTCCTCATCCCTAGAGGCAACGTGTCAGGAGAGGTCACCCAGGATCGCTCTGAACTATAACTATGGGATAACGTCCTGCCTCAGCAGCAGGACCCAGACACTTTTTCCTTCAGTCTACTTGTTGGTATCAAACCCAGTGAGGCCCATTTCCAGGTGGTCTCCTTAGCCCCTGCACGACCACTTCAGCTCTGCTTCTACTTTGCCCCACATGCTGAGTGCTGTGACAAGTCTCCTAAAGAATGCAACTTTCTTAACACTGTAGGCCCACAGCTGGAAACCTCCCCAGGCTCCCAGGCTACAGCCCATGCACCCTCTATCAGGTGTGTCCAACTTACAGTTCACAGGCCACATGGGTCCCAGGATAGTTATGAAGGTGACCTGATACCGTTGTAAATAACAATGTTATGTTGCAATGTTAAGAGGTTGGAACTCTTACAAGGGCTTCCAGAAACCCTATCAAGGACATACGATTTTACAACCAATTCACAGGTGAACACACTAAGGCATGGAAAAGTTACATATCAGGTATTCTTTTTTTTTTTTTTTTTTTTGTGCTGAGGATGGAACCCAGGGCCTTGCGCTTGCTAGGCAAGCACTCATCCACTGAGCTAAATCCCCAACCCCCAGGTATTCTTTTGTTTTTCAAGGTAGGGTCTCATTCTGGCCCAGGCTGACCTGGAATTAACTATGTAGTCTCAGGATGGTCTCGAACTCACGGCAATCCTCCTACCTCTGCCTCTCCAGTGCTGGAATTAAAGGTGTGCACCACCACGCCCGGCACATTTTAAAATATATAAATGTGGGCTGGAAAGATGGCTTAGCAGTTAAAGCAATTCCCCAGTACCCACATAAGCCAGGAGTACTTGGTGGCACATGCATCTGGAGTTCATTTGCAATGACTAGAGGCCTTGGTGCACTTATTCTCTCTCTCTAATAAATAATAAAAATAAATTTTAAAATTTTTTATTTTTCTATTTATTTGAGAAAGAGGCAGAGAGAGAGAGAGAGAGGGAGAGAGACAAAGAGGGAGAGAGAAAAAATGGGCACTCCAGGGCCTCCAGCAACTGCAAATGAACTCCAGATGCATGCACCCCCTTGTGCATCTGGCTTACATGGGTTCTGGGGAATTGAACTGGGGTCCTTTGGCTTTTCAGGCAAATGCCTTAACCACTAAGCCAGCTCTCCAGCCCAAAAATAATTTTTTTTCTTGGTTTTTCGAGGTAGGGTCTCACTCTGGCCCAGGCTGACCTGGACTTCACTCTGTATTCTCAGGCTGGCCTCGAACTCACGGCAATTCTTTTATCTCTGCCTCCCAAGTGCTGGAATTAAAGGTGTGAGCCACCATGCCTGGCCCAAAAATAAATATTAAAAAAAAAAAAAACTTTTAGGGCCGGAGAGATGGTCTAGTGGTTAAGGTGCTTGCCTGTGAAACCTAATGACCCAAGTTCAATTTCCCAGTACCTACATAAACCAGATGCACAAGGTGGCACATGTGTCTGGAGTTTATCTGCAGTGGCTAGAGGCCCATGCATGCCCATTCTCTCTGTCTGTTTCTCTTCTCTCTCTGATTGCAAAGAAATAAATAAAAATATTAAACAAACAAACAAACAAAAACCTTTTAGGGCTGGAGGGATGGCTTATTGGTTAAGGTGTTTGCCTGGAAAGCCAAAGGACCCATGATCAATTCCCCAGGACCCATGTAGGCCAGATGCACAAGGTATTACACGTATCTAGAGTTCATTTGCACTGGCTGGAGGCCCTGGCATGCCCATTCTCTGTCTCTCTTTCTTTGTGTGTCTCTGTTCTCTCTCAAATAAATAAAAATAAAATAAAATAATTAAATATAAATATGTACTTTAATGTACTTTCTTTTCTTTTTTTGTTTTGTTTTTCTCAAGGTAGGGTCTCACTCTAGCCCAGGCTGACCTGGAATTCAGTATGTAGTCTCAGAGTGGCCTTGAACTCATGGCAATCCTCCTACCTTTGCCTCTCAAGTGCTGGGATTAAAGGCATGCACCACCTTGTATCAGATTTTTTATTTTTATTTATTTATTTGCAAGCAGAGAGAGATAGAGAAAAGAGACATACAGAGAGTATGGGTGTGCCAGAACCTCTAGCCTCTGCAAACAAACTCCAGATACATGTGACCCTTTGTGTAACTAGCTTTATGTGGGACTGGAAAACCGAACCCAGGTTGTTAGGCTTTGCAGACAAGTGCCTTAACCACTGAGCCATCTCTCCAGCCCCAGATTTTTTTTTGTTGTTGCTGTTGTTGTTTGCTTTTTTTGAGGTAGGGTTTCACTGTAGCTCAGGCTGACCTGGAATTCACTATGGAGTTTCAGGGTGGCCTCAAACTCTTGGCAATCCTCCTACTTTTGCCTCCTGAGTGCTGGGATTAAAGGTGTGCACCACCATGCCCAGCCTACCAGATGTATTTTTAATATTTTATTTATTTATTTAAGAGAGAGAGGCAAATATATATATAGAGAGAGAATGGGGGTACCAGGGCTTCTAGCCACTGCAAACAAAATCCAGACAACTTGTGCCACCTTGTGCATCTGTCTAAGGTTGGTACTGGGAAACTGAACCTGGGTCCTTGGGCTTCACAGGCAAGAGTCTTAAGAGCTAAACCATCACTCCAGCCCCTGTATCAGATTTTTTTTTTCAAGGTAGGATTTCACTCTAGCTCAGGCTGACCTGGAATTCACTCTGGAGTCTCAGGGTGGCCTTGAACTCATGGCAATCCTCCAATCTCTGCCTCCTGAGTGCTGGGATTAAAGGTGTGTGCCACCACGCCTGACTCTGTATCAGACTTTTTTTTTTTTTTTTTTTTTTTTTGCGAGGTAGGGTCTCACTCTGGTCCAGGCTGACCTGGAATTCACTATGTAGTCTCAGGGTGGCCTCGAACTCTCGGCAATCCTCCTACCTCTGCCTCCCGAGTGCTGGGATTAAAGGCGTGCGCCACCACGCCCGGCTGTATCAGACTTAAAAAAATATTTTATTTATTTATTTATTTGAGAGAGAGAATGGGAGCGCCAGGGCCTCCAGCCACTGCAAACTCCAGATGTATGTGCATCTGGCTTACGTGGGTCCTGGAGAGCTGAACCAGGATCCTTTGGTTTGCAGGCGAACACCTTAACCACTAAGCCATCTCTCCAGTCCCAGATTTTTTTTATTATTTTGAGAGAGAGAGAGACAGAGAGACAGAGAGCGAGAGGAAGAGGCAGAGAGAGAATAGATGCACTAGGGCCATTGCAGCCACTGTAAAAAAACTCCAGATGCGTGCACCCCTTTGTGGGCAAGTGTGGCATTGCATGCTTGCGTCACTTCTGTCTGGCTAAATGTCAGACCTGGAGAATCAAATGGGTGTTTTTAGGCTTGGCAGGCAGTTTTTCTTTCTTAAATAAGTATTTATTTATTTATTTATTTATTTATTTATTTATTTATTTATTTATTTGTTTATGAGAGAAGAAAGTAGCTGAGAGAGAAAGAGAGAGAATGGGCATGCCAGGGCTTCCAGCCACTGCAAATGAACTCCAGATTCATGTGCCACCTTGTGCATCTGGCTTACATGGGTCCTGGGGAATCAAACTGAGGTCCTTCAGCTTTGCAGGCAAGCGCCTTAACCACTAAGCAATCTCTCCAGCCCTCTGCATCAGATTTTTTTTTTTTTTTTTTTTGTTTTTGCGAGGCAGGGTCTCACTCTGGTCCAGGCTGACCTGGAATTAACTATGTAGTCTCAGGGTGGCCTCGAACTCTCGGCGATCCTCCTACCTCTGCCTCCCGAGTGCTGGGATTAAAGGTGTGCGCCACCACGCCCGGCTCTGTATCAGATTTTTGAACCCAGGAAATTATCTTCTATCTGCTCTTTGAAGGCTAGAGAAAAGACAGTCACCTAATTTATTCAACAGCTCACTGACACACCTTTATTCAGACTGGCCACATGTGGCTCCTGGCTAACCAAATGAATACATAGCTAAGGGACAGACAGCTTTATACTATTCCATTTTGCAGATGCTAAAACTGAGGCTCAAAGGCGAAGAGTCACTTGCTAAACAAAGTAACAGCTGGTGAGCAAAGCAGCTCTATTTTCAGTATGACTGCTCTGCTCCAGAATCCCAAGGGATGGGCACAGAAACACACCAGGGAAGCAAGGGAGAAATAAAAGACAGAAGCAAAGCCAGGCATGGTGGCATACACCTTTAATCCTAGCACTCGGAAGGCAGAGGTAGGAGGATTGCTGTGAGTTCAAGGTCACCCTGAGAATACAGAGTGAATTCCAGGTCAGCCTAGGCTAGAGTGAGATCCTACCTCGAAAAACCAAACAAATAAAAATAAATTAAAAAGAAGCAAAGACAGGTCGGACAGAACAGGGAAACTCCAAGCAGAAGACAGAAGAGGGGCAGCTAGAGGGGGGGAAGGGGCAGCCAGAGGCAAGGATGACCTAAGACTCTGAGCCTTTTCTCCCCCAACCATGTGCTAATTACTTCAAAGCACATTTCGGGAGAATCTACCCACCTACCCCTACTAGCCCAAGCAATTCCAGTCTCAGGGTCACAGTCAGCCACTACGGATGGAAACATGGCCGTCCCTGCTAGAGGCCGAGCTGACAGTTGTTAATGGAAAGCAAAGGCAACACTGTCACCAAGGGCCAGATGCCACTGGGCACAGGAATGGAAATTTTACTTTATTTAATCTCATTCTGTTTTGCTCCCAAGGTCTCTGGCTTGGGCCATCGTAAGCTGCTGCTCTGTGACCAGCATGCCACTGCAGGAAATTCCCACCTTCTATGCAGAAAGAAAGAAAATGGCCTTTAAAGACTCTAGGCTTCCATGTTCACGCATCTCCCACCTCTGCTGCCTGCCCGCTGATCTCGTAGAACATTTCTGTTTTCACCAAGCAGAGATACACTGTCTGCCACTGTCATTACCACCATGGGCAGTATAACTGAGGACTGATGGCAGGAGACTCAAGATCCTTTTTGTTCTTCCCTCCCTCCCTTCCTCCCTCCCTCCCTCCCTCTCTCTCTCTCTCTTTCTTCTTTCTTTCTTTCTTTCTTTCTTTTTTTTTTTTTGAGGTAGGATCTCATTGTAGCTCAGGCTGACCTGGAATTCACTATGTAGTCTCAGGCTGGCCTCAAACTCACAGTGATCCTTCTACCTCAGCTTCCCAAGTGCTGGGATTAAAGGCGCACGCCACCACGCCCAGCTGTACATTTCTTCATATACCCACCAACTTTCCTATCCAAATCCAAACACAGGAGTCTGGTTTCCAGACTGTCTTCAGTGCCAATCCCCACATGACAAGGGGTAGCATCAGACAGTCCCCTTTCCTGGCTGCAGTGTATCCACAGGAAGGAAATAGTCCCTTCCATATGGGGAATCTGATGAGAAAGAACTCAATTTCAATTAACGTTAATATTTGTTTGGGAAAAAATATCGTCCATATAAATCCTTATTTATCAGCCTAGACCTGCCCTTCTCTCCTGCAGGGGGAAAGAGACACACCAGATGACATTACCCTGATATGAGCAAAGAGGAAAACAAGAGGCAGATGCTGTGACAAGGAAGCAAGGAGGGAATCGGTATGCCCAGCCATTTAAGAGATTCTAGGAGCTTCTACTACTGGTATTCTTTCCCACCCCAGGGCCACAGAGGTGATTAAGTAGCCTCCCCTGATTAGAATGGCTGCTGAGTCCCTCCCTAAGCCTTGCTTCCATTAGCTTCACTGTCTCAACATTTCCCATAGGAAGAACCAGGGAAGGGAAATCATGGTGTTCCAAAGCTCCATTGGTGATGGAAGGCTCCACTCATGATGACACTCTGGGAAGCCTGGAACAGTCATCTTAATCTGTGACTGGCCACGAGAGGCTAGCCATCTGCCACCAGCAATACAGAGCCTAATTCAGGCCAAGCGACCAGGAATGGATGTAGCCACAGAAGGAATGGGTTGACCCACAAAACCCACTGCCGGGTGATCTCTGGGACCTGCGGGGGCTCGGGGGGTGCAGATAGCAAAGGCTTAAGGAGTCTCACCCACAACCCTGATGCTCAGAATTGAATTGGCAAGCCCCTCACATCTGTCTCCACATTTTTTTTTTTTCAAGATAGGGTCTCACTCTAGCCCAGGCTGACCTGGAATTTTCTATGTCGTCTCAAGATAGCCTCAAATTCACAGTGATCCTCCTACCTCTGCCTCACAAGTGCTGGGATTAAAGGCATGTGCCACCACGCCCAGCTGAGTACCATTCTTTTATTCTGAAATGTATTCCTACTGCCTCTGCTCGTGTACAGGAATTGTATCCATTCATCCAAACCACCAAAGGTCAGAAATAGCTGGGAGAAAAAAACCGTTTCTGTAATGAACATATAGATCCATTTCTTATTGTTATTTCCTAAACTACATAATATAGCAACTACTTATACAGCATTTACATTCAGCCAGACTATAATATTATAAGATCTAAAGGTGGATTTTAGTATCTATAGAGTCCTAGAACTAGCCTCCTTCAACTGGCCAACAGTGGCTACCATATATCTCTTTGATTAACAACCCAGTTCTTCCTTCAACCTCTTCCCAGTTGTAGTTTTCAGACTCCTTTCTCTTCAGGTTGACATCTCACCCAATATTTGATGATGGAGATGTATTCACCTCCCACATGTGGATTAACCTCTCTACTTACACAGTGGATGTCCCTTCCCTTACCCTAGGTAGAATGTTTTCATTAATGCGGCATAAGACCCACCTTCCTAACCCCTAGGTCACAGGTCACATCCACTAGTAACTCAGACTATAACCAGCCCATAGCCCTCAGGCCATCTCTAAGGAAATGCAGGCACTGGGTTTGCGGTCGGCTCACTCAGCCCCTCACCACCCTGGGAAATCTTGCTTCAGTTTTACACATGAGAACACGCTGAAGCAGTAGAACCAAAAATCCCAATGACTTTCACTGTTCTTCCTCAGAGTTTCCATCCCAAATCCTTGGTAAGTAAGGGCCTTGTCATCGTGTCACAATGAAATTTCTACAGGAAGACCCAGGAAAGGCCTTCAAAGGTCCTTTTGATCCCTTAAAGGAGGGCCTGCGGCTTTTCTAAGGGACAGAAGTGTAGCCCACATGCTGGAGAGCTGCATTCCTCAGGGACTATCAATGGCACATCCAACCAGGAGGCCCACAGAAACCCTCGCTTGGCCTGTAACCCTGGCTGAGGCCAGAGGGCATCAGGAGACTGTTCTGAACACCAGGGAAGCTAGTGGTGGTTGATGGAATCTCTGCCAACCACATGAACCTACCAGAAGGGATGAAAAACGTGTAGCCTTGTTTCAGCTCAATTCTTTGGCATCGTTCCACACGGTCTCCCAAAAAGATGTCGCTCTGTTTGCCTGACAGCACCCACTCCTCATACAGTGCCAAATTGTGCAGGGTTGGAGGGATCAGCCAAAAGATCTTGGGAAGAAAAGGAGGCAGTTAAGCCAAAGTCTCTGATTCCTTCCAGGCCCTGGCACAATCAAATATAGCCCCACCTGCCTGTGGAGAAAGGGGGAAGGGGGATATATCCATCTCTCTGCCTCCTCTCCCCAGTCCCCAACCCCCCTCCCCCTGACACCAAAAGGGTCCAAAGGGTCTCTGAGGAAGCAGGGAAGGTTGTAGCCACTTCAAAGGAATCTCCATTTCAGCTGAAATACCAAGGCAGGAATACTTCCTACTCTGGTGAGACATTTTTTTTCTCCTGAGCCACAAGCTTGTCTGGAAGGGAGAGAATTTCCTAAGTTGAATGATAAAATGGTCCAATAAATAAACCCAGCCTGTGTTCATTTTGGAAGAGGGAAAACATCTGGAATCAAGTGAGTTGACTTCCTCCCAGAATCTCTTCCAACACAGCCTTGTTTAAAACAAATGTACACGCAGACCCGTACGAGCTGGGCACATGTGGGTGTTCTCAAGAAACACCCACATCCATGCAGGGATGCTGCATGGTCGTCTTGCACATAAAAGCAACAAAGCAGGAGCACCCTGAATGTGTCCCCTATCTTCCTTTCTGGCAGTGACATCTGTCTCCACTATAAAATGTTCTTGGTTGGAGGCAGGTGGTGTTGGCAACTAGATTGTGAAGTTCAAAGTCCAAGTGGTAGCTGGGCGTGGTGGCGCATGCCTTTAATCCCAGCACTCGGGAGGAAGAGGTAGGAGGATCACTGTGAGTTCAAGGCCACCCTGAGACTACATAGTGAATCCCAAGTCAGCCTGGGCTAGAACAAGACCCTACCACAAAAGACCAAAAAAAAAAAAAAAAAAAAAAAAAAAGTCCCAGTGCTAGAGAGGAGATGTTAGCTGAGGGAGTTCATGCTGAAAGGTCTTGGCAGCCATACTTAGCTGCAAAGTAGCCTAAGGTGCTTACAACACTGGTCTGGACAAGTGGTGTAAAGGAGGCAGAGAGCCAAGAGGTGACTCGAGGGTATGGAATAGCCCTGAAGGGCACAGGGCTGGCTAGAGGAATGGGGCAAAAAGGAAAAGTGAGCCTTTCTACACACAAAGACCCAAGCAATATGACTGGAACTCACCTTCCCACCACGGAAAACATGGTACCACACAGAAGTGCCTCCAAAGTCAATGTGGAAGTCAGTGAAACAACCCTTCACGCTCATCAGACAGTACCTGCAGCACAGAAGCAGGGACGGGGTGGAAAAAACAAGTCAGCACTCAATCACAGAGGCCAGCAGACCTCCAGAGCAGCCTGACTGCTGCCTTTGATAAAGCCTGCCACCGGGAAACTGTCTTTCTTTCTTTTTGTCAAATCCAAATGTAAAATGGAGTTTCCCTTTTGGGGGATGCCCCTGTGGTCAGGTGACAAATCTTAATCATGGGTCACCTACCACACAGGCTGGGGATAACATCTTTGTTTTCAGGTTCCCAAGAGAACTGGCAACCACAGGCCACCATCAGTTACCCCTCCACCCCATCCCCACTCAAGTCCTTTCTTTTCCTTCCCAGCTCTGATACCTGCAGTTCTCCCAAGCTGCCAGCCCCCTTTTGGAGCAGCTGGATGCCCCTAGAATTCAGTTGTAAACCACCCTAGAAGCTTGCCAATTACCAGTCCCCACTCATCTCATTCATTCAGTCAGGCCCTGCTGGAGTGAGGCATGGCAGTGAGAGAAATGAGCAAGAATGCAGAAGACCCTTGTGGGTGAGACCTTCTCAAGTGAGCAACACACAGGAAAAATTAAAATGGTAAGACAACCATCCATTATGACCAAGTAAGCAATGTGGCCAGAAAAGCCCACCCAGTGTGATTCCTCGTAGATGGAACGTCCCAAGTAAGCAAATGCAAGGAGGAAGCACACAGGTTAGTGGTGGGCACAGGCCATGGTGGGAGTGATGAGGACTGATGCTAATGAGTACAGGGTTTATAAACATATTAAGAACCTTTGCAGGGCGAGAGAGATGGCTCAGGGATTAAGGGTTAAGGCAAAGCCAGGTTCAATTCCCCAGTACCTACCTAAAGCCAGATGCACAAAGGGGCACAGGCATCTAGAGCTTGCAGTAGCCTAAGGCCCTGGCACACCCATTCTCTCCTGTCTCTATCTCTCTCTGCTTGCAAATAAATACATTTTTTAGAAAGAACCATTGGAGCCCGGCGTGGTGGCGCACGTCTTTAAGCCTAGCACTCAGGAGGCAGAGGTAGGAGGATCGCCGTGAGTTCGAGGCCACCCTGAGACTACATAATGAATTCCAGGTCAGCCTGAGCTAGAAAGAGAGAGACGCTACCTAGAAAAACTTAAAAAAAAAAAAACAAACATTGGGCTGCACACTTTTCATAGATGAATGGTATGTGAATTTCACCTCTACAAAGCTGCCCCCCCAAAAAAGTGAAGGGAATTCAAAGAAGTCCTTGGAGGTGTTGGCTAGGCAAAGAGGGGGGAGGAGAAACTCCTGTGTTAGAGGTTGGGGGTGGAGGGTGTGCATTCAAGAAGAGGGAACCCTCGCCAGCAGCTTACCCCCTCCAAAGCTCCAGAGTGAGCAACAGAGCCCGAGCAAAGCCCACCCTTCCTTGAAGGAACACAAGGTCTCCCACCCAACATGCTGCCTCCCCTAGTGGTGGGCAGAGCCTGAGGGCAATGGGGCAGAGAGCCCCTTCCAAGTCCAGGCCTGGCAGACAACAGTGGCAGCCCCCCTGTCATTCACACCTTCCCAAAGGAGCCTCAGGAGCACAGATGGGCATCTCCCCTCCCTCTTGAAGCCTCCAGAGGCGCGCGCACTCGTTTACCCCACTGACCTCTTTTCCCTGCTGCACTTTGCTTTTCGGTGATTTGGGGAAGAGAGGAGGAATGGGGTGGGGAACCAGCAGGGAGGAACCAGCAGCAAGCTAGAGTGGAAAGAATGGGGAGGGGGCGTGGGGCTGAGATGGCTTGGAAAGGGGGGGGGCTCCAGGAGCCCCCTCCTTCTGGCTGCCTTTTGCACCTCGCGTTCAGGTGGACCCGGGGGCTCGGCAGTATGCAGGCAGCGTGCCCTGCGTCCCTCCTCCGGATAGGCTGGAAGGAGCCTTAACCATGTGTCTGCAGGAGGCTGACAAATCAGAAGGCCTGCCTGTACATCAGAGCCCCGCTGCCTAGCAACCCCATCGGAGGGGTGTAGTTGACAGCCCAGGACTGTCACGAAGCTAGCACTAGGACTGCTTAAGTCTTGACTCTGGACTCCACCCCCCTCTGGCCCGCCCACTCAGGACCAGGTGGGGCCCCAGACCCTAAGGCCTGGGAGATGTTCCAAGGAATGGGGGGGGTCCTGCAGCCTTCACCCACCCTATCCTCATGGACCACACTGGCCTCTTCCCTGTAAGCTCCACTTCAAAATATTAGTCCTCATTTCCCTAAAACCAGCTCTTCCTCTCCTTCTTTTCCTCCTCCTTTTTTCTTTTTCTTTCTTCTTTTTTTTTTTTTTTTTAAATCTAACCTTGGTTTCCACCTCCTCCGGGCCTCAGCGGAACACAGTCTAGGCAAACAATTTTAGTGTGTGTGGTAGAGCCAGGAGAACGTGTTTCCTTCACTCTGCAGCTGGATGCCCACCGGGTACGCACAGCAGACAGGACAGGAAGGGGGCTTGGCTGCCTAGCCAAACTGGTCACTGCCACTTAGCCTATCTTCCAGCCCCCTGCCCTAACCTCCCCACAAGGTGGAAAAAATGGGAATCCCTGGCTGATGTCTGCAGGCAAAGTTCTCCAAGTTAGCCCAGTGTCTGATCTGCCCCAGGGGCCCCTTCCTCTCAGCGTCCCCTCATTTCTGGCCACCAGGCCTGGGGCCAGCGCTCCTACCCCAGCGACTGCAAGCATTGGGGAGGCCAAGGTGAGTGTGGCAAGGGTGGCTTTGTCCGGGTTCCCCGCGGCCCTTGGGTCACTTCCCAGGACCCCCACCTCGCTTCTGCTCGCTCTGGCGTGACGCCTTTGCACTGACCTCTACAGCTTCCTCTTCCCAAGCACACCGCAGTCACATGGGCACCCCGGCTTGGTGCCACAGCCGCTAAGCTCTCCCTGTCGCCAGCCCGCCTGGCTTCCGCAACGGCCTCAGCAGACGGGTCTGCAAAGCTACGCTCGCGACACCCCCCCCCCTTCCTATCCCCGACCGCCGCCACCCCCCTCCGTCAGGTGGCTTCTCTGCAGGAGAACAACCTCCGAGCTGAAAATCGCTGCAAACTGGGATCCCCAGAACTAAGTCCTTGAGGGGGTTCCCTCCTCTTCCAAGGCCAGGGATGGAGGGAGGCGCACGGGTCAAGAGTGTGTGTGGGGGAGCGCTGCACCTGCCTCACCAACTTTGGGGCGCGGCCTGGGGTCTGCGGAGGTGGGGCCTCCCCGCCCAGCCCTTTGCTCTCCAACTTCGAAGAACTCTCTTCCCTGGGGTGGAGGTCTGGTGCTGGGGTGCAGTGGGGGGGGGGGACGGAAGGGGGTAGCCCATGCAAAGCAAGCGAGGGGAGGCTGGCGCGGACCACGCACACACGCTGCACATTACAGCCCTGGCCCGGGGGGAGACACAAAGCAAACCCCGCGGGCGCGCGGGAGACGGCCCGCACCCGCCTCCCCACGCACCACAAAGGAGCGGGCGTGGCGCGGGGACGCCAGCCCCGGTTACCCTCGGCGGCGTTGGCGTTGGCGTTGGCGGCGGCGCGGTTCCCGGACGTCCCCTTCGACGCTCGCCAGGCCCCAGCGGCGACGAGTCCCCTCCACCGCGCTGCCAGGCCCCGGCGTCCTGGGCCCGGGCCCTCGCGCGCCACCTTCCTTTCTCCGCGAACCCCGCGCAGCCTGCGCTCATCCCCGCGCGGAAACTGAACACCGGCGCGGTGTGGGGCGGCGCGGCGGCCGCCCAGGCTGCCGGGGAGGCAGGCGGAGGGAGGCCGCGGCGGGGACGGCGAGGCGCGCTCGGGCAGCTCCAGGGCACGCGTCCTCGCCCACCCCCCCAGGGCCCCTTGCCCCGCTAGGTGTGTGTGTGGGGGGGGAGGGAGACCAGCAGCCTCCCCTTGCCCCCACCTCGGCCTAGGTGGGCCACAGCAGCTCGGACACCACCAAGTGTGGGCCACCACCCTAGTGCTGGGGTGACCCAGCAAAGCCACCTTCTTTATAAATGTACACTCTGGGCACAGATAAAGGGTTCTAACGACTACCTGATGGGATTAGGGCAGCCAGGGAGAGGGAAGATGGAGGGAGCTCTGACCCTAAGAGACTAGCTGCGTGACCCTGGGCAACTAACTTATTTCTCTTCTCCGAGTGATTTCCTAAGAGGAGGGGAGGTAACCTGAAGTTCAACAAGGCGTCCTAAGAGACTCTAACTGCCCCTTCCTCTACCCAGAAATTCCAGAAAGTAGGATGCTTGGGTTGTTTCATCCAAACTAAACAACCCTCTGAGGTCATTTCCAGCATTGTCCTCAACTTATTTCAGAAGCGGTCACCACAGTTCAGAGGTCCAGCCCCTCATGGGGTCAGTACCATAAGTGGTGTGCTTACCCATCGCACCGTCTATCTGGGGGTCTCCAAGTCCTCTCCAGGTCCACCTGGTAAATCCCTAAAAAAAAATTCTAAAACGTGGTGAAAGTTACAGCCAAGCCTCAACCACTGACTGGCAGGAGAGGTGACCCATCTTACATCAAAAGTCCTACCCTCCCAGTCACCAGAACAATGAGCTACACCATTCCCCGCACCCCCCCCACAAAAAAAAAAAAAAACCCCACAGTTGGCTATGGAGATGGCTCAGCAGTTAAGACGCTATGACAGCCTGGGTTCTCAGTAGAGTTCCTCAGTAAAGACAGTTGCACAAAGTGGCGCATGCATCCGGAGTTTCTTTACAACAGCGCCCTTTCCCTCTCTCTCTCTCTCTTGCAAATAAAAAAAATGAAAATAAAATAAAATAAAACAAAAGACACAGCAGGGCAGGAGATGGTTGATGAGCCTCTTGCAGGACAGAAATGATGCTTCTCCATTGTTTGACCCAACCCACTCTCAGCAGCAAACCAGCAATATTTACTAACTATTCAAGTTTTGATAGTAATGGGGGTTTACATGCATGATCTCAATTCACTTGCAACAGGATCATCCCCACTTAAGGGGTGCAAACTCTGCACCCATTCATGGTGCTCAACACTCTGAGTGGTCGCTCTACACTTTCCAGTGTTCTACCAATGAGCTTGGAGTATATAGTCTTCCTGGGATGGGTTGGACCCTTTAGCAAGTGTGTATCTATTTAAATGAAAAATTAACAGTTCTGGGCTGGAGAGATGGCTGAGCAGTGAAGGTGCTTGCCTGTGAAGCCTAAGGACCTAGGTTTGATTCCTCAGTACCCACAACAAGCCAGATGCACATGGAGCTGCATGTGTCTGGAGTTTGTTGGCAGTGGCTAGAGGTCCTGCCCTGTCCATTCTTTCTCTCTATATATCTGCCTCTTTCTCAAATAAATTTTAAAAAACAACAGTTTTTTTCTTTCTTTCTTTCTTTTCTTTTCTTTTTTTATTTTTTTTTTTTTTGTTTGTTTTTTGTTTTTTTGAGGTAGGGTTTCACTCTAGTCCAGGCTGGCCTGGAATTCACTATATAGTCTCAGGGTGGCATCGAACTCATGAAGATCCTGCTACCTCTGCCTCTCAAGTGCTGGGATTAAAGACGTATGCCACCACGCCCGGCAAAATTAACAGTTCTAAGGAATGTCCTCTATCTTTGATGTGAGTACCAGTCATTGGGTAGGTGTCCTTGAGCAAGAATTCTGGCTCCCAAGCCGGGTGTGGTGGCGCACGCCTTTAATCCCAGCACTCTGGGAGGCAGAGGTAAGAGGATTGCTGAGAGTTCGAGGCCACCCTGAGACTACATAGTTAATTCCAGGTCAGCCTGGACCAGAGTGAGACCCTACCTTGCAAAACCCCCCCACAAAAAAAAGAATTCTGACTCCCTTAAGAAATTGATGTGGAGTTAAATACAACGGGCAGGAGACCACACTAACATCTAGACCAGGCAGTTCAAATAAGAGGATCTGTGTGTGTGTGTGTGTGTGTGTGTGTGTGTGTGTGTGTGTGTGTGTGTTCGGGTAAGTATGGGGGTATATGGGCCATGATGCATGTGTAGAGGTCAGTCCTTGCCTTCAACCTCTTTTGAGGCAGGGTCTCTTGAGAGGATTTTTGTTTGTGTGTTTATTTTTTCAAGGTAGGGTCTCACTCTAGCCCAAGATAACCTGGAATTCACTATGCAGTCCCAGGATGGCCTCAACCTCTGCCTCTGGGAGTGCTGGCATTAAGTGTGTGCCCAGCCACATGTGGCTAGGTTTTTTCTTAAATTTTTTTTTAGGCAAGGTCTCACTTTAGCCCAGGCTGACCTGTAACTCTGTACCTTAAGCTGGTTTCAATGACAGAATTATTTTTTTAGACACAAAGGCCTCCACTCCTTGATGGAAAAACTATATCTAACTCATCTGTGGAATTACTATACCCAACATCAACCTCATAAATTATTCTAATCAGGTTGTGATCTGCATGGATTTTTCTTCCTTGGAAACTTGACATGTCCATCTATTAAACTAATTAAGGGCTTCTAACTAGTAGCCTATTAGATCCAACCACGTCTTGGGTGTACTTGTTTACACTAGTAAAATTTTATTTATTTATTTATTTATTTATTTATTTATTTATTTATTTATTTATTTATTTAAGAAAGAGAGGGAGGCAGATAGACAAAAAGGGAGAGAATGGGCACACCAGGGCCTCTAGCTGCTATAAATGAACTCAAGATGCATGTGCCACCTTATGCATCTGCCTTATGTGGGTCCTGTGGAATCAAACCTGAGTCCTTTGGCTTTGCAGGCAAGTGCCTTAACTGCTAAGTCATCTCTCCAGCGCATGACTAGTAAAAATTTTTTAAAAATATTTTATTTATTGTTTATTTGCAGAGAGAGAGAGAGAGATGGAGTGCCAGGACCTCCTACCATTGCAAATGAACTCCATCCAGATATATGTGCCACTTTGTGCATCTGGCTTTATGTGGGTTCTGGGGAACTGAACACAGGTGGTCAGGCTTTGCAAGCAAGTGTTTTTAACTGCTGAGCCATCTCTCCAGCCCCAGTTTATATATATATACTGGACATGGTGGTGCACACCTTTAATTCCAGCACTTGGGAAGCAGAGGTCAAAGGATTGCTCTGAGTTCGAGGCTACCCTGGGACCCTACCTCAAAAAAGTATATATATATGGTTTTTCAAGGTAGTGTCTCACTCTAGCACAGGCTGACCTGGGATTCACTATGTTGTCCCAGGGTGACCTCGAACTCATGGCAATCCTCCTACCTCTTCTTCCTGACAGCTGGGATTAAATGCATATGCCACCATGCCTGGCCCTGAAATATTTTTAAAAAGAACTTGGAGCTGGGCATGGTGGCGCACGCCTTTAATCCCAGCAATCGGGGCAGCAGAGGTAGGAGGATCACCATGAGTTCAAGGCCACCCTGAGACTACATAGTTAATTCCAGGTCAGCCTGGGCCAGAGTGAGACCCTACCTCGAAAAAAAAAAAAAAATTGCCAGGGCTGGAGAGATGGCTTAGTGGTTAAGGCGCCTGCCTCCTAAGCCTAAGAACCCGGTTCCAGTCTCCAGGTCCCACGTTTAGCCAGATGCAAAGCGACACAAGGGCACAATGCCACACTTGACCACAAGAGGGGCACACATCTGGATTTGGTTTGCAGCAGCTGAGAGACTGCTGGTGTGCCCATCTCTATCTGCCTTCCTCTCCCTCTCTCTCTGTCTCTGTCTCTCCCCACCCCCAAAAAAGAATTTTTGCCAGCATAGTGACACATGCCTATAATTCCAACATGTAAGAGAGGAAGACAGGAGGATCAAGAGTTTTGTGTGTTTATTTTTTCAAGGTAGGGTCTCACTCTAGCCCAAGATAACCTGGAATTCACTATGCAGTCCCAGGATGGCCTCAACCTCTGCCTCTGGGAGTGCTGGCATTAAGTGTGTGCCCAGCCACATGTGGCTAGGTTTTTTCTTAAATTTTTTTTTAGGCAAGGTCTCACTTTAGCCCAGGCTGACCTGTAACTCTGTACCTTAAGCTGGTTTCAATGACAGAATTATTTTTTTAGACACAAAGGCCTCCACTCCTTGATGGAAAAACTATATCTAACTCATCTGTGGAATTACTATACCCAACATCAACCTCATAAATTATTCTAATCAGGTTGTGATCTGCATGGATTTTTCTTCCTTGAAAACTTGACATGTCCATCGATTAAACTAATTAAGGGCTTCTAACTAGTAGCCTATTAGATCCAACCACGTCTTGGGTGTACTTGTTTACACTAGTAAAATTTTATTTATTTATTTATTTATTTATTTATTTATTTATTTATTTATTTATTTATTTAAGAAAGAGAGGGAGGCAGATAGACAAAAAGGGAGAGAATGGGCACACCAGGGCCTCTAGCTGCTATAAATGAACTCAAGATGCATGTGCCACCTTATGCATCTGCCTTATGTGGGTCCTGTGGAATCAAACCTGAGTCCTTTGGCTTTGCAGGCAAGTGCCTTAACTGCTAAGTCATCTCTCCAGCGCATGACTAGTAAAAATTTTTTAAAAATATTTTATTTATTGTTTATTTGCAGAGAGAGAGAGAGAGATGGAGTGCCAGGACCTCCTACCATTGCAAATGAACTCCATCCAGATATATGTGCCACTTTGTGCATCTGGCTTTATGTGGGTTCTGGGGAACTGAACACAGGTGGTCAGGCTTTGCAAGCAAGTGTTTTTAACTGCTGAGCCATCTCTCCAGCCCCAGTTTATATATATATGGACATGGTGGTGCACACCTTTAATTCCAGCACTTGGGAAGCAGAGGTCAAAGGATTGCTCTGAGTTCGAGGCTACCCTGGGACCCTACCTCAAAAAAGTATATATATATGGTTTTTCAAGGTAGTGTCTCACTCTAGCACAGGCTGACCTGGGATTCACTATGTTGTCCCAGGGTGACCTCGAACTCATGGCAATCCTCCTACCTCTTCTTCCTGACAGCTGGGATTAAATGCATATGCCACCATGCCTGGCCCTGAAATATTTTTAAAAAGAACTTGGAGCTGGGCATGGTGGCGCACGCCTTTAATCCCAGCAATCGGGAGGCAGAGGTAGGAGGATCACCATGAGTTCAAGGCCACCCTGAGACTACATAGTTAATTCCAGGTCAGCCTGGGCCAGAGTGAGACCCTACCTCGAAAAAAAAAAAAAAATTGCCAGGGCTGGAGAGATGGCTTAGTGGTTAAGGCGCCTGCCTCCTAAGCCTAAGAACCCGGTTCCAGTCTCCAGGTCCCACGTTTAGCCAGATGCAAAGCGACACAAGGGCACAATGCCACACTTGACCACAAGGGGGCGCACACATCTGGATTTGGTTTGCAGCAGCTGAGAGACTGCTGGTGTGCCCATCTCTATCTGCCTTCCTCTCCCTCTCTCTCTGTCTCTGTCTCTCCCCACCCCCAAAAAAGAATTTTTGCCAGCATAGTGACACATGCCTATAATTCCAACATGTAAGAGAGGAAGACAGGAGGATCAAGAGTTGAAGGTTGAGCCGGGCGTGGTGACGCACCTCTTTAATCCCAGCACTTGGGAGGCAAAGGTAGGATTGAGTTGGCAGCCACCCTGAGACTACATAGTGACTTTCAGGTCAGCTATTTGCCGGAAAAGCCAAAGGACCCAGGTTCCATTCCCCTGTACCCACGTAAAGCCAGATGAACAAGGTGGTGCATGAGTCTAGAGTTCATTTGTAGTGACTGGAGGCTCTGGCAGCCCATTCTGTTTTTTTTTTTTTTTCCTCTCTCTCCCTCTCTCTCAAATAAATAAAGAAAATTAAAAAAAAAAAAGAGTTCAAGGTCATTCTTAGCTACATAAATTCAAGGCCAACCTAGGCTACATGAAACACTGTCTCAACAACAAAAAAGAACAAACAAAGCTGGGGAGATGGCTCAGCAGATGAGAGTATTTTGCTACACAAGCATGAGGAGACCTGAGTTCAACTCCCACTCCCAGCACTGATGAAAAAGCCAGGGATGGATGGCGGAGATGGCTCAGTGGTTAAAGGTGCTTGCTTGCAAAGTCTGATGGCCTACGTTTGATTCCCCAGTACCCATGTAAAGTCAGATGCACAAAGTGGCACATGTGTCTGAAGTTCATTTGTAGAGGCAGGAGGCCCTGGCGCACCCCTCCCCCATCTCCTTCAAATAAAATCAATCAATCAATAGCCAGACACAGCCACACAAGCATGATCTCAGACCCGAGGAAGGTGGAAACAGGAGTATGGCTGGGACTCTCTAGTCAGCTAATCTAACTGAAAAACAGTACGCTCGCTCCAGGTTCACCGACGAACTTTGTCTCAGGGAAATAGGGCACCTGATGTTTACCTTTGGCTTCCTCACACATGTGCCACACGCCTGTATCTGCACACACACATGCATATACCACACACACACACACACAATGTATAAACTACACACACCCCCAAAAAAGAACACAACACAAATAAACAAAAGAATTTCTAAAGGCCAGCCTCTCCAGTTACTCATAAGCCTCTCTAGCCCCTGCTGTTTTTACACTCAACAACTACCCTTCAGTAAACCATTATAAGTTTCAACTTCATTACCTGAGAAATGAGGATGGTACACCCACCCGTGGGACTGCTGAGGGGTATGCCAGTGTCTTAACACAGCACCTGTGTCCAGACCCTACAACACAGGAAGAGCTGGTAGAGAGGTAAGGAGAAAAAGCCAGGAGTCCCAGAGGCCTAGAGTGGAGTGTGGCTATGGCTTCCTGCCTGGAGGACAGAGCACCTGGTAAGATCATTTATAATGCCAGCAAACATACAGGGGAAGCTTTCAAGTGAAAAGGGGGACGTGGCTGCAGAGAAGAGTGCTAGAGAGCAATTTGAACAGTAGAGGAGGCCAAATCCCAATAGGTCGTATGGGCAAAGATCTCATCCCTGGGCACCACACTCCACATGATATCTACTGTAGCCGCCATTGTTCTTAGCACGGGAGGGAGGCAGGAAAGAGGACAGAATACCCATTTTGTAGAAGGCCAAAGTGAGTCCCCAGAAGGAAAGGCTTGCCAGTCAGAGAGGGCAGAGGCAGCATCTGGCACTCACCCCAGTCCAACTGCCATCCTTTGTGTCTCAGCTTCTCACCCCCCAATTTTTTTTGGGCGGATGGGTCAAGATAGGGTTTCACTCTAGCTCAGGCTGACCTGGAATTCACTATGTAGTCTCAGGGTGGCCTCAAACTGGTGATGATCTTCCTACCTCTGCCTCCCAAGGGATAGGATTAAAGATATGCGCCATCACACCCGGCCCTCACCCAAATATTTTCACCAAGTTCTTCTGGCCCACCCCAGGAAGTAGTATAAAAAAACACAAGGGGAAAATTGCATTTACTTTGCAATTATCTGTGGGCCAAACATTTGCTTTATGTAAGATCCTCTTCTGCTGGCCTTATGGGCTCCTTTACTGCTTGTTGACCCAGTGTAGCTTCATTACACTGGCAACTCACATTTCTTTTCTTTCTTTCCTTCAGTGGGTGTGCATGTGTGTATGTATGTGAACGTGTATATATGGAGGCCAGTGATTAATGTAGAGTGTCTTCCTCAATTGTTCCTTATTGTTTTTATTTATTTATTTATTTTTATTTTTGGAGAGAGACACAGAGAGAGACAAACAGAGAGAGAGGGAGAGGGAGACAGAGAATGGGCACACCTGCAGCCTCTCAGCTGCTCTGAACGAAATCCAGATGTGTGCGCCCCCTTGTGGGCAAGTGCGGCATTGCGCCCTTGCATCACTTTGCATCTGACTAAACGTGGGACCTGGAGATTGGAACCAGGTTCTCAGGCTTAGCAGGCAGGCGCCTTAACCGCTAAGCCATCTCTCCAGCCCTCCTTATTGTTTTTAAACATTTATTTGAGAGAGAGGGAGGAGAAGATAGAGAATGGACACACCACAGCTTCTTGCCACTGCAAATGAACTCCAGATGCGTGCACCACTTTGTGCATCTGGCTTATGTGGGTACTGGGGAATTGAACCTAGATTCTCAGGCTTTGGAAGCAAGTGCTCTTAACTGCTCAACCATCTCTCTTTACTAAGGCAAGTATCTGACTTGAGTCCAGAGATCGCCAGTTCAACCAGTCTAACTAGCCAACTTGCCCTGGGGATTCCCTGTCTCTGCCTCCAGGGCACAGGGACTACAGAAGGCCACCATGTCCACCCAACATTTACATGGGTGCTGGAGATCTGAACTCCAGTTCTCAAGCTTGCACAGCAAGCTCCTTATCCACTGAGCCATCCTCCCCAGCCCATAATCTTCATTTCTGCAAACCCTGTGGTATAGGAGCAGAGCAGGGGAGACACTCGCCTATCCAGTTCTGGAATGCATTACAATACCCAGTCCTCCTTAATGAAAAAGGTACATCCATGTCATAAACCTAGGAGATGGTGGAGACTTTGAAATGTATCCACAAATTCTTTGATGTTCCTCCCTTCTTGAGGCAGAGCTATACTGGGGCTGCAGCACAGTGGTAGAGCTCTTGCTTGGCATGTGCAAGGCCCTGGATTTCATCCCAGCACTATGAAAAAAATAAATAAACAGAAAGAGGGCTGGGGATGAAACTCAACTTGTAGTGAAGCACTTGCCTAGCATGCACAAAGCCCTGAGTTCCATTCCCAAACACCTCATAAACCAGGTGTGATGGCACATGACTGTAATCCTAGCACATACTAATGTGTGCAAATTGAGGCAGGAGGATCAAAAATTCAAGGTCAGGGGCTAGAGAGATGGCTTAGTGGTTAAAGCGCTTGCCTGTGAAGCCTAAAGACCCTGTTCAACTCTCTGGGTCCCACTTAAGCCAGATGCAAGATGATGCAAGTGTGCAAGTTGCACATACGCACTAGGTGGCACATGCATCTGGAGTTTGATTACAGTGGCTAGAGACCTTGGTGCACCAATTTTCTCTCTCTCTGTCTCTCGCATCAAAAAAAAAAAAAAAATCAAGGTCCAGCTAGAGAGATGTCTCCAAGGTGACAGTGTCCTTCCTAATAAGGTTGAAATCCTATAACAAGTTCTCATGACCACTGATGGACTCTGTAAATCTATGTGACATACAATCTCATCAATGCATCCCAGATATATAAGCCTTAAAAACCAGGTGTAGGGCTGGAGAGATGGCTTAGCGGTTAAGACACCTGCCTCCTAAGCCTCCTTAGCTGGTTCCAATCTCCAGGTCCCACGTTTAGCCAGATGCAGTGACGGAAGGGTGCAATGCCGCACTTGACCACAAGGGGGCGCACACATCCGGATTTTGTTTGCAGCAGCTGAGAGACTGCTGGTGCACCCATCTCTATCTGTCTTCCTCTCCCTCTCTCTCTCTGTCTCTCTCCAAAAACAAACAAACAACAAAAAAAAAAAACAGGTGTAGGGGCTGGAGAGATGGCTTAGCAGTTAAGGCGCTTGCCTGTAAAGCCAAAGGACCTCTGTTCGGTTTCTCAGGATCCACGTAAGCCAGATGCATAATATGGCACATGTGTCTGGAGTTTGTTTGCAGTGGCTGGAGGCCCTGGAGTACCCATTTTCTCTCTCCCTCCCTTTCCCTCTCTCTCTCTCCTTCTTTCTGCCTCTTTATCGCTCTCAAATAAACAAACAAACAAATTAAATATCAATAGCCAGACATAGCTACACATGATAAAATAGATAATAAAAATAGTAATAAATAAAACATTATAAATAAATAAAAATATTTAAAAATAAAACAGTTGCAGCCGGGTGTGATGGCACACTCATGTAATCCCAGCACATGGGAGGCAGAGGTAGGAGGATCACTGGGCATTTGAGGCCAGCCTGAGTCTACAGAGTGAGTTCCAGGTCAGCCTGGTATAGAGTGAGACCTACCTCTGGGAAAGAAAAGAAAAGAAAAGAAAAGAAAGAGGGAGGGAGGGAGGGAGGGAGGGAGGAAGGAAGGAAGGAAGGGAGGAAGGGAGGAAATAGATGCAATGAGATGATGAGAGGAGAAAGGAGGTGGTGGCAGAAATGCAGGGGTACATCTCTATTCATCAGGCCACCTCCTGTCATTTGCTCCTCTTTGTGCTCTGCTACTTTATGTTTTTTTGAGGCAGTTGTTAAATTACATTATTCACTTATTTTCTTGCTTGTCTTTTCCCCAGCACAATATATGCTCCATGAGAACGGGCATTTGGCTTTGTTCACTTGTAGTCTGATGACTACTTAAAGTAGCCTTCTGCACCATAAAATATCTACTACATTAGCACACTCTTTACAGATCTTTCATCTCTATGAAGTTGCAGCTATCCCCTGGACTCCAGTTACCTTCCCTTGTCTTATTAAGTACCTCAAATGAAACCCATTAAAATTCCTAGCCCTCTCACCACCACGTTGGGATAAATCCCAGAGCCAGGACGAAAGAAGTGGTGTTTATCACACAACTTCCTCTGCGCTGAAAACTTTCCTTCCATTCAGAGGGCCCATCAGCTGTCATAGCTCTGTAGGCACCTCCAGTGAGGAAGCTATGTGATTCCAGAAACAATGGCATTTTAATTCAATCCCAAAGAACCATTCCAAGGTCCCAGAGGACTCCATCATGATGGGATTTTTCTTCCCCCCTTACTTATGAACATTTGAAGTGGGCCTTCTGTTCAGTCAAACAAATTAACTATCTCCAAGGTGACAGTGTCTTTCCTAACAAGGTTGAAATCCTGTAACAAGTTCTCATGACCACTGACGGACTCTGTAAATCTATGTGACACACAATCTCACCAATGCATCTCAGACATATAAACTTTAAAAACCAGGTGTGGCCGGGCATGCTAGCACAAGCTTTTAATCCCAACGCTCAGGAAGCAGAGGTAGGAGGACTGCCGTGAGTTCGAGGCCACCCTGAGACTACAAAGTGAATTCCAGGGTAGAGTGAGATCCTACCTTGAAAAACCAAAAACAGAAAAAAAAAAAAAAAAGGCTTACTGAAGGAATCTTTCAATACAGTGCAGATAATATTGAAGACATGGTAGATCTTAACTGGAATCTACATCACCCAGTGCTGTGTATTTTCCTTCCTAAATATGTATCCAGTGCGATCCTCTCTTCCTCTCCTCTGCAGTCTAGACCAGGAGGAGGCCTCCTCACACCTCCACTCCACGAAGCAGGAGGATTTGCAGAACGTTATGTCCTAATGAATGCATCACCCTCGGCTTCGAATCTCAGAAACTGGAGAGTGGGGAGTGATAGATCACACCCGGGATCCCTGCACTCAGGAGGCACAAGGACCACAGTGTAAGATCAGCCTGGGTTATATATGGAGATGGGAAAGAGGGAGGAAAAAAATATTGTAGAGCCAGGCGTGGTGGCACATGCCTTTAATCCCAGCACTCGGGAGGCAGAGGTAGGAGGATCGCCACAAGTTCAAGGCCACCCTGAGACTACATAGTGAATTCCAGGTCAGCCTGAGCTAGAGTGAGACTCTACCTCGAAAAACCAAACAAACAAACAAACAAAAAAAATTGTACAGAGGTTGTCTACTCTGATGTAAGTTTAGGGCCATACCACCATGATGATCTGATCTGATGGAAATTGTAAGCATCAGGCCATTTAGGTCTAGTCCATTCCCACACCACATCCATTGCCCCTCTACTCCTGCCCTACTGGCCACCCTCCTTTACCTCCTCGGTCCTCTTCATCCAGTGAAGAAAACCTACCCACTCCTCTTCTTATTCATCTCTTCACTTGCCCGTTTTAGGGTTACACATTTTGTTGTGATCGAATCAGAACAGAACAGAAATAGAAATACACCCTACTGCCCTCCCTCTGCACCTAGAGCCCTCTCTTAACCTTTGATGCAGCCCATATCTCCCAGATCCAAGGAATACATGGAGCTTCAGCTTGGAGGGGAAGAAAAATGTCCACAAATTAATGAGAAAGAGAGAGACAGACCTTGGGTTATTTAGGGCCAACATGCTAGCCGCTCTCACAAAGCCTGGCACCCAGTCTGCATTCAATATGCATTGAATGGAGGGCTGAGGGAATGAGAAGTTCGCAGCCAGGATTTCCTGGGGGCATTTCTGGCAGCAGGGCTAAAGCAGAGATGCTAATGGATCCAGGCTGCCAGTGCCAACTCTTCCAGGAAGCCCAGAGCTAACTCTGCCCTGGACAGCCAATATCGCCTTTCAGTAATGGAAACAGAAGGTTTGTGACTTCCTCCTCCAGATGGCCCCATTATTCAAGGCCCTGGATGTGAAAGGCCATTCTGAATACCAGGCTCTGGGACATGCTGGTCATAACGTGTGCAATGGGGTCTCTGTTCTTGACCATGGCTACTCCCCGCTGCCACACTCGGTGCCAACTTCCTGCCTGGTGACTAGACTGACCCAGGGAGCTTTACTTGGAAAAGGTTCTTCTGGGTCAGAGATTCTGGGTGTCAACCAAGGAAAAGAGAAACACTGGACTTAGATTCAGTCCCATTCCATGCCAAAAGCAGTGCCACTGTGGGCAGATCCCACTGAAATGACCACTCCTAGGACATGCTGTCACATGGAGGAAGTAGTCCAAGGTTTGTATGTACATGTAAACACACACCTACACACAAACACATAGACGGGGCACAGGAAGACAACTCCCATCACTCCTCCTTTTAGATCACCATTCCCAGGGGAGCTGTGCGGGGGCTGATTCAGGTGTTTCCCATAAACTTATGTGTTCTGACTGCTAGGTCCCCAGCTGGTGGCAATTTGGGAATTGGCGCCTACTGGAGGCAGTGTATGGTTGGGGGCGGGCTTATGGATGTCATAACCAGCTTCCCCTTGACAATGTTTGGCACACACTCCTGCTGCTGCTGTCCACCTGGTGTTGGCCAGGAGGTGATGTCCACCCTCTGCGCATGCCATCATTTTCCCCTGCCATCATGGCGCTTCCCCTGGAGTCTGTGAGCCAAAATAAACCCTTTCCTCCTACAAGCTGCTCTTGGCCGGGTGTTTTCTGCCAGCAATGCGAAGCTGACTGCAACAGAGGCCCTAGGGCCAGTGGAAAGGAGACCCTGACCCGACACAGGACCCAGAACCCTGAATACCAGAGAAGTAAGATTCCAGCTTGCCCTCATCCAGGGCCCCATCCCTCATGTTACCGCTGTAGTCCAGCTGGGGCTCAATGCTTTACCTATGAAGCAACACACCTTTTGGAGGTGAGCCAGGAGCTCCCCTGCCAGTACCCACCAAAGTTTGGGGTCTACTCCTCCCCCACTCCACAACCAGCCGAGCACTCTTACTTCTTGACTTTGGGGTACTTCATCTCTGCAATGGCATTCGTGGCTTCAGTCTGCTTTTCCTTCAGATGCTGGGGCCACATGTTGTCCACCCAGTCCACCAGGTCCACCTGAAAGCCAGGTCCCCATCAGTGCTCTGAGCCTACCTGCAGGCAGGCCTGAAAGAACTACCCCTCTGTGGGGAAATCCATGGGTGCCTTCAACTGGGCCCCCTCATCCACAACACCCTGCCAGGCACTGGCACCAAAACCCTATACCTCATCTCCTCCACCCCCAAGGGCACCAGCCTCAGCTCTGCCCACCCAGCCACCCCATCTCAAGGGACAGGCAGCTTAGGGCCAGGGTGCAGGGAGACAAGCAAGAGATGTAGAAGGATCAGGAAGGCTGTGGCCTACCACAGTGGGACGCTTGACCAGGTGTTCCAACTTGGTGTGACTGAACTCAAGGCTGATGACGTTGTACAGCTTGTCCCGCTGCGCCTCAGGTGTCTCGTAGTAACGTACGAACTGGGACATGCTCATCTCTGTGCCCTTCTGGGTGTTCACGTCCATCACATCCACTAACCGCCGGCTTCCTGGGGGCAGAATGTGCACAGAGCTCACACTCTGAACAGCTCGGAGCACTAGGAAGCCTCCCCGAATCCACAGCTGCTCCTCTACAAGGATCCCGCTGTCATGTCTTTATCTACATACTCCAATGACTGCATAGTCAGTGTTCCTAACCCAGCCACTTCTAAGCCCAACTGTAGCCACACCAAGCAGTCCACTGTAACTGCCCTCTTAAGATGACCTCAATGGCTTCCTAGGAGCCTCTGGACTAACCTTCCCACTCCCACTCTACAGTGCTGCCAGAGTAAGCTTCCCAAAACAGAGACCTGACATGGGTACTCCTGTACTTAAAACCTCCAATGGGGGCTGGAGAGATGCCTCAGTGGTTAAGGTGCTTGCCTATGAAGGCTAAGAACCCAGGTTTAACTCCCCAGAACCCACATGAGCCAAATGCACATGGTGGCACATGCGTCCAGAATTTGTTTGCAGTGGCTAGAGGCCCTTGCATGCCTATTCTCTCCTTCTCTCTCATAAATAAATAAAATAAAATAAAACAAAATAAAAACTTAAAAAAAATCTTCTGGGAGTATCAATAAAATGCATGAAGTGAAAAAAAAAATCTGAGCTGCAGAGATGGTTTAGGAGGCAAGGTGCATGCCTGCAAAGCCCAAGAACCCAGGTTCGATTCCCCAGGACCCGCGTAAACCAGATGCACAAGGCGGCGCATACAACTGGAGTTTGTTCATTTGCAGTGGCTGGAGGCCATGGTGCACTCATTCTCTTTCTCTCTATCTGCCTCCCTCTCTCTCTTTCATTCATAAATAAATAAGCAAATATTTTTATTTTTATTTATTTTATTTATTTCAGAGAGAGAGGTAGATAGAGACAGAGAGAATGGATGTGTCAGGGCCTTCAGCCACTGAAAACTAACTCCAGATGCATGGGCCATCTTGTACATCTGGCTCACATGGGCACTGGGGAATTGAACCTGGGACCTTTGGTTTTGCAGGCAAGTACCTTAACCGCTAAGCCATCTCTCCAGCCCAAATAAAATATTTTTTATAAAAACCTGGGCTGGAGAGATGGCTTAGCGGTTAAGGTGCCTGCCTGCCAAGCCTAAGAACACCCGTTCGATTCTCCAGACGCAAAGTGACACATGCACGCAATGCTGCACTTGCCCACAAGGGAGCGCATGCATCTGGAATTCGTTCACTGCAGCTGAGAGGCAGCTGGATCGCTCATTCCATCTCTCTCTCTCTCTCTCTCTCTCTCAAAAAAACACCCTTGGGGGCTGGAGAGATGGCTTAGCGGTTAAGCACTTGCCTATGAAGCCTAAGGACACCAGTTCGCGGCTCCATTCCCCAGTTCCCACGTAAGCCAGATGCACGAGGTGGCACATGCATCTGGAGTTCGTTTGCAGTGGCTGGAGGCCCTGGCGCGCCATTTCTCTCTCTCTCTCTCTCTCTCTCTCTCTGCCTGTCACTCTCAAATAAATAAATAAAAATAAACAAAAAAAAATTTAAAGAAAAAAAAACACACCCTCAATGACTATTTACAACATTAGGATTGTCTTTATCTCTGTAGAAAATCAGTGGTTTAAAAACCTTACACCAGGGCTGGAGAAACGGCTTAGCTGTTAAGGCATTTGAGAAATCTAAGACCCAGGTTCGATTCCCTAGGACCCACATAAGCCAGATACACAAGGTGGTGCATGTTTCTGGAGTTCATTTGCAGTGACTGGAGGCCCTGGCACACCCATTTTCTCCCTCCCTCACTTTCTCTCTCAAATAAATAAAATAAAATAAAAAACAAAAAAAAAAAAAAAAAAAACAACCTTACTCCAGTGGTTGGGGAGATGACTCAGCAGTTAAAGGCACTTCCTTATAAAGCCTGCCAGCCCAGGTTTGATTCCCCAGTACCCATGTAATGTAAAGCCAGATGCACAAAGTGGTACATGCATCTGGAATTCATTTGCAGAGGCAAGAGGTCCTGGCACACTCATATTCTCTCTCTCTTCCTCCCTCCTTGTAAAGAAGCAATATATATTTTAAAGAAGACCTTACTCCAAAGCTCAATATGGTGGCACATGCCTTGAATCCCAGCACTTGGAAAGCAGAAAGGTAGGAGGATCACTGTGAGTTTGAGGCCAGCCTGAGACTACATAGTGAATTCCAGATCAGCCTTGGCTAGATCAAGACCTTACCTTGAAAAACAAACCCAAACAACAAAAAATCCCAGTATTCATATTCAGGAGGCTGAGGCAGAAAGATCACAGTGAGTTCAAGGCCAATGTAGATTGCAATGTGAGACCCTGCCTCAAAAAAAAAGTTAAAGGGTCAAGATATAGCTCAATTGGTAGACTGCTTGCCTAACATACATGAAATCCTGGGTTTGATTAAAAAAAAAAAAAAAAAAGTCAATTCCCCAGTACCCACTTAAGTCAGATGCAGAAGGTAGCACATACATCTGATGTTTGTTTGCAGTAGCTGGAGGCCCTGGTGTGCCCATTCTCTCTCTTTCTATGTCTCTTTCTCTCTCTCTTTCTCTAATAAATAAAGCACATTAAAAACATCTAAAAAGAATAGAGCCAGACGTGGTGGCCCATGCCTTTAATCCCAGCACTTGGGAGGCAGAGGTAGGAGGATAGCTGTGAGTTCGAAGCCTTCCTGAGACGATACAGTTCATACCAGGTCCGCTTGGGCCAGAGTGAGACCCTACTTCAAAAAACCAACAGAAAAGAAAAGAAGAATAGAGCTGGAGAAATGGCTTAGTGGTTAAGGCATTTGTATGTGAAGCCAAAGGACCCAGGTTTGATTCCCCAGGACCCACGTAACCCAGATGCACAAGGAGCACATGCATCTGGAGATCGTTTGCAGTGGCTACAGGCCCTGGTGTGCCCATTCCCTCTCTTCTTTCTCTCTGCTTATAAAAAATAAATAAATAAATAAAAGTAAATAGGAAGAATATTTCATAATGTGAAAATTATATGAAATGTAAAGGCCCATGTCTACATAAGTTTCCTTAGCACATGCAGGCATGCATCTAGGGTCACTCAAAGGCTACCGTGGCACAGCTAAACAGCTGGAACCCAAACTTTACAGCCTGAAATGTTTGCTCCCTAGCTCGTTCCAAGAAAGTCTGCTGACCCTTGCACCAGACAAAGCTCTTGCTGAACTTGGATGCTGACACAGGTTAACAGCCTCATCCCATTCCTTGATACATAACCCAGGTCTGGGAACAGGATTTGCCCTGTGACAGGTCCATGGTCAATGTTTGTTAAATAAATAAACACAGTGCTTCTCACATAGTAGGAACTGAGTTATGAAAGCAAATCCGTAACAGGGCTTGGGAGATAACTCAACCAGGAAACTGCTTTCCTTGCATGAGGACATGAGTCCAATCTCCAGTATCAATGTAAAAATGCTGCTTGTGATAGCACATGCTTGTAATTTGAGCACAGAGGAGGCAAAGACATGCAGGTCTCTTGGACTCACTGGCCAGCCAGTCTGGCTTCATTGGTAAGCTCTAGGCCAATAAGATTGTCTCAGGAAAAGGTGAATGGCATTCCTAAGGAATGACGTCTGAGGTTGTCCTCTGGCCTCTACATGTATATGCACAAATGTGCAAGTTCCTCATACATACATGTTAACCTACACATGCATGCACACATAAAGAAAAAAAAACCTTAAGAGTAGGTCTCCTACACTTGGGTGTTCTTATCTTTTGGATTCAAGATCTGATTTTTGGCTGAGCGTGGTGGCACATGCCTTTAATCCCAGCACTTGGGAGGCAGAGGTAGGAGGATCGCTGTGAGTTCGAGGCCACCCTGAAAGTACAGGAGTGAATTCCTGGTCAGCCTGGACCAGAGTGAAGCCCTACCTCGAAAAAACAAAAACAAAAATCTGAATTTTGTTTAAAATTTTGCATTTATTTATTATTTGAGAGGGGAGAGAGGCAGAGGGAGAATGAGCACACCAAGGCCTCCTGCCACTGCCAATGGACTTCGGATGCATGTGTCACTTTGTGCAACTGGGTTTTACGTGGGTACTGGGCAACTGAACTTGGTTCATTAGACTCTGCTTCTCTCTCTTACTCTCAAAAAAATAAAAAATAAAATAAATAAAAAATATTTTATGGCTGGGTGTGGTAGTGCACGCCTTTAATCCCAGCACCTGGGAGGCAGAGGTAGGAGGATCGCCATGAGTTCCAGAGGGGCAGATAGAGAAAGATTATGGACACCAGGACCTCTAGCCACTGCAAATGAACTCCAGACACATGTGCTACCTTGTGTATCTGGCTGGCTTTACATGGGTCCTAGGAATCGAACATGTGTCCTTTGGCTTTGTAGGCAAGTGCCTTGACTGCTAAGCCATTTCTCTAGCCCCAAGATCTGATTTAATGGCAATCCTATAGCTAAGTAGGACTGATTGTGCTTTATAAATAAGGAAACCATTGCCACACATATTCACTGGCTTATTTTCTTAGGACATACTCTGTCTACCAATTATAACCATCAGCATTCACAGGGCACATCAGCCAGGCACACCCTCCCCACACATGGTCACAGCTCCGTCAGGAAGAACTCCTAGTGGATGGATGAAAAACTGGGCACTTGTATGACTAACTTGCCCAATCATGCCTAGTGAATAAGTAGCAGAGCCAGAATTGGAAGCCAGTTCAAGAGAATGCCAGGGCGCAGACTCTTGGGCCACCTCCTGCAATAATGCGTATTTTGATCACAGGTTAAGGTTGGAAACAAAGAGGCCCAGACTTGACCTATCTCAGTCATCAGTAACCAGCTCCCAGTCTGATAGACGCTGACTAGGAGGCACATTCAAGGTAAAACAGCTTTGTTTTTTTGCATCAGAAAGGTACATATCCACCAGGGGGCATCCCTGGCCTTTGCTGGAGATTGGGGCTGAACTCTTGACAGTGTTGGTCCTTCTGAAATTGGGGCACCTGGAACAGGTAGGCTCCCCTAAGCTTCTCTTTTCTCTCTCCCTCTCTCTCTCCTTTCTTCTTTCCATACTTGCTATCCCCCCCTCCTTCCAAAACCAAGGTAGAGTCTCACTATAGTTCAGGCTGGTCTTGAACTCATGGTGATCCTCCTACCCCACTCAGCCTGGTGCTGGGACTAAAAGGCATGTGTAACCACCCCCGGCCTCCTGTCAGGTTTTCTAGGAGATCCACCTGTCGGTGAACCTGATGTCAGAGCCCACAGACCCTCTCTTCTCCTTTGCCCAGCATTCCATTACATCTACCTCTCTGCCTTGACTTTACTGAGTCACGTTCAGGGTATCTGCTAGGCAGATAAGAGAAGGGACAGAATACCAAAATCACAGCCCCAGGAGCTCCTGTAGATGAGCCTTGCCTGCCTGGTACCATGTGGCAGTCATCTGAAAACCTCCAAAGTTTAATCCCACAGCACTCCGGAGGCAGAGGTAGGAGGATTGCTGTGAGTTCAAGGCCACCCTGAGATTACAGAGTAAATTCCAAGTCAGCCTGAGCGAGAGTGAGACCCTCAAACGTTCAAATGCCAGTTGGGCTTCACACTGTGCTTTGGGCCTCTTAGCATTTCTGAGTTTTGGTTTCTCCATCTTTTTTTTGGTGGGGGGTTCAGGTAAGGTCTCACTCTAGCTCAGGCTGATCTGGAATTCACTATGTAGTCTCAGGGTGGCCTCGAACTCATGGTGATCCTCCTACCTTTGCCTCCAGAGTGCTGGGATTAAAGGCGTGTGCCACCAAGCCCAACTTCCATCTATTTTAAAAAATATTTTGTTTATTTATTTGAGAGAGAGAAATAGGCAAAGACAGTAAAAGAGAGAGAGAGAGAGAGAGAATGGGCACACCAGGGCCTGTAGACACTGCAAACAAACTCCAGATGCATGAGCCACTTTGTACATCTGGCTTTATGTGGAGGAACTGAAGCCAAGCCGTCAGGCTTTGCTAGCAAAGTGCTTTTAACTGCTGAGCATCTCTCCAGGCCTCTCCATCTGTTACATGGGGGGTGAAGGGAGGAATGGCAACTAATCTAGGGGTTGTCATAAGATTTTGTACTTAAAATGTAAGAAGGGTCTTCAGGAAGACACCATTACTTAGTCAGCTAATTTCCACACACACATACACACACACAACCACACACAAAAAGAAAAGAAAACAAAACAAAAAAAGAAAAGAAAAGAAAAGAAAAGAAAAGAAAAGAAAAAACAAAGGCAGGGGCTGGAGAGATGGCTCAGTGGTTAAACCACTTGCTTATAGAACCTGCTGGCCAGGGGTTTGATTCCCCAGTACCCATTTAAAGCCAGATACACAAAGTGGCACATGCTTATGCAGTAGCAAGAAGCCCTAGCCTATTCATTCTCTCTCTCTTTCTGTCCTCCACTATCTCAAATAAGTAAATAAAAATGTGTTTTAAAGGCTGGAGAGATGACTTAGCGGTTAAGGTGCCTGCATCCTAAGCCTAAGAATGCTGGTTCCAATCTCCAGCAGTTCGAATCTCCAGGTTCCACATTTAGCCAGGTGCAGTGAGGCAAGGGCGCAATGCCGCACTTGACCACAAGGGGGCGCACACATCTGGATTTCATTCGCAGCAGCTGAGAGGCTGCTGGCACGCCTGTCTCTATCTGTCTTCCTCTCCCTCTGTCTCTCTCTCAAAAAAAAATGTGTTTTAATATAATAATAAAAGGTAGAATTTTTTCATTTAAAATGTATACATTCAGGGGTGGGGAGATGGCTCAGGGGTTAAAGGCACTTGCTGGCAAAGACTACCAGCCTGGGTTCGATTCTCCAGTAACCACATAAAGCCAGATCCACAACATAGTGCATGTATCTGGAATTTTCAATGCCAAGAGGAAGAGGCCCTGACATGCCCATATTCATTCTCTCTCTCTTTCCAATAAAAATAATTTAAAAATATTTTATTTATTTATTGGAGAGAGAGAGAAAAAGGCAGATATAAAGAGAGAATGGGTGCACCAGGGCCTCCAGACACTGCAAACGACCTCCAGATGCTTGTACCACCTAGTGCATCTGGCTTACATAGGTATTGGGGAATTGAACCTGGTGCCTTGGGTTTCATAGGCAAGTACCTTAATTGTTAAGCCATCCCTCCAGCCCTAATAATGTTTTTTAAAAAGGTTATGGTTGAGCTGGAGAAATGGCTTAACAATTATTTAAGGTACTTGCTGGCAAAGCCAAAAGACCCAGGTTCAGTTCCTCAGTACCCATGTAAAGCCAGATACACAAAGTGGCACATGTGTCTGGAATTTGTTTGCAAAGGCTAGAGGCCCTGGTGTGCCAAGACTCTTTCTCTCTCTCAATCTGCCCCTTTCTCTCTCAAATAAATTTTTAAAAGGTATTTTTTTTTAGCAGGCATGGTGGCATACACCTTTAATCTCAGCACTTGGAAGGCAGAGGTAAGAGGATCACCATGTGTTTGAGGCCACCCTTAGACTACATAGTGAATTCCAGGTCAGCCTGAGCTAGAGTGACACCCTACCTTAGAAAAGAAAAAAAAAGTTATGGCTATGGTTGCCATGCATGGTGTCACTCGCCTTTATTCCCAGCACTTGGGAGGCAGAGGCAGAAGGATCACTATGAGTTCAAGGCCAGAATGAGTGAGATTACATAGTGAATTCCAGGTGAGCCTGGGCTGGAGGGAGACCCTACTTCAAAATCTGCTCCCCTAAAAAAAGGTTATGGTGGGGCTGGAGACGTGGCTTAGCAGTTAAGGTACTTGCCTGCAAAGCCAAAGGACCTTGGTTTAATTCCCAGGACCCATGTAAGTCAGAAGCACAAGGTGGCCCATGCATATAGAGTTCATTTGCAATGGCTGGAGGCCCCGGCACGCCCATCCTCTCTCTCTCTCTCTCTTTCCCTCTCTATGCCTCTCTCTCTCAAATAAATTAAATTAAATTAAAATTTTTAAAAAGTTTTTTTAAAAAGGTTATGGTTATAACCCAGAAGTTAGAGTACATGTTTAGCATGTGTGAGGACTGGAGTTCCATTCCTAGCACCTAAATAAAATAAAATAAAATACATAATACCTTCCTTATAGGACATATATTTCCACATATGATGACTAAAATTTGATAAAGTATGCTTTCAAATAAATATATATCTAGTATGTATCATGATACCTGCAATTTTTTTCCTTGGTTTTTTTGAGGTAAGGTCTCACTCTAGCCCAGGCTGACCTGGAATTCATTATGTATTTCAGGCAATCTTTCTATCTCTGCCTCCCAAGTGCTGAGATTAAAGGTATGTGCCACCATGGTCATCTGGCTTACGTGGGTCCTGGAGAATCAACCCGGGTCCTGTACTTTTTTATCTCTCCAGATCCTTTTTATGCAACAGTTGTATAGGATACCCCTATGTGGTAGTTTGAATGGATATCTCCCAATATATTCAGGATTTTATTAACGCTTGTAATTTAGATCTCCAGCCACCTGGCTGGAGGAGATGTCACTGTGAGTGGATCCTAGGGTCCAGCTCTAAGGTGTGGGGTCTGAATTTGGAATTCCAGTCTAAAGATATGCAAAGTGCTTGAGCTTTGCCTGGAGTTCCTGAAGCATGCTTGTTGGTGCTAGTATATTAGTGATGGCTTTTCTCTCTCTCTCTCTCTTTCTCTGCTTGGTCCTGTAAAAGGGGGCCAACTTCTTCTACCATTATGGAATTTCCCCTGGATCTGTAAACTTCAAATAAAATGCCATTCCCTTCCTCCCATAAATTATGACTGGTTTGGAGGTTCAATCCAGTGACGTGTGTCTGTCTGCAACACTCTCTCACATGCACACAAATGTATATACCCCTGACACATGAACACAAGTATTAATTCACCAATGTAATTTTCAGTCTTAGTCCAAACGTGAACAACGGGGTATCCAGAAGTCAGTAGGCACTCAATAGTCAATAAATCAAAGAATAAAGTACATTAGAGCCAAGTATCATGGCTCATGTCTTTAATCCTAGCACTCAGGAGGCTGAAATAGGAGGATCTCCTCTGGTTCAAGACCAGCCTGGGCTCCATGGTGAGTTTCAGTAAAACCTGAGCTACAGGGTGAGTGGAGGGAGGGAAGGAAGGAGGCATAAAGATAACTCAGTACTGAGTGCTTGTCTTCCACTTTGAAGATATGAGCTCAATCTCTAGAACCTGTGTTAAAAGAAAAGGGGAGGGGGCTGGAAAGATGGCTCAGGGGTTAAGGCACTTGCCTGCAAAGCTTAACAAACCAGGGTTTGATTCTCTAGTACCCACATAAGTCCAGATGTACAAAGTAGCACATGCATCTGGAGTTCATTTGTAGTGGACTCTCTCTGCTTGCAAGTAAATAAATACAACTTAAAAAGGAGGGGGGGGCGCTGGAGAGAGCCTGGGCTAGGGTGAGACCTTGCCTTAAACAGACAACAACAAATAAAACACTAGACACCCAGAAGGCACTAGCTGGAAATTGGTTCTCTCTACAAAATCATAAGGTATTATGATAATAAAAAAATGATTAAAAAAAGCCAGGCATGGTGGCACATACCTTTAATCCCAGCACTAAGGAGGCAGAGGTAAGAGGATTCACTACATAGTGAATTTAAGGTCAGCCTGGGCCCAAAAAACAAAAACAGGGCTGGAGAGATGGCTTAGCGGATAAGTACTTGTCTGTGAAGCCTAAGGACCCCGGTTTGAGGCTTGATTCCCCAGTACCCACATAAGCCAGATGCACATGGTGGCGCATGCATCTGGAGTTCGTTTGCAATGGCTGAAGGCCTTGGTGTGCCCATTCTCTCTGTCTCTGTTTCCCTCTCTCTGCCTCTTTCTCTAAAATCAAAACAAATATAAAACCCTAAAAACTAAGTCAGGCGTGGTGGCACATGCCTTTAATCCCAGCACTTGGGAGGCAGAGGTAAGAGGATCGCCATGAGTTCAAGGCTACCTTGAGACTACAAAGTGAATTCCAGGTCAGCCTGGGCTAGAACAAAACCCTACCTCGAAACACCGAAAAAAAAAAAGGGGGGGGGCTGCAGGGACGGCTTAGCAGTTAAGGTGCATGCCTGAAAAGCCAAAGGACCCAGGTTTGATTCCCTAAGACCCATGTGAACCAGATGCACAAGGTGGCACAAGTGTCTAGAGTTTGTTTGCAGAGGCTAGAGACCCTGGGTGCCCATTCTTTCCCTCTCTCTCTCTCTCTCTCTCTCTCCCCCTCTCATCTCCCAAATGAATAAATAAATAAAATAATTAAAATATCATTAAATGCCAGGTGAGGTGGCACACACCTTTAATTCCAGCACCTGGGAGGCAGAGGTAGGAGGATCACTGTGAATTCAAGGCCACCCTGAGATGACATAGTGAATTCCAGGTCAGCCTGGGTTAAAGTGAGACCCTACCCCGCCCCCGCCAAAAAAAAAGTTCAACTTGAGCTGGAGAGATGGCTTAGTGATTAAGGCACTTGCCTGCAAAGCCAAAGGACCAAGGTTCAATTCCTCAGGACCCATGTAAACTAGATGTACAAGGTGGCACATGTGTCTGGAGTTTGTTTGCAGTGGTCAGAGGCCCTGCGCTCATTCGTTCATTCTTTCTTTCTTTCTCTCTCTCTCTCTTTCTCTCTTTCTCTCTCTCTCTCTCTCTTTCTTTCTTTCTTTCTTTCTTTCTTTCTCTGTGTCTTTCTGCTTCTTTCTCTCTTTCTCTCAAATAAATAAATAAATAAAAAATACTGGGCTGGAGAGATGGCTTAGTGGTTAAGGCACATTCCTGCAAAGCCTAAGGACCCTGGTTCAATTTTTCAGGTCCCAAATAAGCCAGATGCACATGGTGACGCAAGCGTCTGGAGTTCATTTGCAATGGCTGGAGGCCCTGGTGCACCCATTCTCACTCTCTCTCTGTGTCTCTCTCTCTCCCTCTCTCTCTGTCTCTAATAAATAAATAAGTAAAATAAATCTTTTTTTTTTTTTGGTTTTTCGAAGTAGGGTTTCACTCTAGCCCAGGCTGATCTGGAATTCACTATGTAGTCTCAGGGTGGCCTCAAACTCACGGTGATCCACCTACCTCTGCCTCATGAGTGCTGGGATTAAAGGTGTACGACACCAAGCCTGGCTAAAATAAATCTTTAAAAATAAATGAATAAAATAAAATACTAAGTTAGGCGTGATGGTGCACACCTTTAATCCCAGCACCTGGGAGGCAGAGGTAGGAGGCTCACCATGAGTTCAAGGCCACCCTGAGACTACATAGTGAATTCCAGGTCAGCCTGGGCTAGAGTGAGACCTTACCTTGAAATCCAAAAAATAAAATAAAATAAAATATTTTTTAAAATTTCCCCAAAAGAATAGTGGCATGTCTGCTCTTGGGGTAACCAACTGCTCCATAATTGGACTGAAGGCCCTCTCTACGGGAGGGAATACATACCTGGTACTGAAAAACCTAAGCAAAAGTCTATGGCAGGGAAGGTCATGAGCCTTAGGGGTAGAAAGCCTGCTCTTGTCTGACTAAATGTATACATTATTCCCACCAAGCTGCCCTGAAAGCACTACACTTAATGTTCATATTCACTTATTAATGCTACTCTCGCTTCTGGTTAAAGCTTCTCTTTTCAGATGGCGATGACCACTGGGATGACCCAAAAGGCAACATAGTGCTGAGAAGAAGGGATGGAAGAATGCCCAGCACCGAAACATCTCTGTCACACCCTCCAAGGCTCAGGGACCATTGTGGAAGAGGGGGCGGATAGAATGGAAGAGCCAAAGGAAGGGTTGGACTTCTTATAATGCAACTGTCCAGACAGAAACTGACCTCGATATCCATGCCCTCACAGTGCCTAGCAATACCTTCACAACACCCTCATAATAGGAGAAAAAGATGATGATGACATCAAAATAAAAAAGAGAGATTAACAGAGAGAGGGAAGGGATATGACAGAGATTGGAGTTTTAAAGGGGAATGGGGGGAGGGGAGGGAAATATCATGCGTTTTTTGTATGTAAGTATAGAAGTTGTCAATTTTTAAAAAATTTCCCCGAAAGAAACTGTCCAAAAATGGCCCCCCAAAAATTAAAACAGAAAATAAAATAAAGTTCATTGTTAAGATAAATTAATGGCAAAAATATATGATATGATATGATATGATATGATATAATATGATATACAAATCGCCACATCATGTTTGTTCATTTACCCCTCCTCCCTGCTATAAAAACTATAAAATAAAAATAAAATCTCAAGCCGGGCATGGAGGCACACACCTTTAATCCTAGCCCTCGGGAGGCAGAGCTAGGAGGACTACCATGAGTTCAAGGTCACCCTGAGACTACATAGTGAATTCCAGGTCAGCCTGGGATAGAGAACCTACCTCAAAAAAACAAAAAGTAAAAATAAATAAAATCTCAACTCAAGACCACAACTTAAAAAAAAAAAAACACATCTCAAAGTCTTTGGCCCTTAAATAAATAAAACCCTCTACTTTCACTCAAAGTGGATCTTTCCAAAAAATTTGTACAACATCTCTTCTTGGGTCCTAACCTCAGTTCCTGCTATTCTGCTAATGGCTTTTGTTGACCTACATGCTCCCAGAGGATTTGGGAGTCGAACAGCATGATCCCAGACAATGTGTTCAAGTCCTAATCCCCACTACCCAGCAATGAGACACCTGAGGTCCAAGGCCTGAATATATGCAGATCTATGTAGTGACAATGAAGACGAAACCTCACTCTGAAGACTCCCTAGCAGTCCTGAGCCTTGGGACCTAGTGACTCCACACAGAAAGACAGATGCGTATGGTGTGGCCTATACTGACTTCACGGAGCAATAACCAGGTCTCTCAGCTCTGCAGCCTAATACCAGGCTCCCTTACTGTCCTCTGCCACTTTGCAAAAAAAAAAATCCCGGGGACTCAACAAAGGTCTCAGCTCATTAGCTGTCCTTCTCTCTGACCGTCTGACGAAAGGGGAGTCAGGATTTGGCAGTGGCCTAAGCCTCATGCCTAGGGCTGAAGGAACAGCTGAGGCAAAGGCAGACTGACAGTATTAGGAGCCCAAGGTTGGAACGCTTGCTTCTAAGAATAGCTTTCTTGATGCACTGGAAGCTGTCCAGCTCCCCAGGTGTCCTGGAAGCAACAGTCCATGGGAAAAGTCAGTGTGGGAGTGGAAAGAGGAGGAAAGGAAGTCAGTGCTGCTGGGAGCCTGGGTTCCATGTGCACCGCGCCCCCACAAACAAATGCACCAGTAACTTTGCTTATGGGTTCCAGTTCACAGTAGGCAGTGGAAACTGCAAGCACATGGCACCATACTTAGGGAGCAGGACAATTTGAGTAGAAGTGACCACCAGCATTAGTCTGATGTGGAAGCCAGGTAGCAGATAGGGAGAAGTTTCTCTCCACACGGCCCACGTGATGAATAACAAGCTTTGACAGAATGAGACCAGCACCGCTGTGCAGCTGCTGAAGGAATGGGGGAGGAGACACCGAGCATCCAAAATGGCAAACCGCAGAGGGAACGAGAGTCCCGATGCTAGGTTGCCTCCTTCTGAAGGAAGAATAGGTCATAAACTGTGAAGGAAGAAGCATGAACGAGAGAAAGAGACACCTTGAATCTGGTCACGCATCCCACCCAGCTACCAAATTATAGACACTATCATGGCCAGATTTTATTTATGTGCACATGTGTGCATATGTGCATGTATGGGTACACACATGCCATGGCACACATGTGGCGGTCAGATGACAACCTCAGGGTAGGGTTTTATTCTTACACCTTTTTCTAGATAGGATTTCACTCTAGTCCAGCCTGACCTGGAATTCACTATGTAGTCTCAGGGTGGCCTCGAACTCATGGTGATGCTCCTACCTCGGCCTCCCGAGTGCTGGGATTAAAGGTGTGTGCCACCACACCCGGCACCTTAAACCTTCTTTGAAACAGGGTCTCCCTTGTTTTTGCCACTCACTGTGAGTGGCAGTCTGTGAGTGCAAGCTTTGGGATTCTCCTGGTTCTGCCTTCCATAGCCCAGGCATGCTGAAATTACAGATGCACTTATGACTTTGCCTTTGTCCAGCTTTATGTGGGTACTAGGCATTGAACTTGAGTCATCAGGCTTGCCGAGCAAGAGCCTTTTTAACCACTCAGCTATCTTCCCAGCCCCACAGATATATTTTTTTAATGTAACAGAAATAGGGATATTTTATTAAGGGAAAGACATTCCCAAGAACGTTAGTGGGCTAGTGAAATAGGAAAAGGCGTAACTCAAAAGCCAATGTAGGCTGGGCATGGTGGCGCACGCCTTTAATCCCAGCACTCGGGAGGCAGAGGTAGGAGGATCACCATGAGTTCGAGGCCACCCTGAGACTACATAGTTAATTCCAGGTCAGCCTGGACCAGAGTGAAACCCTACCTTGAAAAACCAAAAAAAAAAAAAAAAAAAAAAAAAAAAAAAATCAGAACAAAACAAAACAAAATTACAAAAATAAAAAAATTGCTGGGGGCTGGCGAGATGGCCTAGCGGTTAAGGCGTTTGCCTGTGAAACCAAAAAGATCCCGGTTCGATTCTCCAGGACCCACATAAGCCAGATGCATAAGGGGCGCATGCATCTGGAGTTCATTTGCAGTGGCTTGAGGCCTTGGTGTGCCCATTCTCTCTCTCGCTCTCTCAAATAAATAAATAAAATATATTTAAAAAAACTGCACACGCCTTTAATTCCAGCACTCGGGAAGCAGAGGTAGGAGGATCGCCATGAGTTTAAGGCCACCCTGAGACTACATAGTGAATTCCAGGTCAGCCTGAGCTAGAGTAAGACCCAAACCACCCATGTAAGCCTGATACAAAAAGTGGCAGGCCAGGCGTGGTGGTGCATGCCTTTAATCCCAGCACTCAGGAGGCAGAGGTAGGAGGATCACCGACAGTTCGAGGCTACCCTGAGACTACGTAGTGAATTCCAGGTCAGCATGGACCACAGTGAGACCCTACCTCGAAAACCAAAAATAAAAATAAAAAAAGGAAAGTGGCAGGCACATGCATCTGGAGTTCATTTGCAGTAGCAGGAGGCCATGGTGCACCCTTTCCTCCTCTCCCAACATAAATCAAATAAATAAATAGATAAATAAATAATTTTTAAAGCAAGTATAGAGCTGTGCAACTAATTCCAGCACCTGGGAGGCAGAGGTAGGAGGATCACTGTGAATTCAAGGCCACCCTGAGATGACATAGTGAATTCCAGGTCAGCCTGGGTTAAAGTGAGACCCTACCCCGCCCCGCCAAAAAAAAAAAAAGTTCAACTTGAGCTGGAGAGATGGCTTAGTGATTAAGGCACTTGCCTGCAAAGCCAAAGGACCAAGGTTCAATTTCTCAGGACCCATGTAAACTAGATGTACAAGGTGGCACATGTGTCTGGAGTTTGTTTGCAGTGGTCAGAGGCCCTGCGCTCATTCATTCGTTCTTTCTTTCTCTCTCTCTCTCTTTCTCTCTCTCTTTCTTTCTTTCTTTCTTTCTTTCTTTCTTTCTTTCTTTCTTTCTCTGTGTCTTTCTGCTTCTTTCTCTCTTTCTCTCAAATAAATAAATAAATAAAAAATACTGGGCTGGAGAGATGGCTTAGTGGTTAAGGCACATTCCTGCAAAGCCTAAGGACCCTGGTTCAATTTTTCAGGTCCCAAATAAGCCAGATGCACATGGTGACGCAAGCGTCTGGAGTTCATTTGCAATGGCTGGAGGCCCTGGTGCACCCATTCTCACTCTCTCTCTGTGTCTCTCTCTCTCCCTCTCTCTCTGTCTCTAATAAATAAATAAGTAAAATAAATCTTTTTTTTTTTTTTTGGTTTTTCGAAGTAGGGTTTCACTCTAGCCCAGGCTGACCTGGAATTCACTATGTAGTCTCAGGGTGGCCTCAAACTCACAGTGATCCACCTACCTCTGCCTCATGAGTGCTGGGATTAAAGGTGTATGACACCAAGCCTGGCTAAAATAAATCTTTAAAAATAAATAAATAAAATAAAATACTAAGTTAGGCGTGATGGTGCACACTTTAATCCCAGCACCTGGGAGGCAGAGGGGGAGGGAATACATACCTGGTACTGAAAACCTAAGCAAAAGTCTATGGCAGGGAAGGTCATGAGCCTTAGGGGTAGAAAGCCTGCTCTTGTCTGACTAAATGTATACATTATTCCCACCAAGCTGCCCTGAAAGCACTACACTTAATGTTCATATTCACATATTAATGCTACTCTCACTTCTGGTTAAAGCTTCTCTTTTCAGATGGCGATGACCACTGGGATGACCTAAAAGGCAACATAGTGCTGAGAAGAAGGGATGGAAGAGTGCCCAGCACCGAAACATCTCTGTCACACCCTCCAAGGCTCAGGGTCCATTGTGGAAGAGGGGGCGGATAGAATGGAAGAGCCAAAGGAAGGGTAGGACTTCTTATAATGCAACTGTCCAGACAGAAACTGACCTCAATATCCATGCCCTCACAGTGCCTAGCAATACCTTCGCAACACCCTCATAATAGGAGAAAAAGATGATGATGACATCAAAATAAAAAAGAGAGATTAACAGAGAGAGGGAAGGGATATGACAGAGATTGGAGTTTTAAAGGGGAATGGGGGGAGGGGAGGGAAATATCATGCGTTTTTTGTATGTAAGTATAGAAGTTGTCAATTTAAAAAAAATTTCCCCGAAAGAAACTCTCCAAAAATGGCCCCCCAAAAATTTAAACAGAAAATAAAATAAAGTTCATTGTTAAGATAAATTAATGGCAAAAATATATGATATGATATGATATAATATGATATAATATGATATACAAATCGCCACATCATGTTTGTTCATTTACCCCTCCTCCCTGCTATAAAAACTATAAAATAAAAATAAAATCTCAAGCCGGGCATGGAGGCACACACCTTTAATCCCAGCACTCGGGAGGCAGAGCTAGGAGGACTACCATGAGTTCAAGGTCACCCTGAGACTACATAGTGAATTCCAGGTCAGCCTGGGATAGAGACCCTACCTCAAAAAACCAAAAAATAAAAATAACTAAAATCTCAACTCAAGACCACAACTTAAAAAAAAAAAAAAACCCATCTCAAAGTCTTTGGCCCTTAAATAAATAAAATCCTCTACTTTCACTCAAAGTGGATCTTTCCAAAAAATTTGTACAACATCTCTTCTTGGGTCCTAACCTCAGTTCCTGCTATTCTGCTAATGGCTTTTGTTGACCTACATGCTCCCAGAGGATTTGGGAGTCGAACAGCATGATCCCAGACAATGTGTTCAAGTCTTAATCCCCACTACCCAGCAATGAGACACCTGAGGTCCAAGGCCTGAATATATGCAGATCTATGTAGTGACAATGAAGACGAAACCTCACTCTGAAGACTCCCTAGCAGTCCTGAGCCTTGGGACCTAGTGACTCCACACAGAAAGACAGATGAGTATGGGGTGGCCTATACTGACTTCACGGAGCAATAACCAGGTCTCTCAGCTCTGCAGCCTAATACCAGGCTCCCTTACTGTCCTCTGCCACTTTGCAAAAAAAAAATTCCGGGGACTCAACAAAGGTCTCAGCTCATTAGCTGTCCTTCTCTCTGACCGTCTGACGAAAGGGGAGTCAGGATTTGGCAGTGGCCTAAGCCTCATCCTAGGGCTGAAGGAACAGCTGAGGCAAAGGCAGACTGACAGTATTAGGAGCCCAAGGTTGGAACGCTTGCTTCTAAGAATAGCTTTCTTGATGCACTGGAAGCTGTCCAGCTCCCCAGGTGTCCTGGAAGCAACAGTCCATGGGAAAAGTCAGTGTGGGAGTGGAAAGAGGAGGAAAGGAAGTCAGTGCTGCTGGGAGCCTGGGTTCCATGTGCACCGCGCCCCCACAAACAAATGCACCAGTAACTTTGCTTATGGAACACTCTGGGTTCCAGTTCACAGTAGGCAGTGGAAACTGCAAGCACATGGCACCATGCTTAGGGAGCAGGACAATTTGAGTAGAAGTGACCACCAGCATTAGTCTGATGTGGAAGCCAGGTAGCAGATAGGGAGAAGTTTCTCTCCACACGGCCCACGTGATGAATAACAAGCTTTGACAGAATGAGACCAGCACCGCTGTGCAGCTGCTGAAGGAATGGGGGAGGAGACACCGAGCATCCAAAATGGCAAACCGCAGAGGGAACGAGAGTCCCGATGCTAGGTTGCCTCCTTCTGAAAGAAGAATAGGTCATAAACTGTGAAGGAAGAAGCATGAACGAGAGAAAGAGACACCTTGAATCTGGTCACGCATCCCACCCAGCTACCAAATTATAGAAACTATCATGGCCAGATTTTATTTATGTGCACATGTGTGCATATGTGCATGTATGGGTACACACATGCCATGGCACACATGTGGAGGTCAGAGGACAACCTCAGGGTAGGGTTTTATTCTTACACCTTTTTCTAGATAGGGTTTCACTCTAGTCCAGCCTGACCTGGAATTCACTATGTAGTCTCAGGGTGGCCTCGAACTCATGGTGATGCTCCTACCTCTGCCTCCCGAGTGCTGGGATTAAAGGTGTGTGCCACCACACCCGGCACCTTAAACCTTCTTTGAAACAGGGTCTCCCTTGTTTTTGCCACTCACTGTGAGTGGCAGTCTGTGAGTGCAAGCTTTGGGATTCTCCTGGTTCTGCCTTCCATAGCCCAGGCATGCTGAAATTACAGATGCACTTATGACTTTGCCTTTGTCCAGCTTTATGTGGGTACTAGGCACTGAACTTGAGTCATCAGGCTTGCCGAGCAAGAGCCTTTTTAACCACTCAGCTATCTTCCCAGCCCCACAGATATATTTTTTTAATGTAACAGAAATAGGGATATTTTATTAAGGGAAAGACATTCCCAAGAACGTTAGTGGGCTAGTGAAATAGGAAAAGGCGTAACTCAAAAGCCAATGTAGGCTGGGCATGGTGGCGCACGCCTTTAATCCCAGCACTCGGGAGGCAGAGGTAGGAGGATCACCATGAGTTCGAGGCCACCCTGAGACTACATAGTTAATTCCAGGTCAGCCTGGACCAGAGTGAAACCCTACCTTGAAAAACCAAAAAAAAAAAAAAAAAAAAAAAAAAAATCCAGAACAAAACAAAACAAAATTACAAAAATAAAAAAATTGCTGGGGGCTGGCGAGATGGCCTAGCGGTTAAGGCGTTTGCCTGTGAAACCAAAAAGATCCCGGTTCGATTCTCCAGGACCCACATAAGCCAGATGCATAAGGGGGCGCATGCATCTGGAGTTCATTTGCAGTGGCTTGAGGCCTTGGTGTGCCCCATTCTCTCTCTCACTCTCTCAAATAAATAAATAAAATATATTAAAAAAAAAAACTGCACACGCCTTTAATTCCAGCACTCGGGAAGCAGAGGTAGGAGGATCGCCATGAGTTTAAGGCCACCCTGAGACTACATAGTGAATTCCAGGTCAGCCTGAGCTAGAGTAAGACCCAAACCACCCATGTAAGCCTGATACAAAAAGTGGCAGGCCAGGCGTGGTGGTGCATGCCTTTAATCCCAGCACTCAGGAGGCAGAGGTAGGAGGATCACCGACAGTTCGAGGCTACCCTGAGACTACGTAGTGAATTCCAGGTCAGCATGGACCACAGTGAGACCCTACCTCGAAAAACCAAAAAATAAAAATAAAAAAAGGAAAGTGGCAGGCACATGCATCTGGAGTTCATTTGCAGTAGCAGGAGGCCATGGTGCACCCTTTCCTCCCTCACCCAACATAAATCAAATAAATAAATAGATAAATAAATAATTTTTAAAGCAAGTATAGAGCTGTAAGAGGTCTCTCTTGCCTTGAGTGGTGGCACATGCCTTTAATCCCAGCACTAAGGAGGCTGAGGTAGGAGGATCACATGAATTGTAGGCCAGCCTGGACTACAAAATGAAGCCTAGGCTACAGTGGAGTCTGCTTCAGACAAGAAAAAGAGGGCTGGAGAGATGGCTTACTGGTTAAGGTATTTGCTTATGAAGCCTAAGGACCCAGGTTTGTTTGTAGTGGCTGGAAGCTCTACTATGCCCATCCTCTCCCTCTCTCTCTCTCTCTCTCTCAAAATAAATAAAAGAAAAAGAAAAAAAATTCTCAACCAACTACAGTGCAGGAACCTTAGCTCAAACTTGTTTACATTCTGGGTTTGTGACTGAAGGTGCTGTTTTTTTAAGGTGTGGTGGTATTGATCATATGTCCTCCCCCCATGAACTCATGAGTTCCAAATGCTTGCTCCACAGCTGGTGGCAATTTAGGAGGTGGAGCCTGGCTGGACAAGATGTGCTACTGGAGATGGACTGTGAGGTTGATTAGCCCCTAGCTCGCCATGTTAGCTGGCTCATCCTCATGCAGCAGTTTCTACCTCCTGTGGCAGAGGCGATGCCCAGCCTCTGCTCATGCCATGCTTTCCCTGCCATCATGGCGCTTCCCCTTGAAATTGTAAGCCAAAGTAAAGTCCTTCCCCCTATAGCTGCTTTTGGCCAGGTGCTTTGTCCCAGCAATGACGAGAAGGTCACCCTAGCCCAGGCTGGCCTCCAACCCACAACACTCTTACTCTACTTTTCTAAGTACTGGGATAATAACTGTGAGCCACCACACCCATTCTTACATTCTGACTCATATGAATACTTAAAATAAAAGGCGGCAGCATTTTAAAACATTAGATATAATTCCTTTTTTTTTTGGTTTTTCGAGGTAGGGTCTCGCTATAGTCCAGGCTGACCTGGAATTCACTATGTAGTCTCAGGGTGGCCTTGAACTCACGGTGATCCTCCTACCTCTGCCTCCTGAGTGCTGGGATTACAGGTTTGCGCCACCACGCCCAGCTCCAAGCCCCTTTTCAAGACCAACACATTTATTTTGTTTTGGGGAGAAAGGGAAAGAGACCTCCAGGCTTACCTGAAGGGCCACTGGGGTCAGGAGGGCCTCCAGCCCCTTTCAGCCTAAGTTGGGAGAATAAGAATTACCGGTCCATGAACAGGACACGGAACTGCACATGTGTAACCCCAGCACTGTGGGGGCAGAGGCAGGAAGTCTGAGAGCTCAAGGCCAAACTGGGCTAGGTGGTGAGGCCTATCTGAGAGACAGGGAGGAAGGGAAAAAGAGAGAGGGAGAGAGAGAATAGTATCCTTCTATCTACTCAGATTCATGCTCTGATCTGCCACAGCGGCCAAACAGAACATGGAGCTGGGTCTTCAAGCAAGACAGTCCTGGGGAAATGTAAGTGTGCCAAAGAGACAGATCAATTCCCAAATTGGGACAGCCACTACTCAACCTGGTGACCAGGACACGCTGCCTTTGGAACTCAGGGAAGATAGAATCCACATTGCTAGAACTGATCTCACTGAAGCCAGTGGATTACAAGGAAAATGTTCCACCTTGGAGCAATACGTAGAGTTCCCAAGTAGACCAGCAGCTCCCTCTCCTTCTCCCCTCCCCTCCCTCTGCGTCTCACAGGCTGCACACACATCCAACAGATTCTAGCTGAAGAACTGGATCCATGGCCCCTGCTTTGAAGGCTCCATCAGTCAGCACCAGGAGCTGTGGGTTCCCAGTCAGGAGGAGGCTGCTCAAAGTCATCTTGGAGCTGACAGGAAGCACACCCTCAGGTCCTACAAAGTCCGCCGGAACCCTGCTCTTCAGAATGGGCTCACTACTGTTGCACGGTACAGTTTGGGGACACCATCAGTCACCCATAGGGCTGCTGGGCTTGCTTGTACGCTACTCCCAAAGGTAGCTCCTCTTCTTTCTCAGACTCATCCTGTTTATTACTGGGAAAACTGCCCAAACCTTCAAATTTCACTTGGCTACATTATTTCCAGCAGAAAGACCTCAGGTATGTCCCTGAATCTTTCTGGGCCTCAGGTTCTCCATCTGTAAAGAGGGGATACTAGAACCAGCTCTCCTAATTCAACACAGCTGTCAAAAGCCCTGGGTATGTGGTGGCGCATGCCTTTAATCCCAGCACTCGGGAGGCAGAGGTAGGAGGATCACCAAGAGTTCGAGGCCACCCTGAGACTACATAGTTAATTCCAGGTCAGCCTGGACCACAGTGAGACCCTACCTTGCAAAACCAAAAAAAAATAAAAATAAAAATAAAAAGCTCTGGGTAAACCCAGTAGCAGGGGCCCTCTCAAAAGACTTTGTCCCAAACCGGGGATGGTGGCGCACGCCTTTAATCCCAGCACTTGGGAGGCAGAGGTAGGAAGATCACTGTGAGTTCAAGGCCAGCCTGAGACTACATAGTGAATTCCAGGTCAACCTGGGCTAGAGTGAGATCCTACCTTGAAAAAAAAAAAGACTTTATCCCAAATTGAAGAGGACAGAAGAGGAAGACAAACTTGATCTAAATCTCACTGTGAAATAAAAGGATGGATGCAAAGACCCGAATATCCTTGGACTAACTTATCTTGACACCTTTGTAAATGATTTCCAGGGCTGTCTCCTACTCAAGACCCTGGCCTTCATGGACACCTGGCATAAAAAGAAAAACCCACTACACAAGAACATCGTAATAGGAGGAAAAGATCATGATATCAAAATAAAAGAGACTGCAGCACTCGGGAAGCAGAGGTAGGAGGATCATCGTGAATTCGAGGCCACCCTGAGACTACATAGTGAATTCCAGGTCAGCCTGGACTAGGGTGAAACCCTACCTTGAAACACCAAAAAAAAAAAAAAAAAAAAAAAAAAAAAAAGAGCGAGAGAGAGACTGATTGAGAGGGGTAGGGGATATGATGGAGAGTGGAGTTTCAAAGGGGCAAGTGGGGGGAGGGAGGGAATTATCATGGGTTATTGTCTACAGTTATGGAAATTGTCAATAAAAAAATAAATTTATGGGCTGGAGAGATGGCTTATGGGTTAAGGTGCCTGCCTCCTAACCCTAAGAACACTGGTTCCAATCTCCAGCGGTTCCAATCTCCAGGTCCCACGTTTAGCCAGATGCAAAGTGACGCAAGGGCACAATGCCGCACTTGACCACAAGGGGGCGTGCACATCTGGATTTCGTTAGCAGAAGCTGAGACACTGCTCGCGGGCCCATCTCTGTCTTCTCTCTCTCTCTCTCTCATTCTCTCTCTCTCTCTCTGTCTCTCTCCAAAAAAATAATATAAAATAAAAAGTTTAAAAAATAAATAAATAAATAAATAAATAAAAATAAATTTATTAAAAAGAGAAAGAAGAAGACAAACCCAGCTGGGAATGGTGGTGCATGCCTTTAATCCCAGCACTTGGGAGACAGAGGTAGGAGGATCGCTGTGAGTCAGAGGTCAGCCTGAGACTATATAGTGAATTCCAGGTCAGTCTGGGCTAGAGTAAGACCCTACCTCGAAAAAAAAAGGGGGTGCTGGAAAGATGGCTTAATAGTTAAGAAGCTTGCCTTCAAAGCCTAAGGACCCAGGTTTGATTTCCAAGGACCCACGTAAGCCAGATGCACAAAGTGGCACATGTGTCTAGAGTTCGTTTGCAGTGGCTAGAGGCGCTAGTGCACCCATTTCTCCCTCTCTTTCTCTCTCTCTCTATTTGTTCTCTGTCTAATACATAAATAAAATACAGTAATTTTTTTTAATAAGAAGGCAAAACTAAACTGGAGAGATGGCATCGTGGTTAAGGCGCTTGCCTGCAAAGCCTAAGGATCCAGGTTTGATTCTCCAGTACCCATATAAACCAGATACACAAGGTGGTACATGCATCTGGAGTTTGTATGCAGTAGCAAGAGGCCCTGGCACACTCATTCTCTCCCTCTGTCTCTCAACTAAAATATAGCTGGCGTGGTGGCACACGCCTTTAATTCCAGCACTTGGGAAGAGAAGGAGCACTGCCATGAGTTCGAGGCCACCCTGAGACTACATAGTGAATTCCAGGTCAGCCTGAGACCCTACCTTGAAAAACCAAGAAAAAGATTAACCCAGACTAAAAACCAAGAAAAAGATTAACCCAGACTAAAAAACCTAGACTATACCCAACCACAATGAAAGTGAGAAAAGTCACACCTCTCAGAAAAACTCCAAGGCTAGAGAGATGGTTTAGCGGTTAACGGGCTTGCCTGCAAAGCCTGAGGACCCATGTTTGACTCTTCAGATCTCACATAAGGCAGATGCACAGAAAGGTGAGGTAAGCACAAGGTTGCACATGCCCGCTAAGTGCCGTAAGAGTGTGGAGTTTAAGTGCAGTAGCTGAGGCCCTGGCATGCCAGTTCTGTCTCTCCCTCTCTCTAAAACAAAACAAAACAAAACAAAACAAAAAACAAAAAACAAAAAACAAAAACCTCCAGAAGAAAGCCTTCTGGATGGCAGGAGGCCAACAACCAGCCACACTACGTACATAAGGCCTGAGATTTGATCCCCAGCCAAAAAGATAGGAGAGGTTCCAGGTTTATAATGGCAGATAAGGCTTATAAAACTCATGACAGTTAGTTAGACTTGGGACTTTTTCACCTTACAGAGGTACAAAAGAAAAATGTACTCAGAAGAAACCATACTTTGGGTTTTTTTTTTTTTTTTTGTTTTTGTTTTTCGAGGTAGGGTCTCACTCTAGCTCAGGACCTGGAATTCACTCTGTAGTCTCAGGGTGGCCTTGAACTCATGGCGCTCGTGCTGGGATTAAAGGCTTATGCCACCACGCTGGGCCTTGGTTTTTTTTTTTTTTTCAGGTAGCATCTCACTCTAGCCCAGGCTAACCTGGAATTTACTCTGAAGTCCCAGACTGGTCTCAATTCAGTGATCCTCCTACCTCAGCCTCCTGAGTGGTGGGATTAAAGTTATGAGCCACCACACCCAGCACATACTATAATTTTTTTTTTTTTTTTGTTTTGCGAGGTAGGGTCTCACTCTGGTCCAGGCTGACCTGAAATTAGCTATGTAGTCTCAGGGTGGCCTCGAATATAATTTTTTTTTAAATGAGAAAGAGATAGAGAATGAAAATAGGTGCACCAGGGCCTCCAGCCACTGCAAACCAGATACACGTGCCACATTGTGCATCTGGCTTTCCCAGGCTGTTAGGACTTGTAAACAAGCAACTTAACCGCTAAGCTATATCACTCTAGCACCATGATCCTCTTGTGATGGATGTCAAACAGTAACAGGGAGTGGCTCTTGTTCAATCCAAGAATGACAGCAAACAGCCCGGACCCTATGGCATGCTGTTGCTAAGTGGTGATGCTCAGCAGGGTAGATGCAGTAAAAACATTTGAGGCTTCTATTTTCCCATGAAGGTACCTTTATCAAGATACCATCTCATCATATGGCAATAAGCAGTTGTGATTCTCAAGAGCTACCCCACAGGAGATGGTTCACATTAGGAAAAACAGTGGCAAGGAGCATGGGTAGTATTCCTGGAACCCTACTACAATTAAGGATTCAGAGCAAATCCATGGGGTAAAGAGAAAACACAGCCGAGAGAGGAAATGGAACCCAACTCCCTTGGGCTGGTGATGCTGAATGCTCCTGCCTGCCTGTGCTCCTCCATTCTGACACTTCTGTCCCCCTGTAGAGCTGAGTCCCCTCAACCACTTGTTCTACCATGACTTCTCTCCGGAGCTCAAATTCTGCGAAGCTAGAACCAAACACATCTAAACCCACCCTAGGTCACTTTTCTTCTCAGGTTATATGGAAGCCACTGAAATTCAAGCCCACATGGGAACTTCATGGGCCAATTCAAAAGACCTTTCTCTGTCTCTGTGTCTCGGGTTTTCCCATGTACGAAATGCGAAAGCGGGGCGAGGAAAACCCTAAGAACATTCTCCCAGTTTAAAACTCAAAAAAAGATGGGGTTGGGATATAGCTCAGTAGTAGGGCACTCATCAAGTACTCAAAATGCCCTGGGTTCCAGCCCTAGCACCACAGGCAAATAAACAATAAGTCTACAATTGGCCGGCCATGGTGGTGCACGCCTTTAATCCCAGAGCTCTCAGGAGGCAAAGGCAGGAGGATCACTATGAGTTCAAGGCCACCCTGAGACTACATAGCAAATTCCAGGTTAATCTGGACTACAGTGAGACCCTACCTCAAAAAACCAAAACAAAAAAAAAAAATTTTTTTTTTCATTTTTTGAGGCAGGATTTTGCTCTATCCCAGGCTAACCTGGATTTCACTATGTAGTCTCAGAGCAGCTTCGAATTCATGGCCATCCTCCTACCTCTGCCTCCCAAGGGCTGGGAGTGAAGGCGTGCACCACAATGACCAGATATATATACAAACATACACACACACACACACACACACACACACACACATATATACACAATTTTAACAAACTTTAAAATAGACTATGCCAGACATGGTATAGGTCTGTAATCCCAGCAATAAGCAGGCTGAGTCAGGAGGTTTGACTGGCTAGCCTGAGCTACATATTGAGGAAGAGAAGGAAGAAAGGAAGGAAAGCAGGAAGGAAGGAAATTTCTTAGAAGGTGGGACCGAAGGACTGAGTTCAAGATCATCCTCAGCTACATAGTAAACTCAAGGCCAGCCTGGGCTACATGAGACTATCTCAAAAAGAATTAATTTGGGGAGCTGGGCGTGGTGGCGCACGCCTTTAATCCCAGCACTCAGGGAGGCAGAGGTAAGAGAATCGCCGAGAGTTCGAGGCCACCCTGAGAGTACATAGTTAATTCCAGGTCAACCTGGACCAGAGTGAGACCCTACCTCGCAAAAAAAAAAAAAAAAAAAAAAAAAAAAAAAAAATTAATTTGGGGCTGGAGAGATGGCTTAGCAGTTAAGGCGCCTGCCTCCTAAGCCTAAGAACCAGGTTCCAATCTCCAGGTCCCACACTTAGCCAGATGTAAAGTGACGCAAGGGTGCGATACCACACTTGCCCACAAGGGGGCGCACACATCTGGATTTCATTCACAGCAGCTGAGAGACTGCTGGCGTGCCCATTCTCTGTCTCCTCTCTGTCTGTCTCTCTGTGTCTCTCTCCAAAAATAAATAAAATAAAAAAATTTTTAAATAATTTTAAAAAAGAATTAATTTTAATTTAAGATAAAATAAGATCTGGGGACAAGTCAGCAAGCTTTAATGAGAATTTAGTCTTTCCCTAAATACAGCCCATGAACAGCACAGCTCACGTCACCTGAATTACCTTACCTAAACCAACCACCCAGCACAGGCCCAGACACAATGTAGATATATAGTAAAGATGTGAGGGAAGAATGAATGGAGAAGTGGGAAGCACCAAGCAAAAGCATGGGCTCAGGACATATGGAGATCTGGGTTCAAGGTCTGGCTCTATTTCCCAATAGCTGTTCTGTTTGCTCTCTCTGATCTTCAGGCTCCTCCACCCAGAAAAGTCAGTGAAGAGTTAACATCTAATTCATAGGCTTCTTGCGAGAACAAAATGAAGTCATATTGTAAACATTCAATACAAGGTAGATATCACTTTAACTAGATAAATGTATACTGCATGACATAACTCATAATAAAGTATTTTAAAGAAAAAATGGGGGCTGGGAAGATGGCTCGGTGATCAAAGGTTCTTGCTGACAAAGCCTGGCCCAGGTTCAATTCTCCAGTACCCATGTAAAGACAGATGCAGAGTGGTGCATACAATTGGAGAGACCCTGGTGTGCCCACCCATGCATGCACATACATATAAATAGAACGTCTTAAAAATCTTTAAAAGGGGGAGAGATATTATCAGTTGGCTTTAAAACCTCTATTAGAGCCGGGCGTGGTGGCGCACGCCTTTAATCCCAGCACTTGGGAGGCAGAGGTAGGAGGATCGCCGAGAGTTCGAGGCCACCCTGAGACTACATAGTTAATTCCAGGTCAGCCTGGACCAGAGTGAGACCCTACCTCAAAAACCAAAAACAAAAAAAAAAAAAAAAAAAACCAAAAAAAAAACCTATTAGAGCAAAATCTAATAAAGACATGACATGCAAGATTCCATAGCCATGGAGGAACCCATGCCTGAAGCCCCCCAAATGTCCTCAGAAGGCTTATCGCATCTTCAGATGATCTTCCTCATTCATCTTATCCCCTCAATTCCCAAACTGCTATGTGCATATGATGTGCCCAGGATAGAGAGCCTAAGCTAAAACTCTCTATCCTCGGGGGCTGAAGAGATGGCTTAGCAGTTAAAGCGCTTGCCTGTGAAGCCTAAGGACACAGGTTCCACTCCCCAGGACCCATGTAATGCAGACGCACATGGTGATGCATGGGTCTGGAGTTGATTTGCAATGGCTAGAGGCCTTAGTGCACCCATTCTCTCTCATAAATAAATAAATATAAATAAAATATTAAAAACAATCCTCTAGGGCTGGAAAGATGGCTTAGCAGTTAAGGCGCCTGCCTGCTAAGCCTAAGAATGCCAGTTCCAATCTCCAGGTCCCACGTTTTGCCAGATGCAAAGTGACACAAAGGCGCAATGCCACAGTTGCCCACAAGGGGGCGCACACATCTGGAGTTCGTTCACAGCAGCTGAGAGACTGCTGGAGCTCCCATTCTCTCTCTCTGCCTCTCCCTCTCTCTCTGTCTCTCCCCTCTGCCCCCCCCCAAAAAACATCCTCTATTCTAGGTCCTGCATTGATCTGGTAGAAAAACCCATCTATAAGTCCAATTTCTATAAATACATCACTAAGTGAAACCAGCAAGGGCTCGAAAGTCCCTGGGATTCAAATGCTTTGTAAAATCAAGATAAAAATAACACATTTGGGGTTAGAGAGATAGCTTAGTGGTTAAAGTATTTGTCTGTGAAGCCTAAGGACCCAGGTTCAATTCCTCAGTACTCACATTAGCCAGATGCACAAGGTGGCACATGTGTTTGGAGTTTGTTTGTAGTGGCTGGAGGTCCTGGCATGCCACTTTTCTATCTATCTATCTATCATCTATCTATCTATCTATCTATCTATCTATCTATCTATCATCTATCTGCCTCTTTTCTCTCTCTTTCTCTAAAAAATAAATTAAAAAAAAATTAAAGCCAGGCATGGTGGTACACACCTTTAATCCCAGCACTCAGGAGGCAGAAGTAGGAGGATTGCTGTGAATTCAAGGCCAGCCTGGGATAGAGTGAGACCCTACCTTGAAAATAAAGAAATAAAATTTAGGGCTGGAGATATGACTTAGTGGCTAAGGGGCTTGCCTGAAAAGCCAAAGGACCCAGGTTTGATTCCCCAGGACCCACATAAGCCAGATACAAAAGGTGTTGCATGCATCTGAAGTTTGTTTGCAGTGGTTGAAGGCTCTCACATGCCCATTCTTTCTCTCTCTATCTCTCTCAAATAAATATATAAATATTAAATTTTTAAAAATTTTTAAAGTTTAAAAAATTTCAGCAGTGAAAACAGTGGACACTGCATGCCTCAAGTTTGGCCAGCCAGGACAAATGACCAAACAGGTGCAATAGTGGCAAGTCTGTTGTGCAGAAAACCAACTGCTCTCTAATTGGACTGGACCACTCTATGGAAGGGAATACATGCTTGGTACTGAAAACCTATTTAAATGCCTATGGTGGGGGAAGTCATAGCCTTAGGAGTATAATGCCTGCTCTTATCTGGCTAAATGCATGTATTATGCTCAACAAACTGCCCTGTAAGCACTTTACTTAATGTTCATACCCATATATTAATGCTAATCTCACTTTTAGTTAGAGAAGCTTCTCTTTACAGATGGAGGTGACCACTGGAATGACCCAAAAGGCACCACAGTGCAGAGAAGTGACAAAGGAGTGTCCAGCACTGAAACATCTCTATCACACCTTCCAAGGCTCAGAGTCCATTGTGGAAGAGTTGGTGGAAAGAATGTAAGAGCCAAAGGAAGGGTATGACTGCTTACAATGCAACTGTCCAGACAGAAATTGGCCTCGATATCCATGATCTCGCAGTGCCTAACACTACTTTCACAAGACCCTCATAGTAGGAGGAAAAGATGATGACATCAAAATAAAAGAGACTAATGGAGAGAAGGAGAGGATATGATGGAGTGTGGGTTTGTGAAGGGGAAAGTGGGAATTATGGTTTACTATCTGTAAGTATGCTAGCTGTTAATATTTCTCTGTCTTTCTCAAATAAGTAAATAAATAAAAATTTAAAAAGACATTTTATTTATTTATTTATTTTTGTTTTGTTTTGTTTTTGAGGTAGGGTCTCGCTTTAGCCCAGGCTGACCTGAAATTCACTATGTAGTCTCTGGCTGGCCTCAAACTCACAGTGATCCTCCTACCTCTGCCTCCCAAGTGCTGAGATTAAAGGTGTGTGCCACTATGCTCAGCTTAAGTTCTAATTATTAATTTTCTTTATTTGAGAGAGAGCGAGAGAGAAACAATGGGCGTGCCAGGGCCTCCAGTCACTGCAAGCGAACTCCAGATGCATGTGCCACCTTGCGCATATGGCTTACATGGGTCCTGGGGCATTGAACCTGGGTCCTTTGGCTTTACAAGCTAACACCTTAATCACTAAGCCATCCCTCCAGCCCTATTTTGGTTTTTTGGAGGTAGGTTTCCACTCTAACCCAGGATGACTAGTAACTCACTCTGTAGCCCCGGTCAGGCTGGTCTCAAACCCACAGAGATTCTCCTATGTCAGCCTCCTGAGTGCTAGGATTAAATGCATGCACCATCATATGTGGTTTAAGAATAGCACACATTTGAGAATAAACAGGACTGGAGAGATGGCTTAGTGGCTAAGGCACTTGGCTGCAAAGTCTAAGGACCCAAGTTTGATTCTCCAGGACCCATGTAAACCAGATGCACAAGGTGGCACATGCATCTGGAGTTTGTTTGCAGCAGCTGGAGGCCCTGGTATGCCCATACTCTATCTGCCTCTCTCTCTCAAACAAATAAAGAAAATATTTTCTAAAAAAAAAAAATTTTTTTTTTTTTTTTTTGGTGTTTCAAGGTAGGGTCTCACTCTAGTCCAGGCTGACCTGGAACTCACTATGTAGTCTCAGGCTAGCCTTGAACTCACGGCAATCTGGAATTAAAGGCATGTGCCACCATGCCCGGTTGAGCACTCTTTCTTTCTTTCTTTCTTTCTTTCTTTCTTTCTTTCTTTCTTTCTTTTTTTTTTTTTTTTGGTTTTTCGAGATAGGGTCTCACTGTAGCTCAGGCTGACCTGGAATTCACTATGTAGTCTCAGGGTGGCCTCAAACTCATGGCGATCCTCCTACCTCTGCCTCCCAATGCTGGGATTAAAGGCGTGCGCCACCACACCCGGCTCCCTATTTCTTAATAAATACAAAAATCAATTCCAGATGAACTTCAGGTTTAAATGTGATGGTTCAAACAGTAACACGTTTCAGAAAGATATATTAATAGCTTTGTGACTTTGGAACAGGTAAGATCTTCTTAAACAAGAAGCAAAAGGAAGTAATGGGTCAAGCAAATCTAAATAGTTTCAGTGAAAATTAAGAACATCTGCTGGGCTCGCTGGTGGTACCTACAGCCCGAGTAACACAGAAGGCTGAGGCAGAAGAGCACTTGAGCCTATAAGTGTGGGGTCAGATAGGGCCATATATCAAGACTGTAAGACCCCCTTCCCAAATAAAACAAAACAAACAAAACAAAACAAAACAAAATGAACATCTCTTCATTCAAAGACACTTTTTAAATTTTTAATTTTATTTATTTATTTGACAAAGAAAGAGGGAGAGAGAATGGGCGTGCCAGGTCCTCTAGCCACTGTAAACAAACTCTAGACGTGTGTGCCTCCTTGTGCAGCTGGCTAACGTGGGCCCTGGGAATCGAACCTAGGTCCTTTGGCTTTGCAGGCAAACACCTTAACTGCTAAGCCATCCCTCCAGCCCAAAGACTCTATTTTAACAATGTGAAAAAAACAACACCTGGGCTAATGAGATGTGACTGGGTTCAATTCCCCAGTACCCAGTCAGGGAGCAACTGAAACCAGAGCAGCAGTACCAACTAAAACTAACCCTGCGTACATACTACACGCCCAGTACAAGCCATTCACAGGCTCACCAAATCATGGTTTAGAACATTCATAGGAACACTGCATACAGCCTTTTGTGGTTTGTTTGGTTTTGGGGGGGGGAGAGAAGAAAATCATTTATTTGCAAGCAGAAGGAAGAGGGAGAGAGAGAAAATGGGTACACCATTGCAAACAAACTCCAAATACAGGTGCCAGTTTTTGTGTCTGGCTTTACATGGCTACTGGGGAATCAAACCTGGGCCAACACTAATATCCATACATGAATGCATACTTATTTGCATGAGAGAAGGACGAATAAAAGGAGGGAGAATATATGCTGTGTTATACATCTGGATTCATGTGGGTACTGGAGAACTGATCCCAGGCTGCTGAGCCACCTCTCCAGCCTACTCTTTTTTCATGGTTTTTTTTTTTTTTTTAGAGAGAGAATGGGTGCACCAGGGCCTCCAGCCACTGCAAATGAACTCTAGATGCATGCACCACCTTGTGCATCTGGCTTATGTGGGCACTGGGGAATCGAGCCTCAAACTGGGGTCCTTAGGCTTCACAGGCAAGTGCTTAACCACTAAGCCATCTCTCCAACCCTGTTTTTTTTTTTTTTTTTAATATAGTTTATTTATTTATTTGAGAGGGAGAAAGGGAGAGAATGGGTGTGCCAGGGCCTCTGGCCACTGCAAATGAACTCCAGATGTATGCGCCCCCTTGTGCATCTGGCTTACGTGGGTCCTGAAGAATTGAGCTGTGGTCCTTTGGCTTTGCAAACAAACACCTTAACCACTAAGCCATCTCTCCAGACCTTTTTTTTTTTTTTTGGTTTTTCAAGGTAGGGTCTCACTCTAGCCCAGGTTGACATGGAATTCACTCAGTCTTAGGCTGGACTTGAACTCACAGCAATCGTCCTACCTCTGCCTCGATTAAAGACATGCGCCACCATGCCTGGCCCCCCCCCTTTTTTTTTTGATATTTTTATTTATTTGAGAGACAGGAAAGGAGAGGGAGAAAGAAAGAGGGCACACCAGCAGCCACTTGCAGCTGCAAACAAACTCCACACTCATGTGCCACATTGTGCAAATGGCTTTATGTAGGTACTGGGGAACTGAACCTGGGCCCGCAAGCATTTCAAGTAAGCGCCTTTAACTGCTAAGCCATCTACCCGACCCCCATGCACCCTTCTTGACCTTAGTTAGGCAGTCTCCTTGGAATTTCCCTCCCGGAAAAGAACTCCTATTGACATCAGGGGCATGTCTCTGTCACCCAGTAACCCTAGAGAATCACTGTTTCCTCACTCTCAGTCCTCCTGAACCAGTTGTCCCTGGAGGCTCAATGACCCCAGAGGCACCAGCTCCAAGACTGGCATTATACTAAGCCTATCACAGCCAATACAGACACATGGCTCATACAAGGCTGAGAGCTGTGTCAGCCTACAGCTGCTGTCTTAATAGGAGATGCCTCCCAAAAACAAAATGGAAAGAGGAAAATAAAAAGGAGAAAACACGCACAGACACACACACACACACACACACACACACACACACAGGAGAAAACAGACACGACTTGTAGAGATAACCTCCTTATGATGTTTTTGAAGCACCTGCAGGTTAGTTACATCCTGGATGTCTTACATAAACCAAAGCATTCCCTTTGACTTGGTCAGCCGAAGTTACATTTGTCACTTCTGTCACTTAAATCAAATGTGCCTATCACCACCTTCCAGAAGCCTGCACAGACTGAGACAACAATGGACATTAGAATAGCCGAGGCGAGCTGCAAGCCACCAGCACGCCTCACAGCAGCAGAGCTTGCCATACCTTCCAGAAGCGCTTACCACTCACCACACCTCTCATCACTCAGAAACGCTCATAGGGCTGACACGGTGGCTCATGCCTGTCATCTGAGCACTCAGCACACCTAGGCAAAATAAGTGCTGTGAGTGAGACTGTGTCAAGAAAAAAAGGAAGGAAGGAAGGAAAGAAAAAAGAAAGAAAGAAAGAAAGAAAGAAAGAAAGAAAGAAAGAAAGAAAGAAAGAAAGAAAGAAAGAAAGGAAGGAAGGAAGGAAGGAAGAAAGAAGAAGAAGAGAGGGAGGGAGGAAGGGAAGGGAAGAAATTGTGAGAGACGAGGGCAGGCTGGCTATCCCTGCTTTCTTTGTCATCTCACCTAGACTTTTCTAGTAGTTAGCAAGGACATTGGGATTACCTAACTGAATCCTCTAATCTTCACCATGCAAAACATGAGGGTCAAAGAAAGAGCATAACACTCCCATAAATGGCTTGGAAAGTTTCTCCTAAAGGACAGGCAACATTGTTTAAGTCAAAAAAAAAAAAAAATCCCAAATTCCACACCTGTAACCCCAGCATGTGGGAAGACGCAGCAGGACATTCATGCTATACAGAGAGGGCATCTGAGGTTAGCCTGGGCCACATGAGATCCCCTCTCAAAAAATAAAAACAGGCTGGAGAGATGGCTTAGTGGTTAAACACTTGCCTGTGAAGCTTAAGGACTCTGGTTCAAGGCTCGATTCTCCTGGACCCATGTAAGCCAGATGCACAAGGGGGCGCATGCATCTGGAGTTCGCTTGCAGTGGCTGGAGGCCCTGGTACACCCGTTCTCTCTCTCTCTCTCTACCTGCCTATTTCTGTATCTCTCTCAAATAAATAAATAAAAATGAAATGTTAAAAAATAAATAAATAAAAATAAAAATAAATGGGCTGGAGGGATGGCTTAGCTGTTAAGGCGTTTGCCTACAAAGCCAAAGAACCCCGGTTCGATTCCCCAGGACCCATGTAAGCCAGATGCGCAAAGTGGCTCATGTGTCTGGAGTTCGTTTGCAGTGGCTGGATGCCCTGGTGCGTCCATTCTGTCTCTCTTTCTCTCTCTGACTCTCTCAAATTAATAAAACTTAAAAAAATAAAAATAGGGCTGAGGGAATGTCTTAGCAGTTAAGGCATCTGCCTGTGAAACCTAAGGATCCCAGTTCAATTCCCCAGTACCCACATAAGCCAGATGCACAGGGGGCACATGCATCTGGAGTTTGTTTGCAGTGGCTGGAGGCCCTGGAGCACCCATTCTCTCTTTCTTTCTGCCTCTCCCTCTCTCTCTCTTTCAAAAAAAAATTAATTAATTTTTTAAAAAGCCGGGCCAGGCATGATGGCGCATGTCTTTAATCCCAGCACTAGGGAGGCAGAGGTAGGAAAATCACCATGAGTTCAAGACCACCCTGAGACAACACAGTGAATTCCAGGTCAGCCTAGGCTAAAGTGACACCATACCTTGGGGGAAAAAAAAAAGAGAGAGAGAGAGAGAAAAGAAAGGCCAGGAAAGATTATAGTTTCTATTTTCTATTACCTGCCTTGGGGAAGGGTTATCAGCTAGGAATCAAGAACTAAAAGTTGGGGCTGGAAAGATGGCTCAGTGGTTAAAGGCACTTGCTTGCGAAGCCAGATGACCCAGATTTGATTCCTCAGTACCCAGGTATGCCAGACGCACAAAGTGGCATATGCATGTGGACTAGAGTTCACTTGCAGTGGCAGAAGGCACTGAAGTGCCCATGCTCATTCTCTCTACCTGCCTCTATGTCTCTCTCTCAAATAAACTTTGAAAAACAATTTTTAAAAAGAACCAAAGGCAGGGGCTGGAGAGATGTCTTAGTGGTTAAGGCATTTACCTGCAAAGCCAAAGGATCCCAGTTCGATTCTCCAGGACCCACGTAAGCCAGATGCACAAGGAGGCACATGTATCTGGAGCTCATTTGCAGTGGCTAGAGGCCCTGGCATGCCCATTCTCTCTCTCTCTGAAATAAATTAATTAAATATATTATTTTGAAAACAGCTGGGCATGGTGGCACACGCCTTTAATCCCAGCACTTGGGAGGCAGAGGTAGGAGGACTGCCGTGAGTTCAAGGCCAGCCTGAGACTGTATAGTGAATTCCAGGTCAGCCAGAGCTAGAGTGAGACCCTATCTTGAAAAAACAAAAAACAAAACAAGAAAAAAAACAAAGGCAGAACGGGGTGTGGTGGCGCACGCCTTTAATCCCAGCACTCTGGAGGCAGAGGTAGGAGGATCGCCATGAGTTTGAGATCACCCTGAGAATACAGAGCGAATTCCAGGTCAGCCTGGGCTAGAGTGAGACCCTACTTCAAAAAACAAAAAAACAAAAATTACAAAAAAACAAAACACCAAAGGCAATTTAAAAAAATAATAAAAGAGGCTGAGGAGGTGGCTTAGAAGTTAAGGCACTTTCCTGCAAAGCCAAAGGATCCAGGTTTGATTCCACAGGACCCTCATAAGCCAGATGCACACAAGGTAGCACGTTTGTCTAGAGTTCATTTACAGGAGTAGAAGCCCTGACACATCCAATTCTCATTCTCTCTGCCTCTCAAATAAATAAAAAATAAAAAGGAAAACTAAAGCCAGGGATGGTGATACAAACTTATAAATCCAGCACTTGATAAGCTGAGACAGAGATCACTACAAGTTCAAGGCCAGTCTGAACTACATAATGAATTCAAGGCCAGCCTGGGCTTCATGACCAGACCTGAAGGGAGAGAGGAAGGGAACAAAGAAGAGAGAGAAGGAAAGAGGAAAGGAGAAAGAAGAAAAGGTATAGTGGTACACCTGTAATCTTCACTTTTTTTTTTTTTTTTTAAGATAAGGTCTCGATCTAACCCATACTGACCTGGAATTCACTATGTAGTCCCAGGCTGGCCTTGAACTCATGGCTATCCTCTTACTTCAGTCTCCAGAGTGCGGGGAATGCACCACCACACCCTGCTGGAGAAAGTTTCTTTTTTAAAATGTGTGTGTGTGTGTGTGGTTTGTTTTCTTTTTTTTTTTTTGGTTTTGTTTTTTTTTTCTTTCTTTTTTTTTTTTTTTTTTTTGGTTTTTCGAGGTAGGGTTTCACTCTAGTCCAGGCCGACCTGGAATTAACTATGTAGTCTCAGGGTGGCCTCAAACTCTCGGCAATCCTCCTACCTCTGCCTCCCGAGTGCTAGGATTAAAGGCATGAGCCACCACACCCAGCCTTTTTTTTGGTTTTTCAAGGTAGGGTCTCACTCTGGCCAAGGCTGACCTGAAACTTACTATGTAGGCTCAGGGTGGCCTTGAACCCACAGCAATCCTCCTACCTCTGCCTCCCGAGTACTGGGATTAAAGGTGTGTGCCACCACGCCCAGCTTTTTTTTTTTTTTTTTTTTTTTTTTTTTTTTTTTTTTTTTTTGAGAGAGAGAGAGAGAGAGAGACAGTGAGAATGCCAGGGCCTCTAGCCACTGTAGATGAACTCCAGATGCATGCGCCCCCTTGTGCATCTGGCTTACATGGGTCGTGGAGAGTTGAACCAGGATCCTTTGTTTTTGAAGGCAAACTCCTTAACCCCTAAGCCATCTCTCCAGCCCAGAAAGCTTTTTTTTGAAAATTGCAGTGGAGCCGGGCGTAGTGGCGCATGCCTTTAATCCCAGCACTCGGGAGACAGAGGTAGGAGGATCGCTGTGAGTTTGAGGCCACCCTGAGACTACATAGTGAATTCCAGGTCAGCCTGGGCTAGAGTGAGACCCTACCTCGAAAAACCAAACAGGAAGGAAGGAAGGAAGGAAGGAAGGAAGGAAGGAAGGAAGGAAGGAAGGAAGGGAGGGAGGGAGGGAGGGAAGGGGAGGAAGGAAGGAAGGGAAGGAAGGAAGGAAGGGAGGGAAGGAGGGAAGGAAGGAAGGGGAGAAAGAAAGAAAGAAAGAAAGAAAGAAAGAAAGAAAGAAAGAAAGAAAGAGGCAGTGGATAGTGAGGAGACTCAAAACTAGCCAAAGGGGTTGAGGAGATGGCTCAGCAGTTAAAGATGCTTGTTTGCAAAGCTGCCAGCCCAGGGTTCAATGACCTAGTACCCATATAAAGCCACATGCACAATGTGGCACATGTGTCTGGAGTCCATTTGCAGTAGCAGAAGGCCCTGGCTGGCCCATACACACTCAAATAAATAAATAAAAATCACATGTATCTGGAGTTTGTTTGCAGTGGCTAGAGGCCCTGGCATGCCCATTCTCGTTCACTCTTTCTCTCCCCCCCCCCAAATAAATAAATAAATATCTTTAAAAAAAAAAAAAAGAAGGTAGGGCTGGAGAAATGGCTTAGCACTTAAGGCACTTGCCTGCAAATCCAAAGGAGCCAAGTTCAACTCCCAGTACCCACATAAGCCAGGTGCACAGGGTGACACATGTGTCTGGAGTTCGTTTGCAGCAGCTGGGGGCCCTGACACACCCATTCTCTCTGCCTCTTTCTCTCTTTCTTTCTTCCTCTCTCTCAAATAAATAAATAAAAATAAAAATATATTTTAAAAGAAGGTAATAGGAGGGAATTATGATGAAACTACAGTATGTTCAGTATGAAAATCTCAATAAAAAGATAAGAGGCTGGAGAGATGGCTCAGCAGTTAAAGCACTTGCCTGCAAAGCCTAAGGACCTGGGTTAGATTCCCCAGTACCCATGTAAAGCTAGATGCACATGCATCTGGAGTTCTATACCAAATAGTATAGGTACCCTCTTAAGCATCAAACCCAAATTCCCTCCAGGGGTCTATGAAGCCCTGATTGATGGCCTAGCTGTGTGGCCTCTGCCACTTCTTCTACTACTTTTCCGCTGTCTTCCATACTCCCACATTTATTCTCACCTCTTGGCCTTTGTCCATGCTCATTTCACAGCCTGAAATATTCCAGAATGTTCTATCCCATAGCTGATTCTTTTCAGTCAGTTTTCTGTCCCAAAGCCTCTTTTCAACTCCTTCCCCCTCCAAGAAGCCCTTCCTGACCACCCTGCCTAAAACACGATCTACCCATTACCCTGCTTTACTTCTTCAAAGCCCTGTCCACCACTGGAAATATATATAATTAACTTCTTTAGTGTGTGTTGCTCCAAGAGAGCAAGGACCTTGCCAGTCATAGCCATAGCCTTACCAGATAGGTAAGAAGTGTTTCTCTACAAAGAATGGAGTTCTGGAAGGACTTTCTTCTACAATCTGAAATACTACCTTCTACTAGTAGAAAGTCAGAAATGCTAAATCATCAGCCACACTCTACAGGTGCCCCGAGAGTTCTTAACAGGCATGGAGTTCAGCATAGAGTGGCAAGCCTCACCCTAGGTCTATCTGGAACCCTGAGGAAACAGAAGGCATACTCCCTCCCCCTGAATACAGAAACGTCTTTGAGGGGCCAGGAAGCACCCAGTGTTTACCCAGCAACCCACAAACAAACGCAAAGAGATCTGAGATTACATTGCTGACGCCCAAGCTAGAGACTAGGTCCAAACAGGCCTCATAAAACTGGATATGGCAAACACCCTCAGATAGGGCTACTTAGGACTTTGCAATGTGACCTGTTCTCCTGAAGACAGTTGTAACTCGCACCTGTCCAGCTTCCTCCTGTGGGGACTTTTTTTTCTGAAGCAGTTTAAAGTCTAAATGGGCAGGTGGTAAAAGCCTCCCCTTCCCTTCTTGCGCTGCCTGGTTCAGCATGTCTGAGCCCACAGTAAGCCACTTACCCACCAGGAGTTTGACATCTCGGACTGTGAAATCAGGGTCCGGCATTCTGAAAAAAGAAAAGCACAGACTTTTGGTGAGAAGCCATAAAAAAAAAAATGATAATAATAATCTAGACTCTAACCCAGGCCCAGGCGTTAGCCATTTTTCCAAGAAGGGGTCCTCATAATTTAGAAATACAAAATGAGCCGGGCATGGTAGTGCACACCTTTAATCCCAGCACTTGGGAGGTAGAGGTAGGAGGATTGCCATGAGTTCGAGGCCACCCTGAGACTACATAGTGAATTCCAGGTCAGCCGAGCTAGAGCGAGACCTGAAAAACCACAAAAATAAATAAATAAATAAATACAAAATGATAAAATCCAGAGGGAGTGTGATAAACCAGGTAGTAAGAACCTCAAGGGAGGTCACCCAGGATCGTGGAGTCCTTTCCCCACTGCAAGAGGAAAATCAAACCTGAACCTCAGCAGAGGAATCACTGGCCACCCCTCCTGCAGGGAAGACTGAAGTGTGGTGTCAAAGACCAAACACTTGCTTTAATTTAGGCTGGGCAGTCCTCTCTGCCTCTTTCTTTCTCCTTCTAGAAAATCTCTCGACACACAGATGTACAGAATGTGGGAAGGACCACTTTAAATTCAGAAGGAAGCACTTGGGAGCTGAGGTAGGATAGTGAGTTATAGGCCAGTTTAGGCTACATAGTGAAACCCTAACTCAAAATTAATTAATAAATCAATCAATTAATTCAGAAGGTAAAATACATTATGCCTACATGGACTGTGATGAAACTCATGAGTAACAACAAAGATGCTAGCCAGGTGTGGTGGCACATGCCTATAACCTTAGCACTTGGGAAGTAGAAGAAGAATCAGGAGTTTAGGGTCATCCTCAGCTATATAGCAAGTTCAGGGCCAGCCTAGGCTCCAAAAAAGGGGGTGCTGGAGAGATGGCTCGGTGGTTAAAGGCACTGGCTTGCAAAGCCTGATGACCTGGGTTTGATTCCCCAGTATCCACATAAAGCCAGATGCACAAAGTGGCACATGTGTATGGAGTTCATCTGCAGTGGCAGGAGTCCCTGGCATGCCCATATAATGTCTGTCTGTCTGTCTCTCTCTCTCTCTCTCTGCCTCTTTCAAATAAATAAATAGGGTTTTTTGTTTGTTTGTTTTTCAAGGTAGGGTCTTACTCTAGCCCAGGCTGACCTTGAATTCACTATTTAGTCTCGGGGTGGCCTTGAGCTCACTGAGAACCTCCTACCTCTGCCTCCTGAGTGCTGGGATTAAAGGAGTGTACCACCACACCCGACTATTAATATATTTTTTTTAATGCTGAGGGACTGGAGATTAAAGGCGTTTGCTTGCAAAGCCTGATGGTCCAGGTTCAATTCCCCAGTATCCACGTAAAACCAGATGCACAAAGTGGTACACACCATCTGGGGTTCATTTGCAGTGGCAAGAGGCTCTGGTACACCCGTTCTCTCCTTCTCTGTTTGTGTCTACACTTATAAATAAATGAATAAATTTTTTATAAAAAGATGCCAAAGCTGCTAGTGGTGGTGGCACACCTTTAATGCCAGCACTTGGGAGGCAGAGGTAGGCGGATCATCATGAGTTTGAGGCCAGCCTGAGACTACATAGTAAATTCCAGGTCAGCCTGGGCTATAACAAGAAAAAACAACAAAAAGATGCTGAAAGTATTCACTCTTCTCCTACTAACATGACTCTTGAACAAACCTGGCAGGAGATGCTGGAAAAGGAGGCAGCCTAAACCTCTCCTCCCTACTCCTGCCCAAGGGGTGGAAACCTGTTCTTCCAGCCTGCCTCAATCTCACTCCCACCTGGAGTCCTGGCAGATCTCAGCCAAAATATAAGCCAGACATGAGATATAGAGGCAGGCAAAGAACGGGGAAGAAACATACCCTTTCTAGAAAGAAACCCATCTCCCACATAATAGGAGTCTACAAAGAAAACATGTATTCTGGTACCCTGACTCTGATCTTAGAGGCTGGCCAGTCTGTTCATAGTTCAGACTCTGCCTCAGTTTCCTAGCTTCAAAGTAGAGGAGAAATGGTACAATGTTATTATGGAGCCAGGGTAGCTGGAGGGAAAAACCCATCACTGCTAAAGGATCCTATGTCTTCTCTCCAAAATTCCTGAAAATGATCCATCTTTGGACAATTTTTCTCCTTGCTCAGGCCTTGAACAAGAAGCTGTTCTCAGATCATAGGAAAAAGTCCTTCCTGTTGATAGGTGGTAAGAACAGGGCAGGAGGAAAAACTCATCCCAAGCTACAAACTGTGTTACAGAGGAAGACCAGGGAAGAAGGGATTAATGTCAGCAACTTACTTAATTCCTAGTCCGTCCTTTTCTCGAAATACCAGGGGAACCCTGAGAGCTTCTCTCTGTACATACTCATAGTTGAAATCTGTTCGGATATTCGAATTAAAACAAATTGGTTAAGTTATTGAGGAGCAAACGAACCACGATCCATTGGCAAAGGGAATAAAAATGATAAAGAACGGGCGTATGCTAGATGTGTGAGCTGTATGGTAAAAGCTCCCTGGGAAATGACAACAGATAAGGCGAAGCCCAAGACAAGCCATGCCCTCCATCAGCTCCTCTGCCTACTCAGTCATTCTCTGCATTGCCCCACGGGTCCAAACTTGTCAATGAACAGCCCAAGGCCAGCTAGGGCTAGGGAGGAGACTTATAAAGAACCCTACACTGAAAGAGCCCCAGCTACTGCTGAGAATGAGGGATAGACAAATGCAACCCAGGCTGAGCACGTATTCGTAAAGGGACCACAAGACCAAAGCATGCCACCTGGGAGGATCTGAAACCCTAAAGAGGAGGCTGGGGAGGAGTGTTCTCATTGTAGCTGAGCACCAGTGAAAATCTTATTGTAATATCCTTCGTGGTGAAGGGGAGGGGGGGGAAAGCTGGTTTCCCTGGAAACTGTATATTTGGTGCCAAAATAACTAGGGAACTGGGCACAGCTTTGTTGTCTTCCTATAGTGAAATTCTGCTGGAGCCATCACAATACATGCTTCCACTGGATGACTGGGAGGACGCCCTCCAGGTGGACTGGGTGGACAGGGCACAGCAAGGCCCATAGAAAAACTCGCGGGGCAGTTTTCTGTCCGAGGTGTGTATGATATAGACCCTCATATTCTTATCAAGAGCCCTGAGGCCTTTGGCGAATAAATATGCAGGTGGGGGGGGGGCTGAGATACATCTTCTCGACCCCCAAATTCTCAGGTGATTAACTCAATGGACAAGGGTTCACATCATCTCAGGCTAGCCTTGAAAGGAGAGAGAAGAGTCCTGAGGCCACAGAAGCCTTGGCCCCAGGGAAACGGTTCACCAAGGGCAGACTTGGGGGAGGAGGAGGCCAAGGCAACTGGCTCAGAAGAGAGAACAAAACCCAGAGCAGAGAAAACCCTGACCTCGGAGGCTCAGATCCCCAGGGGCTCCCAGTGAATGGGGATTCCTAAGGACTTAAAGGAAGAGAAGTTTAAGAAGCTTCTATTTTGAATCCAGGCTAAGGGTTCCCTCTGTTTCTCAGCTCCTCCCTCTGAGTTCTGGGGCCAGATCTGAATTAACCAGCAAAATCCTAAGACCCTGTCCTTTGAAAGGAGCCAGGATAACAGCTTTTATGGATGCCCTTTAGAGCTCCCAGGCTGGTAACTTTCCCTGCCCACACACCCTAAGTCCCCAGACCACCCTACCCCCAGCTTCAACTTCCTCAAATGCGCCTGAGAAAAAGCTGTGAAATAATTGGGCGGGGGATTCCTAACAAATGACTAGGAAGAGCATGCATATTGTTTTTCTCATAGGCCCTGCCAAACTCAGTAAAGTGAGGGAAGAAATGAGAGGAATTGAAATCCCAATTTATGCAGAGAAAAAATGTAAATGCAGTTGGACCTGGCACCCTGCTTTGGGTGAAATTTTCTTAAGTAATTTCTTCTTTCCTCTCCTCCACGCCCCCCACCCCCCACCCCACCAACTTCTCCCCTACCGGACCAGAGCCCTAGGAGGCAAAGAGCACAAAAGAAACTTCAAAAATGCAAAGCCGGGGACAGTCTCCTCTAGGGCTAACTTCAGGGCCCCAGCCACTCAACCAGAACCTGGAAGAGGGAGGTACTTCCCTGCTGTCAGCTCCCCCGAGAAATACAGGAGTTTCCAAGGAGGGTGGGCAGATACAAAATGGAAACTGAGTAATTGAAAGGAAACTCAAATTATCTGAAAGGTAAAGAAATGAACTCACACACTTGACGACAGCCTGCATAAGCAAGAGCACCTGCCAAACACTAACTCCTTGGCAGCTCTAGATTCTAGGACCAGGGGCCACCCTCCGCCCCCAGGGGCTTGGTGGCTGGCTGGGGTGGGGTCACAGGGTTCCAAAGCCTTGCCCTAAATATGAGCATCAGTGCAAAATCTTAAGGGTCACCCCCTCCACCACACTCCCAGTAGGAAAGCCAGGGAGAAGTTAAAAAGCTGAAGGTCCTTCTAAGATCCCAACTTCTGCTCTACACAAGTAGGGCCCATAAAAGACAGGGTCTCGGGCATGGTAAGAGATCTCAGAGAAGTTCTCAAGTCTTCAAACTTTCAGGGGAGTGAGATTTCAACCTTGGGCCCAAGAGGAAGTCACTTCATAACTCCAAGATTCAAACTGTCAAGGCTGCAGCGCTGGAGGCCTCAAACTTAAGTGGGGTTCAGGCCAACAACTCGCAGGCCACTTTATTCCCTGCTCCAAAGCCCACAGGACCCACGAAGATACCAATCTGTGGACCCAAGGCCCCGTAGGGGTGTAACCCGCACAACTCAAAAGAGCTCCCATCATCAGTTGCTTACTGACAGGGCCTGCATTGACAAAGGTGTGTTTGGAAGCTTGTTTTCAAGTTTGGGGACCTCAACCCCTCTGTCTCGGGGCGCCCAGAGCCTGGTTTATGCCAAGCGGCTGCATCTCTAGCTGAACAGACAGCTTAATAAGCTGGGGAAGGCAAAGACGGCGCTCACGCCCTCCCTCTGTCCCACTGTCTGTCCACAGGTCCCACTCCGTCGACCAGCTAGCTGCCTGGCAATGACCACCCTGATGCTAGTGGTGGGCACAGCCTGGGCCCAAGCTAGCTTCCCGGCCCGGCCCCCTTCCTCCCTCGCCACCCCACCCCACCCCCAGTGCTCGGCCTCGTTTCGTCACCGGATCCCCTGGAATGGGGGACTCGGGCGCGAAATACGAACCCAGCCACAGGCACGCTCCCTCCCCACGTGTGCGCGGGCCCGGCTCGGCTGCGGCCCTGGAAGTGGGCGCCTCACCTTTGCCCTCCATGGCGTGCACGAAGTCCCCCTGGTACAGCTGGCTGCGCAGCTTCTCCTCCAGGCTGAAGCCGCGGACGCTTACAATCTCCTCTACGTCCGACAAGTCCTCGTTCTCGTCGTATCTTTGCCGGTCAATCGGACGCTGTGGGGACCCAACCAGAGAGCCCAGGACATTATTGAAGGGACTGGGGGGTCGCCTCTCACCCTGAGCCCACCACGAACAGGTGCAGGAGCCGCGCGTCCAATGCACCCCATCATTTCAATCTGAGCAACTTTGCGCAAATGCCACAGATGCTGAAAAGCAGGAAAAGGGGTCTGTACCCCCGCCCCAAGAACCCGGCTGCATCCTACACGAAGCACTCCCCCTCCTGCATCTTTGGAAGCCGTGGACTGGGTATCTGGGGGCTCTTCCTTGCCCCTACCCCAGTGATGTGCTGAGCTTTGCCCACTTGAACGGGAACCTGATTATGTAACCCGCGAAGGGGGCTCCCGGCACCGGCTGGCCGGGTAGAGGTAGGCCCCGGGAGAAGCCGCTGCAGAGCCCGGCTCAGCGGTAATAGCAGCCCCGGCGGCCGCCGCAGCCAAGCCGGGAAGCCGGAACCCGGGGCCGGCGGCATTTCTAAGGCTGGAGCCACCCCCGAGCTCTCGGGGAAGCTGGAAATCTGAAATGGAAGGGCTGAGACCCCAGCCTCCACCGCCGACCGGCCGCCAGGGCAAAGCAGAGGAGGCGAGGGGAGGAGGTTAAGGGTTTGGAGGGAGGGAGGCAGCCGGCCCGCCACAAAGCTCCCATCCGAGACCCCAAAACGCACCAGCAGCTGCCTCATCTCCCCACGAGCGCGCGCGCACACTCACTTCCTAAGGAGACTCCCCACCACTCCCCGCATCCCCCTGCCTCCTCCCTTCACCGCCCAGCGCCCAGCCCCGCAAGCCCCCCAGATCTCGGGCGAACCCCGAGCCCATTCGCCAACCCCCCCTCCACGCCTTTCGGCGTTAGCTTCTCCCCCTCTTAAGTGTCTGAGACCCTAAGCCTCACAAGGGACTGGAAGAGTAAGCAGCTTGCTTCCTTTTGCATGCAATTTATTATTTTTTCCGGTCCTCTTGCAAAATACAGAAAAGGAAAGAAAAGGCAGCAAGAAACAACCAAAAAAATAGATCGATCATATACCAGATACAGATTTGGGGGAAAAAAAAAAGCTACACACCAATCTTCTTCCAGAGTCTTTCTCTGCCTCCATTTTTTTAGGAGAGTTCACCAATTAATTGTCAACACTCCTGCCCCCTGCATTTTGGCGGAGGGGGGGAGGAGGGAAGACCAAAGAAAACAAACCAAAAAAATAAATAAATAAAGCAAGCCAGAGCCGAGATCTACAAAAGTTTTGCACCAACACTTAGGCAGATCCGTTTGCAAAGTCCTAGGAAACCATTTTCAGCAGTTGTGGGGGGGGAGGCGTCGACGTCATAATCCCCGGAACGTAAACATTGTTGCCGATCGCTCAGCGAGCCCGCGGCCCGGCTGGTTGTGGGGGGGGGGAGCTGAGGATAGGGGGGTCGGGGACCCGAGCCCGAGAAGGTGTGGGGCGGGGAGGGAGCCCGGGAGGCACCGGGCGCCGTTAGCGCCCTGGCATCGCTGTTTTGTTGTTGGGTCACGAGTGAGTGCGCCTCTGCACGCAGGCGCCGCCGCCGCCCGAGTTGTGTGCAGAGCTGACTTTTGGAGGGCTGAGTTGCAGGCGGCGGCGGGCGCATCCCGGAGATGGCGGGGCGGGGAGGGAGAGAGGGAGGGAGGGAAGGAGGGGGTGGGGAGGGAGGTGCAGATTTGCACGGATGGCCTCAGCGGGAGGCGCGGAAATGCAAACCTAGCCTGCTGGCGTGAAAGCCCCCGGGGCCTAGCCACCACCACCCCCACAAAGCGACCCCCCACCTCTGTTTCTATATCCCCCTCCTTTGCCCACGGCTACCCTCTTCCTTCATCCGCCCTTCTTCATTACTTGGGTTTGTGTTCTAAATTCTAAGTATTTTTGTATGTGTAATCGTTTATTTTATTTTTTGGCTTTTCTAACTGCATGCCTGGGGGAGGGGCCAGCCTGTCCAGACCCCCATCCACTTGCGAACCTGCCATATGGAGGAGGCATTTGAGGAGGGGCCCAGAAGGAAATTAGCGCAGCTCCAAATCCGTACGAGCTGCATAACTTTTAAACTCCCAGGACTGAAATAATATGGACGCACACATACACACAGGTACAGGAAATACAGCCTGACCAGAGCCTTTTCAGACCGCAGCTGACCGGAAGACTGACTGCCTTTCATTCATTCATTTTGCCCGCCTCAGTGGAGTCCTTCACTAAGAGAAGAGCCCTGAAGCTGAAGTTGGAATCTTTTTTTTTAAGGTACTGGCGCTCGCCAAGAAAATCGATGGTTAGGAGAGAAACACCCGGAGAATAGGATCCAGCGTCTTTAACACAGCTCTCAAACAGGCGAAAGGTAAGCCCTTTGTTGGCTGTTTGTAAATGATAATGTGAATGATGCACCTTGATTAATCCTATAGAGTTTAGCAGAAGCAGGGTCACCCATTCCGTGTATATGTAGAATGTCACATCTCCGAATGCTCCCCAGTTCCCTTACATAGAGACCTATGACTACACCCAGAATCGGTCCAGGGTTGTCATGTAATTCCATAATGAACAAGGCAGATCCACTTCAGTTGTGAGCAAAGCCAAACTGGCCCTAAACTTTCCGCCAGCCCAACTCTGGTGACCCCGCAAGGTTTCGTTTGGGATGAAACTCCTGGTGAGGACATGGCACCAGAGGGACAATGAGGGACTTCCTAGGTGCTTCTAGCAGATGTCAGCCCAGCATCTTCTACCAGTAACCCTACAGGCAAGTTAAAGCAAGTCATTTTGCAGATTGGGAAACTGAGGGTTGGAGAAAGTAGGAATCTGCCCCTTTATTGTCACCATGTCAACAAGCACTCAGACAGATGTGAGGAGGAAGTGGCTTTGCTACACTAGATCAGCTGTGAACCATCAGCTCAGAATTGGTCACCCTAAGAGACAGCTTCTCCTTCACCTTAAAATTTCCGGTTATATTGGTCTACAGTCTGTATTACTCATCCCCAAAGTCTAATCTTTGAAGTTTGAGTTTTCCTGTTTTTTTTCTCTTTCTTTCTTTCTTGTAGTACTGGGAATTGAACCTGGGACCTTGAGTATGCTATGCTAGCACCTTGCCACTAAGCCATAAACTCTTGAAGTTGTTTCAATCCATGTTCACTAGCTGTTAAAGTTTTTCACATAGAGATGAGGCTAGCAAACATCAGAATTTGTTTCCAAACTAAAAGCACCCACATTGGCTCAGCTGCATCCAATCAGCAACCTCTTTAAAAGCCAGGAACGAACTGTGGATGTTGCTCAGTGGTAGAGCACTTGGTATGGCAACCCTAACATCCCCGGTTCCATACCCTGCACCAAAAACAAAACCAGGGACCATTGTAATTTGCCTCTTCTCTTGAGAGAGACTCCTTTAAGGGAAACGTTATTATATTTTGCAAATGAGGAAAACTGGGACTCAGGCAAAAGCTCACACAGCTTGACTGGCTTGGCTATCTTGTGCCTTTTCAAATATTCCCCTGCTTCCTTTTCCCCTCATAATGAACATGTGCAAAGGAGGGACCTTGAGCTGGGGCTCAGTGAAAGTAGAAAAAAAGCAAAATTGTTCATCCTTCATCTTTTCCAAGAGTCCTCTCTCTTCCCGCGTGGCTTCATGGTATCCCCATAATATTCCCCTGGCATTAGGAAAATATCGGACACCAACTACCTTAGTATAAAAACAGTTAAGTCCATAAAGCAGACCAATGGGGAGTTCCTAACTTGTCAGAGCAGGAAGGGGTTGGCTGGTCATCTAATTTAATCCCCTGCCTTTACAAACCTCATGCAAGACACAAACCAGAGGGAAGAATGGGCCAGCTGAGGGTTTGTCCCCCCAGAATGCCTACTGTGCCACCCGAGTCTAAGTGGTCACTCAATAAATGTTGAGCCCTTGATGGATCACCTTCCCAGCATATTTGCATTTTCTCTTTATCAGTAATTGGCAGATGAAAGGCTTTGTCCTCCTGTTGAAAGAATTCCAAGCATTCCCTGGGGGGGCGGGGGGGTGGGGTGGGGAGGTTATTTTGGGCCAAAGGGGGAAGGGCCAAGACCCTTGAGCTCCAGTATTGGCTGACTGTCCCTGAGGGGCTTAGTAGGTGAGAGAGGGTACCGTAGCTGAAGGTGCTAATTCAAAAGATGAACTTTTCTTGTAGGAAAGCACAAGGCTAGTTGCACTGGAAACAAAGTAAAAATAATTTGCTGTCCCCTCCTGCTTGGTCTTGCAAAAGGCCCAGTTAAAGCCTGCCTGTGCTATTCGTTCATTTCTTCCATCCTCAAAGGTTAGTTGAGCAGCTCTGTCCCAAAGGCAGAATGAACAGAAAAATAAAAATAAATAACTAGACATGGTGGCTCACATCTTTAATCCCAGCACTCGGGAGGCAGAGGTAGGAGGATCGCTGCGAGTTCGAGGTCACCCTGAGACTACAAAGTGAATTCTAGGTCAGCCTGGGCTAGAGATAGACCCTACCTCGAAAAACCAAAACAATAAAAAATAGATGGAACAGCTCCACTTACAAACACACACTCTGGGCTTGGAGCAGATCAATGTCTTCCTCAGGAGACGCTGCCACTGGATGGAGCCCTCAGGATCCAGGCTTTTTAGACTGTTAATAAACTGTTCTCATACTCGCAATCATAATAGTTTCTAACTGTTGGGCTTTTGAGACAAAAGTCTGGCTAAATAATTCTGAGTGGTCTGAAACTCACTGTATGAAAGCAGCCTGGCTTCAAACCTGCCAGGATCCTCCTGTCTCTGCCTCCTGGGTGCTAGAATTATAGGCATATGCCACCATACCTGGCTTCTAGCTCCTGCCTTTTAAGGACTTACTGTGTCTTTGAGCAAAGCCCCTCACTTTTACTGTCTCTGAATCCTTCCCAAAACTCTATGAAAGAAGGGCTATAATTCCCCCACTCTTTATAGCTCAAAGAGAGGTCAAGTTACTTGACCGTAATGATATAATAGCTACAGAATTTGAACCTGAGCATATAGGGATCCAGAGCCCACAAGACTGACTACTTTGTAAGCTTCCCTGCAGCGGGAATTTTATGTATCGATGCTGTCTATAACTGGTTGCCGCTAGCCACATCTGGGCACTTGAAATAGAAGACCTGGGATTAAGGAACTGATTTTGTGTGTGCGTGTGTGGGGGGGGTTGTTGTTGTTCTTGTTTTTGGTTTTGTTTCTTTGAGGCAGGGTCTCACTCTAACGCAGGATGACCTGGAATTCACTGTGTAGTCTCTGGGTGGCCTCGAACTCATGATAATTCCCACCTACCTCTGCCTCCCTCCCCGAGTGCTGGAATTAAAGGCGTGCACCACCACACCTGGCAGATTTTGTGTTTGAGTGTGTGCGCACATGCGGGACTAAACCTAGACCCTCATGCGTGCTAGCCAAGCACACACTTAACTATTGAACTACAACCGGAACCAATTTTTTTGTTGTTATTGTTTTTAGGGTTTTGTTTGTTTTTCAAGGTAGGATCTTACTCTAGCTCTAAAATTCCAGGCTGACCTGAAATTTGTTATGTAGTCTCAGGCAAACCAGTGATCCTCCTACCTCTGCCTCCCTGGAATTAAAGGTGAGCGCCACCACTCCTGGCCCCAAATTTTAAAGTTAAACTGGTCATGGTGGTAGGTGCCTGTAGTCTCAATCCCTCATTCTGAGGTGAACCATCATTTGAGCCCACTTGGGCAACATAACAAGACTCTCATTCAAAAATATATATATATACATATAGCTAGGCGTGGTGGTGTACGTCTTTAATCCCAGCACTTGGGAGGCAGAGGTAGAATGATTGCCATGAGTTCAAGGCCACCCTGAGAAGACTACATAGTGAATTCCAGGTCAGCCTGAGCTAGAGTGAGACTTTATCTCAAAAAAAAAAAAAAAAATATATATATATATATATATATATATATATATATATGATTAAGGAAGTAGAACTGTAGCTCAGCCATCTAACATGTATGAGAGATCATCATATCAAACAAACAAAAACAGTCAGTGAAGCATCCAAGGTATTTCCACCTTTTGTCCCAAGTCAACTACCTAGTCTATGTATGTACACCTCAAGGTGTAATTTGGCCTAAGGTCTCCATGAACAAATTTCTCAAAACAGTGAAATAAATGGTCTGTGGGGGTAAAGAAAGATATCAGCAGGCTTTGCAAGCAGGTGCCTTTAACTGCTGAATCATCTCCCCAGCTGTGCAGTGCCTTTTGAATTTTGCACCATAGAGATAAGTTACCTATTCAAAAATGAATTCCAAGTGAGTGACATAGCTCAGGGGTAATGTGCTTCCCTAGCCTGTGAAAAGCCCTGGATTCAATCCCTAGCAGAGAGAGGAAGGAAGGAAAGGAGAGGGAGAGAGAGAAATTAAATGTAGCAAAAATGTGTAAGCCCAACATGGTGGGGCATGCCTGTAATCCCAACATTTAGGAGGTAGTGACAGGAGGATCAGAAGTTCAGTGTCATCCTCCGCTACAAGGTGAGTTTGAGGCCAGCCTGGGGTACATGAGAATATGGAATAAAGAATAAGCTTGTATATATGCAGCACCCAACACTGCCAAATCTCAAAAGAGTAGTTTTGTCACAGATTATATTTCTTTTGCAATTTAATGCTTTTATTTATTTTTAATTTAGAGACACAATTTTAGAGATAAAATTTCTGTTTAATCATTCTGAAATACTTCTTTTTATTATTTTGGTTTTTTTTTTTTTTAGGCTTCACAGACTTGTGGATTGAAGCAAAAAAAAAAAAGAAGAAGAAGAAAGGGAGCCAGGCATGGTGGCACACACCTTTAATCCTAGCCCTCACGAGACTGAGGTAGAAGGATCATGGTGAGTTTGAGCCCAGCCTGGGATTACTGAGTAAGTTCCAAGTCAGCCTGGGCTAGAGCAAGACCTTACCTCCAAAAAAAAAAAAAAAAAAAAGAGGAAGAAGAAAAACAAAACTATACATAAGACTGATTGCCAGGCCTTGATTATTTGGAATTTATATCCAGAATTCGGCTTTTTGTAGGATCTCTTCCCATATGAAGATTGGAAAGAACCTTGGAAATAGCAGGTGAGTTAAAAGGTTAATTCCAGGAACAGAGTCATAAAAGTTCAATAATTCTTTCAAAACTTGCATCTTTGGATTGATGGGCAAGGATGGTAGCCAGTGGAAATAAAAAGCCAGGCATTGCTTCATTGTGCTCATTTATCTCTGGCTGACAATCCCCCAGGGATAGACAAGGTTGGTAGTTAACCCTTTCAAGGACCACCATGCCCTTTGCATTTATTTTATTTTGGAAGATGAAATATAGACAGAAGAAAAACCCTACAAAAGTCCTCAGACCTTCAAGTACCACTTTTGGGTCCAGCTCCCCCACCCTATCCACAAGACAGTATTTCTTCTAACAAAGAGTCCTTGGGAACAAATGTCCTAGAGAAGAGTTGTGAACTTCTTAAAACAAAATCAACTGACCTTGCTGAGTCGGAGGCCAGGGAAGGAGAGAAGTTTGAGTCACTTTTTGTGCTGTCAGACCAGAGACTCATGTTGGAGACATTTCCATTAATCTTGTAAAGTGATCAGTCACTGGGAGGATTGAATTGCATTTCCTGCCCAAAGATGTGGAGACAGATGACCTTTGCAGCAGCCCTCAGACCCCCAGTTCACAGCTGGAGAGAGGATGTGTCAGCATTTACTTTCCAGTCTCACCCTGTCCTTTGTTCAAAACCCAAGCCCTTTGTGTGTAGGCTGTTCATAGGGGGTTTTGTAGTTGTTGGTGCTGATTCTTTTTTTTTAACCTCCCACATCTTGCAACTTCTGAGAAACAAACTATTCGGTGGAAGATAATATATTAAAGGTGCATTCTCAGACAGGGGACCAGAATAAATAAGGGAAATTTTGAGATTGGGCAACTTGGCCCTAATTATTGCTTGGTTCTAGGTTCTCTAAATGCTATAGTCCAGCAAAACTCATAGTAATGCCTCATGCTACCTGTCTCTGCTACAAAAAAAAAAAAAAAAAAAGAAGAAGAAGAAGCAGCTTTTACATGCATTACCTCATGTCAAAGGCATTGCTAGAACAGAAGCATTCATAGAAAGAAACATGCTGGGGCTAGGGAAATGGCTCAGCGGTTGAAGGCGCTTGTTGGCAAAGCTTAATGGACCAAGTTCAATTCCCTAGGACCCATGTAAAGCCTAGCTGCACAAAGTAGTGCATCTGTCTGGAGTTTGTTTGCAGCAGCAAGAGGCCCTGGTACATCCATCTCATTCATATTCTCTCTCTCTCTCTCTCTCTCTTTCTGCTTGCAAATAAACAAAATAAAATTTATAAATCTCCAGGTGGTACAGTAAGATATGAGGCATTGGACAAGTTCACCAAGTCTGTTTTCTTTTTCCTTTTTTTTTTTTTTTTTTTTCCAAGGTAGGGTCTCCCTCTAACCCAGGCTGACCTGGAATTCACTATGTAGTCTCAGGATGGCCTCAAACTCACAGCAATCCTACTATCACTGCCTCCCAAGTGCTGGGATTTAAAGGCAAGTGCCACCACACCAGACCCAGTCTCAGTGTTCTCATCTGTGAAATGGAGGTTATAATATGAAACATAGTAAAGTCCCGTGGCTATGATGTGAGCCAACATAGTAAAAGGGTTCAGTCAATGATGTCTTTATTTATTTATTGGTTTTTTTGAGGTAGGGTCTCACTCTAGCTCAGGCTGACCGGGAATTCACTCTGTATTCTCAGGGTGACCTCGAACTCACAGCCATCCTCCTATCTCTGCCTCCCGAATGCTGGGATTAAAGGCATGCGCCACCACACTCGGCTTGAGGTCTTTATTTTATTTTTTTAAATTTTGTTTGTTTATTTGCAAGGGGAGAGGAAGAAAGGAAGGGAGAAAGAGAAATGATATCTTTATATAGATGAAGTTGACGCTCTGGGTTTCATAACCTAACAATTTTGCTTTACCTCAAGTTTAAGGCTGAGGAGAAGGCTGCCTTTAATGATGTTTCTCCAACTAGACTCCTTCTAATCATGACCACATTGCTCTGTGTATTTGGATTCCTTTGATAAACTTATTCTTTCTCTCCCATAGTCCTTTGTACGTGCTGGTCCCTTCCCATCCGAGTTCTGCCCTGCCGAACTGCCTCCGCTCCAAAGCTCTTCTTTCTAATGCTAACTGTTGCCATCAGCTCCTCCTTGCTGAGACAAACATACAACCAGACACAGCTTATGGGAGGAAGGGATTTATTTGAGGCTTACAGATCCAGGGGAGCACCTTCAATGGTGGAAGAAGCTGGCTCCCTTTCATAGATCCAAGCAGAGAGAAGCCAGCCAGCACCATAAGCAAGCAAGCATGAACCAAATGACTTGTCAAATGACTTGTCACTGAAAATCTGGGCTGAAAAGGGACACACCTTCTCCAGAAGGGCCCCCCAGTGACACTTTAGCTTCTCCAGAAGGGTGGCCAACTCACAGCAATCCTCCTACCTCTGTCCCGAGATTAAAGGCGTGCCCCACGTTACAAGCACAATTTTAATAAAACACCTGTGTCTGGGGCCATACATTCAAATGATCATATTCTCACTACCACAGTAACATTTTACTGCTGTTCCCAGGTATCCTCAAGGAATCAGTTCCAGGGCTCTAGCAGACACCACAATGCAAGGATGCTCATGTCCTTTATAGAAAATGGCATATTAAGGGCTGGAGAGATGGCTTAGTGGTTAAGGCGCCTGCCTGCTAAGCCTAAGAACCCGGTTCCAATCTCCAGGTCCCACGTTTAGCCAGATGCAAAGTGACACGAGGGCGCAATGCCGCACTTGACCACAAGGGAGTGCACGCATCTGGATTTCGTTCCCAGCAGCTGAGAGACTGCTGGCGCACCCATTCTCTGTCTCCCTCTCCCTCTCTGTCTCTCTCTCTCTGTGTCTCTCTCCAAAAAAAAAAAAAAAAAAAATTAAAAAAAAAAAAAAAAAAATGGCATAGTGTTTGCATAGAACCTACATCTTCCCATCCTACTATATGTATTCCCTGAAGTATCCAGATTCTTTACAATTCCTAATATGATCTAAATGCTATGTAAATGGTTGCTCACTAATATTTATATTGTTTAGGGAATAATGACAAAAAAAAATCTAAGGGGAAAGAAAAATATAAAAACCTGTTTAAGCTAGGCATGGTGGCGCACTCCTTTAATCCCAGCACTTGGGAGGCAGAGGTAAGAGAATCACCATGAGTTTGAGGCCACCCTGAGACTACATAATGAATTCTAGATCAGCCTGGACTAGAATGAAACTACCTCAAAAAAACTTTAAAAAAAAAACCGTAAAAATAAAAACCTTGTTCAGAAGCCAGGCAGAGTGGTGCATGCCTTTAATCCCAGCATCTGGGAGGCAGAGGTAGGAGGATCGTTGTGAGTTTGAGGCCACCCTGAGACTACATAGTGAATTCCAGGTCAGCCTGAGCTAGAGTGAGACCCTATGGGGGGGGGGAACCTTGTTCATGAAGGATTCCCCTCCCTGCCCCCAGTACTCTGCCCTTACACATGCTAAGCAAATGCTCTTCCACTGAGGTATAACCTTTGGTTGTGTTGAATTAAGGTCTAACCCAGACTGACCTGGAACTCACTCTGTAGCCCCAGACTGGCCTCAAACACACAGTCATTCTCCTGCCTCATCCTTTTGTGGGAGTGCTGGGATTAAAGACATGCTTGTACCATCACGCCTGGTTTAAGATGGCATTTTTCATTCTCAAACTATTTGTGGAGCACAGCCTTGATCACACACAGCAGCCTTTATAGGGAACCTTTCTGGTTTTGGTTGGTTGGTTGGTTTTTTTTTTTTTTTTTTTTTGCAAACAGAAGAGAGGCAGATAGACAGAGAATGGACACATCAGGGTCATAGCCACTGCAAACAAACTCCAGATGCATGTGCCTCTTGTACATCTGGCTTACATGGGTCCTGGAGAATCGAACCGGGATCCTTTGGCTTTGTAGGCAAACGCCTTAACCGCTAAGCCATTTCTCCAGCCCTGGTTGGATTTTGAGATAGGGTCTCAGTCCTGGAATTCACTATGTATTCTCAGGCTGGCCTCTAACTCATGGCAATCCTGCTAGCTCTGCCTCCCAAGTGCTGGGAAATAAAAGTGTGCACCACCACGTCCAGCTAGTGCTTTTGTTTGTTTGTTTGTTTCATTTTGGTTTTTGTTTGTTTTTTCAAGGTAGGGTCTCCCACTAGCCCAGGCTGACCTGGAATTCACCATGTAGTCTCAAACTGGCCTCGAACTCTTGAAGGCCCTCCTACCTCAGCCTCAAGAGTGCTGGGATTAAAGGTATGCACCATCATGCCTGGCTACCTTCCTGTTCATTTTATGCCACACAGTCCTGACAGAGAGCAGGACTTTGCCCCCTCGAGAGAATGGGATGTTGTAGGATATTCTTTGGTTTTTCGAGGTAGGGTCTCTCTAATTCAAACTGACCTGAAATTCAAAGAAGTGTTGACACTTCTTCCTAGCCCCAAGAAAGAGATCTCTGAGGAGGACCCTTGCAAACTGAGAGCAGGTGAGGTGGGGTGTTTTTGTTTTTTATTTTTTGATTTCCGAGGTAGGGTCTTGCTCTAGCTCAGGCTGACGCGGAATTCACTATGTAGTCTCAGGGTGGCCTCGAACTCACTGTGATCCTCCTACCTCTGCCTCCTGAGTGCTGGGATTAAAGGTATGCTCCATGATGCCCTGTTCAGGTTGTGTTTGCAGTTTCTGTTCACACTAAACTTTTCTTTGGGAATACCTCATGATTACAATGAAACATTCTGTCAACCATCTAACATTTACCTCTCATCAAAAAAAAAAAAAAAAAAATGCCGCCTTTAATCCCAGTACTGGGGAGACAGAGGTAGGAGGATTGCCATGAGTTCCAGGCCAGCATGAGACTACATAGTGAATTCTAGGTCAGCCTAGGCTGGAGCAAGATCCTACCTCCAGAAAAAGCAAACAACAAAAAAGAAAGATCAAGGCTGGGAATGGCTCAGAGGATAAGAGCACCAATGATATTACTCAAATGTGTGGAATATATGAAGACAACATTCTACATTACCGAGTGACAGTGATCATGAAGGATAAAAGAACACAGGTCTTGGGCTGGAGAGATGGCTCAAAGATTAAGGTGCTTGCCTGCCAAGTCTAAGGACCTGGGTTTGAGTCTCCAGTACCCACATAAAGCCCCATGCACAATGTGGCATATGCATCTGGAGTTTGTTTTCAGTGACTAGATGCCCTGATGTGCCCTCTTCTCTTCTCTCTCTCTCTCTCTCTCTCTCTCTCTCTCTCTGTCTCTCCTTGCAAATAAATAAAATATATTTTTTTAAAACCTGAAGCCAGGCGTGGTGGCGCATGCCTTTAATCCCACCACTCGGGAGGCAGAGGTAGGAGGATCGCAGAGCTGAGACTACATAGTTAATTCCAGGTCAGTCTGGACCAGAATGAGACCCTACATCACAAAACAAAACAAACAAACAAAATCTGACAACCCAGGTTTGTTTCCAGAGTACCCATGTAAAGCTAATTGTTCAAAGAGGCACATGCATCTGCAGTTTGTTTGCAGCTGCAGGAGACCCTGTAATGTCCATTCTCTCTCTCTCTCTCTATTTTGTTTTTTTGAGGTAGGGTCTCACTCTGGCCCAGGCTAACCTGGAATTCACTATGTACTCTCAGGGTGGCCTCAAACTCACAGCGATCCTTCTACCTCTGCCTCCTGAATGCTGGGATTAAAGACGTGCACCACCACACCTAGCATATTTAATATTTTTTTCTATTTAAAAAAATATTTTATTTATTTAACAGAGAAAAAGTGGGTGCACCAGGGCCTCCAGCCACTGCAAACAAACTCCAGATGCCCCTTGTGTATCTGGCTTACGTGGTCCTGGGGAATTGAACCTGGTTCCTTTGACTTTGCAGGCAAACGACTTAACTGCTAAGACATCCCTCCAGCCCATATGGTCTTTTTTAAACATTTTATTTATTTTTTATTTGAGAGAACAGGCACAACAGGGCCTCTAGCCGCTGCAGACGAACTTTAGACACGTTTGCTACTTTGTGCATCTGGTTTTACGTGGGTACTGGGGAACTGAACCTGGGTCTCAGGCTTCACAGGCAAGTGTCTAGTGTCTTAACTACTAAGCCATCTCTCCAGCCAAAAAAATATAATTCTTAGCTGAGTGTTGTGCTGCACGCTTTTAATCCCAGCACTCGGGAGGCAAAGGTAGGAGGATCTCTGTGAGTTCGAGGCCACCCTAAGGACTACATAGTGAATTCCAGATCAGCCTGGGCTAGAGTGCAACCCTACCTCAGAAAACCAATAAAAAAGGTCAGGGGAGGGGTTCTTTTTAAATATCTGTATTTATTTTCAAGTAGAGATAGACAGGGAGAGAATGGGTACACCAGGACCTCTGGCCACTATAAACAAACTCCAGACACATTCGCCACTTTGTGTATCTGGCTTATGTGGGCACTAAGGAGTCGAACTGGGGTCATTAGGTACAAAGTAACTCAGCATGCAAGGTCTCACATGCACACAAGGTGACACATGCATCTGGAATTTGATTGCAATGACTAGAGCACCAATTCTCTCTCTCATAAAAAAATAAAAATAGCCAGGCGTGGTGGTGCACGCCTTTAATCCCAGCACTCAGGAGGCAGAGGTAGTAGGATCACCATGAGTTCAAGACCACCCTGAGACTACATGGTGAGTTCCAGGTCAGCCTGGCTAGAATGAGACCTACCTCGAAAAACCTATAAAAAATAAAAATAAAGCCAGGCATGGTGGCGCACGCCTTTAATCCCAGCACTTGGGAGGCAGAGGTAGGAGAATCACTGTGAGTTCAAGGGATGGACAAATGGCCTAATATATATGTATTTTTTTGTGTGTGTGGGTGGGTTTGAGAGATGGCTTAGCCATTAAGGCTCTTTCCTAAGAAGCCTAAGATCCAGGTTCCATTCCCCAGTTCTCATGTAAGCCAGATACATAAGGTACCACATGTATCTGGAGTTCATTTGCAGTGACTAGAGGCTCTGGTGACACCCTCTCTCATAAAAAATGAAATATTAAATAAAATATATTTTAAATATTTTTCAAAAGGGCTTAGGGAGATAGCTCAACAATTAAAGGTGCTTACAAAGACTCTGGCCTGGGTTCAACTAAAGACTGGTATATGTAGCCAGGCATGGTGGCACATGCCTTTAATTCCAGCACTTGGGAGGCAGAGGTAGGAAGATCGCCGTGAGTTCGAGGCCAGCCTGAGCTAGAGTGAGACCCTACCTCAACAAAACAAAAAACAAAGTGGTGCATGTGTCTGAGGTTCATTTGCAGTGTCAAGAGGCTCTGGCACACCCATACTTTGTCTCTTTCTGTGTGGTAAATAAATAAAAATATTTTTAAAAAGCAGTACTCAGTTTACCATTGTCATTAGGATTTCAGTCCCTGCGCTGGATGTGGTGGCATAAATTTATAATCCCAACACTTGAGAATTTAAGAGGCAAGAGGATTAAGAGTTTAAGACCAGAGCGTGGTGGCGCATGCCTTTAGTCCCAGCACTCAGGAGGCAGAAATAGGAGGATTGCCATAAGTTTGAGGCCACCCTGAGACCACATAGTGAATTCCAGGCCAGCCTGGGCTAAAGCAAGACTCTACCTCAAAAAAAAAAAAAGTTTAAAACCATCATGAAGAGATGGCTTAGTGGTTAAGGTGCTTGCCTGCAAAGCCAAAGGACACAGGTTCAATACTGCAGGACTCACATAAACCAGATGCACAAGGTGACACATGCATCTGGAGTTTATGTGCAATGTCTACAGGCCCTGGCACACCCATTTTCTTCTCTGTGTCCCTTCCCTGCCTCCCTCCCTTTTCACTCTCTCAAAAAAATAGTAGTTTAAGGGCTGGAGAGATGGCTTAGTGGTTAAATGCTTGCCTGTGAAGCCTAAGGACCTCAATTCGAGGCTTGATTCTCCAGAACCCACATAAGCCAGATGCACAAGGGGCACAAGCATCTGGAGTTCATTTGCAGTGGCTAGAGGCCCTGGTGTGCCCATTTTCTCTTCCCATATGCCTCTTTCTCTCAAAAAATAAAATAAATAGTTTAAGACCAGCCTTGGCGAAAACCCCTGTCTCAGAACGACTCTCAATTGTCAGTCCCACTCCCTAAAGAAACCTCTGCAATCTAACCGCAGTAAAATTGGGGTAGAGGACATAGCATCCTGCTAAAAGGTACAAGCTGGGAGTTTGGGCTGAGAAGTCCTATCTGTACCATTTACAGGACACCTCAGAGTAAATAAGACCACTACTAAGCACTTAAAATGTGTCATGGTTCAGTATACTCATTAGTACTTACTGGCCTGGATTTGTGAACTTAAGGGGAGAGACCATGTCTATATTGTCATCTTGGCCCTAGTGGATGCTTTTGCTTTGTTTTGCAGGTTATTATTATTATTATTATTATTATTATTATTATTATTATATATTGCTGTGCTAGGTGCTGGGAATAGTACCCAGAGCCTGTATATGTGAAGCAAGCATTAACATTGAGCCATCCATCCCCCAACCCTAGTAGGTGATAATTAATATTAAACTATATTAGATGTTGCTAGATGTGGTTGTACACACCTTTAATCCCAGCACTTGGGAGGCTGAGGTAGAAGGATTAGGATCGCCATGAGTTCAAGGCCAGCCTGAGACTACATAGTGAATTGCAGGTCAGCTTGGGCTAGAGTGAGATCCTACCTCGAACTGGTATCACAAAGGACAGGTGTGTGTGCATATATACTTTTGAAAAATTGAACCCAGTTCCTCTCAAATGCTTGGAGAGCAGTCTATCACTGTGCTATATCCCCAGCAAGAAAGGTACGTGATACTTCCAGGTCCATAATACAAGGGAGACTGACCTAGTCACTGGTTGGAGAGAAAAGTCAGAGAAAGCTTTTTCACAGAAATGAAGTGGAGAGCTGAGCTCTAGGGGGCGAGAAGAGCTTAGCTAGGTGGTATGTTGGGGAAGTATCTTCCACACAGAAAGTAGATTTCCCTGAGCCTCCTGATTGGGATGTGTGGGGGTGGGGTCAGGGATGAAATAGACAGGAAGTAGAAGTAGGCACCTGGGCACTAGCTGGGGCATACCTAGTGAAGCTGATCTAGAGAAACAGTGTTACCACAGACAAGGATGCGTGCCTAGTACTGCTGTGTGCCATCACAAGAAAATGTGAGATGGCTCAAAAGCTTATCCCGGGCTGGAGAGATGGCTTAGCGGTTAAGGTGCCCGCCTCCTAAGCCTAAGAACCCGGTTCTAATCTCCAGGTCCCACATTTAGCCAGATGCAGTGAGGCAAAGGCGCAATGCTGCACTTGACCACAAGGGGGCGCACACATCTGGATTTCGTTTGCAGCAGCTGAGACACTGCTGGGGCGCCCATCTCTGTCTCCCTCTCTCTGTCTCTCTCTGTGTGTCTCTCCAAAAATAAATAAAATAATTAAAAAAAAAAAAAAAAAAAGCTTATCCCTGGGGAAGTTCATTAACTGCAGAGCATGTCTTGGTTTGGGTTCCTCAGAAAACGGTCTGAATGCCAGGTGTGGTGGCACACAACTCAGGAGGTAGAAGCCGGAGATGAAGAATTCAAGGCTAGCCTTGGCTACATGAGACCAAGTTGTAGGCCCGTGTATACCTATTTTACTGTGGAGTACAGACCTGGGACCAAAGTGGGGTGGGGGAGATGAAGCAGGGAAGGGCTTAGTGAGAGAGGGCTCTGTAAGGATGCCATATTTACACATCTATGGAAGTATTTATAGCAGAAGAATTCATCTGTTCCTAGTCAAAGGCTTACCCCACCAGCCCCACCTTGTACTATCTTTCTTCTCTAGATAATACTGCCTGGAACAAGTGGCCAAGCAAGCTTGACTGAAGAAGGGGAGGCTGAGAGGACTTTAAAAAGACCTGCATAGGGGCTGGGAGAGACAGCTGAAGAAGGGAGACTGAGAGGACCCCGGTTCAAGGCTCTTAAAAGACCAAGGGGGCAGAGTTCAGTGGTGGAGGCCCTGGTGCACCCATTCTCTCTCTCTCTCTCTCTCTCTCTCTCTCTACCTGCCTATTTCTGTATCTCTCTTTCTTAAATAAATCCCAGCACCTTAATCCCAGGGAGGCAGAGGTAGGAGGATCACCATGAGTTCAAGGTCACCCTGAGAATACATAGTGAAATCCAGGTCCACCTGCACTAGACTGAGAAAAGACTTGCAGAATGTGGGTTCATGAGTGAGATATGATGAGATCTGTAACTAAAAGCATCCGTGTGGGTGACTCAACAAAAACATCTTGGGCTCTGGATTGATAGCTCAGTACTTAAATGCACTGTCAAAGCCTGATGGCCTGGTTCGATTCCCTGTATTCATGTAAAGCCAGATGCACAAAGTGGCACATGTCTAAAGTTTGTTTGCAGTGGCACTAAGCCCTGACATGCCCATTCATTCTCTCTCACTCTCTCCCCCTCCCTCTCCTTGCAAATAAAATATTTATTAAAACAAAATGTCTTTTGTCTTTTTTTTTTCAAGGTGGGTCTCACTCTAGCCAAAGCTGGAACTCATAAACTCCTACCTCAGCCTCCAGACTGCTGCTCCCCATGCCTGGCGTCAAAAACTTTTTTCTTTATATTTTTATTTATTTATTTGCGAGAAAAGGGCAAATAAAGAGAAAGACAATGGGCTCGCCAGGGGCTCTAGCCACTGCAAATGAACTCTAGATGCATGAGCCACCTAGTGCATCTGGCTTGCATGGGTACTTTGGAATTGAACCTGGGTCCTTAGGTTTCATAGGCAAGCACCTTAACCACTAAGCCATCTCTCCAGCCCAGTCAAAAACTTTTGAGCAGAAAGTCAGGTTGGGCAGTTAAGGTGCTTGTCTGCAAAGCCAAAGGACTCAGGTTTGATTCCCCAGGGCCCATGTAAGCCAGATGCACAAGAGGGTGCATGCATCTGGAGTTCATTTGCAGTGGCTGGAGGCCCTGGCCTGCCTATTCTCTCTCTCTCTCTCTACCTGCCTATTTCTCTCCCTCCCTCAAATAAAATAAATTTTTTTAAAAAGTCAGGTTGCAGAATTATGCTTTGTCTTTTTGGGTCGCTATAGCTCAAGATGGGTCAGCTATAAGCAATAGAGATGCGTTTGTAGTACTTGAGACTTGAAAGGCCAAGGATCTACGTATGGTGAAGGCTTCACAGTTGGCAGTCTTGTTGCTGCATTTTCACAAGTTGAAAAGGAACTAGTTGGTACCCCCATCCCCCTGCCAGGCCTCTTACCTTCCTTCTTTAACTTTCTTTCTTCCTTCTCCCTCACTTCCACCCTTTTGCAATACTGAAGACAGAACCAAGACTTTACATCTTCTACTGAGCCACATCCCCAGCCCTTGGGGCCAATTTTATAAATGTACTCATTCCATTTACAAGAGCAAAGCCCTTATGATTTAGTTTCCAAAAGGCCCAGTGTCTCAGTACCATCATATCAAACATCACATTCCCCCAGGTGTGGTGGCACAGAGGTAGGAGTATCACTGTGAGTTTGAGACCACATAATGAATTCTGGGCTAGTGTGAGACCCTAACCAAACAAAAAGCATTACAGTCCCACCTAGGAATTTTGGAGTGACATTAATATTCATACCATTGCATTCTGCATGTGATCCAAAGGCATCCCAATATAAAATGGAACCTATTCAGGATGACGAATGTGTTAATGAGAACCAGGGAGGCAGACCCTTGTATCATGAGTTCCATGCCAGCCTGGGCTACATAGGAAATCCTATATAGAGGGCTGGAGAGATGGCTTAGCAGTTAAGGCACTTGCCTTCAAAGCCTAAGGACCCAGGTTCAGTTCCCCAGTAGCCATGTAAGCAAGATGTACAAGATGGCATATATGTCTGGAGTTCATTTGCAGTGGCTACAGGACCTGGCGTGCCCATTCTCTTTCTCTCAAATAAATAAATAAATAATTTTTAAAAAAAAAATCTATGTAGAAAAGGCTGTGGTTATTAGTACACATGCACACACATACCAATTATTTTGTTTGTTTATTTTTCAAGGTAGAGTCTCACTGTAGCTCAGGCTGACCTGGAATTCACTATGTGAGCTCAGGGTGGCCTCAAACTTTTGGTGATCCTCCTACCTCTGCTTCCCAAATGCTGGGATTAAAGGCATGTGCCAGCACACCTGGCTATGTATATCTTGAATATAGTAAAAATTTTTTGGTTTTTCAAGGTAGAGTCTTGTTCTATCCCAGGCTGACCTGGAATTCGCCATGTAATCTCAGAGTGGCCTCAAACTTATGGCGATCCTCCTACCTTTGCGTCCTGAATGCTGGGATAAAAGGTGTGTGCCACAGTGCCCACCTTAACCATATTTTGGGATGTGGGGTTTGAGGTAGGGTCTTGCTATAGCCCAAGCTGACCTGGAATTCACTATGTACTCTCAGGTTGGCCTTGAATTCACAGGGCTTCTCCTGCCTCAGCATCCCAAATACTGGGATTAAAGGTGTATACCACCACACCCAGGCAATATCTTAATTTTTAAAATTTTATTTATTTGTTTGCATGTTTGGGGGACAGGGACTTTCACATTACAAAAGAATGCCCATCTGGCATTGCATAGATGGCTGGAGAATTGAAATCAGGCTGGCAGGCTTTGCACGCAAGTGCCTTTAACCATTGGACCATCTCCCCAGCCTATATATTTATATTTTTTTGGTTTTCAAGTGGGGTTTCACTCTAGCCCAGGCTAACCTGGAATTCACTATGTAATCTCAGGATGACCTCAAACACACAGCAATCCTCCTACCTCTGCCTCCTGAATGCTGGGATGAAAGGTGTGCACCACCACACCTGGCTTTAATTTTTTTTGTTTATTTTTATTTATTTATTTGAAAGAGAGAGAGAATGGGTGCACCAGAGCCTCCAACCACTGCAAATGAACTCCAGATGCAAGTGCCACCTTATGCATCTGGCTTACATGGGTCCTGGGGAATGGAGCCTCGAACCAGGGTCCTTAGGCTTCACAGGCAATCGCTTAACCACTAAGCCATCTCTCCAGCCCCATGGCTTTAATTTTTAAGCTTAGTACTTTGATGTTATGAAATATGTGCTCTTCATCCCAGTTGCCTGACATGTAACTTCAAAAATCCTTTGAAGCTCAGTATGGTGGCACATGCCTCTATTCCCGGCTTTCAGGAGGCAGAGATAGGAGGATCACTGTGAGTTCAAGGATAACCTGGGGCTTCAGAGTAAGTTCTAGGTCAGCCTGGGCTAGAGTGAGACCCTACCTTGAAAAACCAAAATAACTGCTGGAGAGATGGCTTAGCAGTTAAGGCGTTTGCCTGCAAAGCCAGGGCACCCAGGTTCAATTCCCCAGGACCCACGTAAGCCAGATGCACAAGGTGGCACATGCGTCTGGAGTTCGTTTGCAATGGCTGGAGGCCCTGGCATGCCCATTGTTTCCCTCCCCTTGCTCTCTCTACCTCTTTCTCCAATAAATAAAAATTTTTAAAGTAACAAAATAAATAAATTAATAAATCCAGGCATGATGGCACATGCCTTTAATCCCCACACTCAGGAGGCAGAGGTAGTAGAATCTCCATGAGTTCAAGGCCATCCTGAGACTACATAGTGAATTCCAGGTCAGCCTGGGCTAGAGTGAGATCCTACCTCGAAAAACAAAAATAAATAAATAAATAAAACTCTGAAAGACAAAATACTTTGACTCTCCAAAATGGTTTGTCTTTTTTTTTTTTTGTATTTGTTTGAGAGAGAGAATGGGCACACCAGGGTCTTCAGCTGCTGCAAATGAACTCCAGATGCCTTGTGTGCCTGTGCAACATTGCATGCTTGCGTTACTATGTGTCTGGCTTACATGGGACCTGGAGATTCGAAAATGAGTTCTTAGGCTTTATAGGCAAGTGCCTTAACTGCTAAGCCATCTCTCCAGCCCAATTTGTCTTTTTTTATTTTTATTTGGTTTTTCAAGGTAGGGTTTCACTCTAACCTGGGCTGACCTGGAATTCACTCTGCAGTCTCAGGGTGGCCTCAAACTCACAGTGATCCTCCTACATTAGCCTCCCAAGTGCTGGAATTAGAGGCATGTGCCACCACGCCAGGCCCCCAAATTGTCTTTTTTTTTTTTTTTTTTTTAAAAGTTTATTTGGAAGCTGGGTGTGGTGGTGCACACCTTTAATCCCAGCACTCGGGAGGCAGAGGTAGGAGGATTGCCATGAGTTCGAGGCCACCCTGAGACTACATAGTGAATTCCAGGTCAGCCTGAGCTAGAGTTAGACCCTACCTTGAAAAACCAAAAAAAAAAAAAAAAAAAAAAAAAATTTGGAAGCAGAAAGAGAAAGAGAGAATGAGCACTCCAGAGCCTCTTGCTGCTACAAACCCCTGGTATATGAGCCACTTTGTGCATCTGGCTTCATGTAGGCAATATGTCGTTTTTAAATATTTTATTATTTATTTATTTATTTATTTATTTATTTATTTATTTATTTATTTATATGAGAGAGAGAATGGTCACTCTATGTCCTCTAGCCACTGCAGACAAACTCCAGAACCTTATGCATCTGGCTTTATATGAGTACTGGGGAATCAATCCTGCGCCCTTTGGCTTTGTAGGCAAGCACCAGTCCCTGATTTGTATTTTTATATGCTATTGAGTTGACTGGTGGCTGGCAGTCCCCAGATAGCTTCAGGATGGGTGCTGGTCACTGGAAAAAAACAAAGGGGGTTAGAAACTTTCAGAGCCACTTGCTATCTCAGGAAGGGAAATGGGTCAAGGTCCTAAGGTTAAGTGGATCACCAATAACCAGTGATTCAATCAGTCATTTGTATGTAATGAAGTCTCCATTAAAAAAACCCAGAAGGGGCTGGGGAAATGGCTTAATGGTTAAGGCTCTTTCCTGCAAAGCCTAAGGAACCAGGCTCCATTCCCCATTACCCACGTAAGCCAGATGCACAAGGTGGTGCATGCATCTAGAGTTCGTTTGCAGTGGCTGGAGATGCTGGCGCATCCATATTCACGCTCTCTATATATGTGCTTTCTCTCTCACACACATAATAAACACATAATAAAAAATAAAGTTAAAAGTCGTTTGTTTGTTTGTTTGTTTGTTTGTTTTAAAAAAAAAAAAAAGGGCCTTGGGGGTATATCTGCTTGCCTGGCAAATTCCAGGCCCTGGGTTTCATCCCCAGCACTGCAAAACAAAAGCCAAAAATAAATAAATAAAAATAAATAAATAAATAAGCATTCCTTAGGCTGAAGAGATGGCTCAGCGGTTTAGGTATTTATTTCAAAGCCTAAATTCAATTCCCAGATTCAATTCCCCAGTACTCACATAAAGCCAGATGCACATAGTGGCACATGTATCTGGAGTTCATTTGCAGTGGTAGGAGGCTCTGCTGGGCCCCTGCTCATTCTCTGTCTCTCTCTGTCTGCCTCTGGTGGGCCGCTGGAGAGATGTCTTAGCAGTTAAGGTGTTTGCCTGTGAAGCCTACAGACCCAGGTTCTATTCCCCAGTACCCACATAAGCCAGATGCACAAGGTGGCACATGTGTCTGGAGTTTGCAGTGGCAGGAAGCCCTGGTGGGCCCATTCTCTCTCCCTCTCTGTCTCTGCCTCTTCCTCTGTCTCTCTCTTCTTTCTAATAATAAATAAATAAATAAATAATAAATAAATGCATTCCTTGTGGGTAGAGGATCCAGAAGTCAGGTGTCTTCTCCCAAGCCTCACCCTGTACATGTTTTTTTTTAAATATTTATTTATTTATTTATTTATTTATTTATTTACTTATTTATTTATGTGAGATAGAGAGAAGAAGACACAGAGAGAGAGTGAGAGTGAGAATGGGCACACCAGGGCCTCTAGCCACTGCAAACATACTCCAGACACATACGCCACCATATGCATCTGGCTTATGTGGGACCTGGAGAATCAAACCTGGGTCCTTAGGCTTGTCAGGCAGAGCCTTAACCGCTAAGCCATCTCTCCAGGCCCCTGTACATGTTTTTGTCTCTATCCTTTATTTTGTTTTTGTAACTTTGAAACATTCACTTACTTTCCCACATCATCAGTTTTATCTCCTCAGAAAAACAGCACTATGGAGTGTCTATGGCATCCTGTGGAGAACTTCCTTCTTTGGTTACAATGTTACAAGTTCTTGATTTTTCACAGCCCTGCAAAGCCCTCTTTGAAGTGACCTACATCTGTATCCCTTGTAATATCCTTGATAACCAACAGGTCAATGAAAATGAACTCTCCCTGAATTCTCTAAGCAGCTCTACAAAAGAAATGAACCCAAGAAGAGGGAGCATAGGAATTCCTTTTGTTTGTTTGAGGCAGAGTCTCCCTGTAGCCCATGCTGACCTGACCTGGAACTCGCTCTGTAGCTCATGCTGGCCTTGAACGCATGGTGATCCTCCTACCTCAGCTGTGCTCATAAGGTGTTGAGTTACCATGACCAGTTCAGGAAACCCTGCTTTATAAGAAGATCCTTCAGAAACAGGATAAACAACCTGGGGCTCAGACATAGGGCCAATCTTAAAGACTGAGCCCTCATCTATGGGGTCTGAAGTGATCTCTACAAAGATCTGATATTGTTTATTTATTTATTATTTTTGTTGTTTTTTGTTTTTCGAGGCAGGGTCTCACTCTAGCCCAGGATGCCTGTATTCTCAGGGTGACCTGCCTCGAACTCATGGCAGTTCTCCTACCTCTGCCTCCCGAGCGCTGGGATTAAAGGAGTGTGCCACCACGCCCAGCTTTTTTTTTTTTTTTTTTGGTTTTTCGACGTAGGGTCTCACTCTAGTCCAAGCTGACCTGGAATTCACTATGTAGTCTCAGGATGGCCTCGAACTCACGGTGTTCCTCCTACCTCTGCCTCCCAAGTGCTGGGATTAAAGGTGTGCGCCACCATGCCCGGTATTGTTTTCATTTTTTTGAAGCAGAGTCTCTTACATAACTCTATTTAGCCTAAAACTTGCTACATAGACCAAACTGGGCTAGAATTTATAGTAATCCTCCTGTCTCTGCCTCCCAAGTGCTAGGATTACAGATGTACCACCGTCCCCATTTTATTATTGTTATTACTGTGATTTGGAACCCAGACCTTCACCTACACTAAGCACACTCTGAATTGCACTGCCAGCCCAGATGGTATCCAAACTGAATTGGAGCCAGCCCAGATGGGTAGGAGGATCACCAAAGTTCTGACCCTGAGACTACATAGTTAATTCCAGGTCAGCCTGGACCAAAACCCCCAACCAAAAAAAAAAAAAAAACAAACAAACTGAATTGGGCTAGAAAACACCCAGCTGGTATTCTCTGCAGAATCTGGAGGGTGCGGTTTGGTTGGTATATTGATTGGTTGGTGCCGAGAAGAAATCCACAACCGTCCTGGTGACCAGAGGTCCCAGAAGTCTTCTGTATTGCGAGAATCTAGGAGAAAATGAGTTTGTTTCTTCCTGCGTTCCCAAAACTGCAGCGTGGGCTAGGAGACGGCTCAGTGGGTAAGAGTGCTTGCTGCAATCATGAGGGCCTGAGCTCAGGTGCTCGTAGACAGCTGAGCATGGCCAGAAAGCTGGGCATGGCCACGTATGCCTGTGACCCCAGCACTGAAGGAGGCAGAGACAGGAGCATCGCTGCCAGCCAGCCAATCTAGCTGAAAAATGGCTCAAGCCCCAGGTTCAGGGCGAGCCTAACTCAAGGAAGTAAGGCAGAAGAGCAATAGAGGACACCGGGTATCTTCCCCCAGCCTCTGCATGTTCACATGGAGCAAGTGCATCTGTACAGACACCACGTACACCCACACACCTAGCACATGCACACATACGAAAACCCCCCAAAAGAGAACGGCATCATGTTTACACATGCCCACAGTTTTACAACCTTCATTACTTTCCTTGAAATAACTACAAAAAGTAATTATTTTTTCTTTTCCTGATTTTTTTTTTTGTTTTTTTGTTTTTTTTGTTTTTCGCGGTAAGGTCTCATTGTAGCCCAGGCTGACCTGGAATTCACTATGTAGTCTCAGGGTGGCCTCGAACTTTCTGTGATCCTCCTACCTCTGCCTCCCGAGTGCTGGGATTAAAGGCGTGTGCTACCACCACCTGGTCTTTTTCTGATTTTTAAAAAATTATTTATTTGAGAGAAAGAAAGAGGAGAGAGAGACAGACAGAGATCAAGAATGGGCATACCAGGGCCTCTAGTCACTGCAAACAAACTCCAGACACATGTGCCACCCTGTGCATCAGGCTTTACATGGGTACTGGGGAATCAAACTCAGGTCCTTAGGCTCTGCAGGCAAGTGTCTTAACTGCTGAGCCATCTCTCCAGCCCTGATTTTGTTTTGGAGGATGGTTACTGTAAATTAAACCTAGAGCCTCGTGTATACAATGCTAGTACTTACCGATTGAATTACATGCCCAGCTCCACAAAACCCCTCCACCTGTTTGGAAACCTGGTCTTAGGTATCCCAGGCTAGCCTCTGACACACTATCTAGCCAAGGATGACCTCAGTCTCCCTCTCCTGCTTCTACTTCCAAAGTGCTGACATTACTACTGACAAACTATTAGCCTTTTCCTTTTCCTTTCTCTTCTCTCTCTCTCTCTCTCTTTTGTGGTTTTTCGAGGTAGGGTCTCACTCTAGCCCAGGCTGACCTGGAATTCATTATGTAGTCTCAGGGTGGCCTTGAACTCACAGCGATCCTCCTGCCTCTGCCTCCTGAGTTCTGGGATTAAAGGCGTGCACCACCATGCTTGGCCATTTATTTTTTAAATATATTTTATTTATTCATTTATTTGAGAGAGAGAAAAAGGCAGAGAGAAAGAGAAAAAAATGGGCACACCAGGGCCTTCAGCAGCTGCAAACAAATTCTAGAAGCATGTGCCCCCGTGTGCATCTGGCTTATATGGGTCCTGGAGAGTCAAACTGGGATCCTTTGGTTTTGCAGGCAAATGCCTTAACCATTAAGCCATCTCTTCAGCCACTATTAGCCATTTATGAACATAACGAGCACATTATTAAGGTTATCTTTTTAAATTTATTTAATTTTTTGCTGGGTGTGGTGGTGCACGCCTTTAATCCCAGCACTCGGGAGGCAGAGGTAGGAGGATCGCCATGAGTTCCAGGCCAGCCTGAGACAACATAATGAATTCCAGGTCAGCCTGAGCTAGAGTGAGACCCTACCTGGAAAAAAACAAAACAAACAAACAAACAAAAAAAGATGTTATTAAATTTATTTAATTATTTATTTGTGAGGAGAAAGAGACAGCAAGAGAAAGAGAGAGGGAGAATGGGCACTTCAGGGCCTCCTGCCACTGTAAACGCACTCTAAATACATGTGCCACTTTGTGCATCTGGCTTTACATGTGTACTGGGGAATTGAACCTGGGCCATTAGGCTTTATAAACCAGCACTTTAGCTGCTCCCTATGTTCCTGCTGAGTCATGTCCCCAGACTTTAAGGTTATCATTATAAATGTCCTAAACTGACATTTAACTGATAATAAGATCACAGCAAAGGGCTGGAAAGATGGCTCAGCAGTTGAAGGCGTTTGCTTGCAAAGTTTGCCTACCTGAGTTCAATACCCAGCCACGCACATAAGCCCAAACTTAAAAGGTGCTGTAAGCATCTGGCATTCATTTATGGTGGCAAAATACTCTGGAATGTGAGTGTGTGTGCACGCATACACACACACACACACACACACGCATAATTTTTTTTTAACTTTTAAAAAATTTCTTTTTTTTTTTTTTTTAATTTGAGAGAGACAGAGAGAGAAAGAGGCAGATATATAGAGAGAATGGGCACACCAGGGCCTCCAGCCACTGCAAACAAACTCCAGATTGCATGTGCCACTTTGTGCGTGTGCATCTGGTTTATATGGGTACCGGGGAAATAAGCCTTGAACCGGGGTCTTTAGGCTTCATAGGCAAGTGCTCAACTGCTAAGCCGTCTCTTTAGCCCATATTTTTAAAAAATTATTTATTTTATTTATTTTGAGAGAGAGAGAAAAAAAGAATGGGCATGCCAGGGCCTCAAGCCACTACAACAGATGAACTCCAGATGCATGCAACCCTTTGTGCATCTGGCCTACGTGGGTCCTGGAGAGTCAAACCAGGATCCTTTGGCTTTGCAGGCAAATGCCTTAACTGCTAAGCCATCTCTCCAGCCTGTAATTTTTTTTTTAATCACAGTAAAAGGTAATATGTAAAATGAGTGGAGTTGTGGGGCATGGTGGTGCACACCTTTAATCCCAACACTCAAAAGGCAGAGGTAGGAGGATGGTTGTGAGTTTGAAGCCAGCCTGGGACTACAGAGTGCATTCCAGGTCAGCCTGGGCTAGAGTAAGACCCTACCTCAAAAAAAAAAAAATAGTGAAATTGGGCTGGAGAGATGGCTTAGCAGTTAAGGCACTTGCCTGTAAAGCCTAAGGACCCAGGTCCAATTCCCCACATAAGCCAGATCCAGAAGGTGGCACATGCATCTGGAGTTTGTATGTAGTGGCTGGAGGCCTTGGGACACCCATTCCCTCTATCTCTCTGGCTCTTTCTCTCTCTCTGTCAAATAAATAAATAAAATATTTCTTTAAATAAAAAATATTAATGAAGTTCTTTTTTTTAAGTGAAGTTCTTATTAATTAAAAAAAAAAAAAAAGAGCCGGGGCTAGAGAAGATGGCTTAGCAGTTATGGCACTTGCCTGCAAGACTAAAAGACCCAGGGTTCAATTCCCTAGCACTCATGTAAGCCAGATGCACAAAGAGGCGCATGCATCTGGAGTTCATTTGCAGTGGCTAGGGGCCATGGCGCGCCCATTCTCTCCCTCCCTCTCTCTCTCTCTCTTGAATAAATAAATAAATAAAATATATTTTTTTTAAAAAGGGGGCTGGAGAGATGGCTTAGTGGTTAAGGCGTATGCCTGTGAAGCCTAAACACCCTGGTCCCACGTAAGCCAGATGCACATGGTGGCACATGCATCTGGAGTTCGTTTACAGTGGCTATAAGCTCTGGTGTGCCTATTGTCTCTCTCTCTCTCTCTCTCTCCCCCTCTCTCTCTAATAAATAAATAAATTAATTAAATAATTAAATTAAAAAGAGCCAGGCATGGTGGTGCACACCTTTTAATCCCAGCACTTGGGAGGCAGCAGTAGGAGGATTGCTTTGAGTTCAAAGCCACCCTGAGACTACATAGTGAATTCCAGGTCAACCTGGGCTAGAGCGAGACCCTACCTCAAAAAACCAAAAAAAAAAAAAAAAAAGTTTCATGTACTTATGTAATGTAATGCCTTATTCACTTTATGCATGGCTGGCTTATACTATTTAAGAATATATATATATATATATATATTTTTCATATATATATATATATATATATATAACTATGTATATTTTTTTTTTTTTTTGATTTTGCAAGGTAGGGGTCTCACTCTGGTCCAGGCTGACCTTTTAAACTTAAACTAAAAGTAATTGATAGGTGGCCTTGAACTCTCGGTGGTCCTCCTACCTCTGCCTTGGGAGGCTGGAATTAAAGGATCGCTGAGAGTTTGAGGCCACACTGAAGAAAATATTATTTTAAACTAATAAACCAAAAGTAATTGATAGAAAAAAAAAAAAAGAAAGAAAGAAAGAAAAGAAAAGAAAAGGGCTGGAAAGATGGCTTAGTGGTTAAGGTGCTTGCCTGCAAAGCCTAAGGACCTAGGTTCCATTCCCCAGTAGCCAAGTAAGCCAGATAAACAAGGTGGCACATGTGTCTGGAGTTCATTTGCAGTGGCTAGAAGCCCTAGTGCACCCATTCTATCTGTCTCTTTTTCTCTCTCTCTCAAATAAATAAACAAATAAAATATTAAAAAAGAACAGAGAAGGGCTGGAGAGATGGCTTAACAGTTAAGGTATATGCCTGTGAAGCCTAAGGACCCTGGTTCGATTCTCCAGGTCCCACATAAGCCAGATGCACATTGTGGCACATGCATCTGGAGTTCATTTGCAGTGGCTGGAGGCCCTGGTGCACCCATTCTCACCCTTTCTCTCTCTCTGTCTCCAATAAATAAATAACTAAATAAAATTAAAATCTTTTTTAAAAAATGAAAAAAAGGAGCTGGGCCTGGTAGCTCATGCCTTTAATTCCAGCACTCAGGAGGCAGAGATAAGGAGGAACGCCATGAGTGCAAAGCCACCCTGAAACTACACAGTGAATTCTAGGACAGCCTGGGCTAGAGGGAGACACTACCTTGGGAAAACAAAAGCCAGGTGTAGTGACACATGCCTTTTAATCCTAGCACTTGACAGAGGTAGGAGGATGGCCATAAACTCAAGGCCACCCTGAGACTACATAGTTAATTTCAGGTAAGTGAGACCCTACCTCAAAAAATAAACAAACTAAAAAAAAAAAAAAAAAAAAACATGTTTGTTAAAAAAAAAAAAAAAAAAAAAAAAAGAACAGCCAGGTGTGGTGGCTCATACCTTTAATCCCAGCACTTGGGAGGCAGAGGTAGGAGGATCGCCATGAGTTCGAGGCCAGCCTGAGACTACATAGTGAATTCCAGGTCAGCCTTGGCTAGTGTGAGACCCTATCTCAAAAAAAAAAAAAAAAAAAAAAAGTGGAAGCCAGGCATGGTGGCACACATCTTTAATCCCAGCACTGAGGCAGAGGTAGAAGAATCACTGTGAATTCAAGGCCACCCTGAGACTACATAATAAATGCCAGGTCAGCCAGGGCTAGAGGAGGACCCTACCCTGACAAACCACACACACATACAAAATTGAAGGGGCTGGAGAGATGGCTCAGTGGCTAAAGGCACTTGCTTGCAAAGCGGAAAGCCCATGTTTGAGTCCCCAGATGCACAAAGTGGTGCATGTGTCTCGAGTTCGTTTGCAATGGCAGGAGGCCCTGCTGCATGCCTGATCTCTCTCTTTCCCTTTAATTCTTTGCAACCAAAACAAGGTAGAGAACTGAGGAAGACACTGACATCAGCCTCTGGCTTCTGTGCATGCAGTGCACGCGTGACACACACACACACACACACGTGCCCACACACATACTTATGCAAAAAATAATTTTGTATTATAACAATCCAAGCAAAGGGTTTTGATGAGCTGGAAAAGCCAGACCAAATGAATGGTGGGCTGGTTTCTGGCTCTGTGCCAGCAGCGCCAGGTTGGGAGCCCAGCTGCTCCCTGATGAATCAATGAAGCACTGACTGTCGCCTGTGGGGAAGGTGGCAGTAATCAGACCTTGATGAAGGTGAAGCTGTGCTTCAGTCAGAGTCCTTCTGGGGTGTCAGGAGATGGACAAGAAGGTGAGAGGGGTTTTTCTGATCTCACCTTCAAAGAATTGTTTCCCAGGTGAGAAGGTATGTCTCTGAGAGTGGAAGCTGGAAGTACAAGGAAGTAGGGGCCCCTGTCCTGTGAACACACCCACATCATAGCTTTTCTTTGTATGTTACAGTTATTTATCTACAGTCCATTTCAGGAGACCCGGGACTCTTTTTACAGATGTGATGATGTCATCAAGATCTTGACATGGGGAGATTATCCAGGTAAGTCTGGTGTGATCACAAGAGTCCTTACAAGTAGACAGGATGGGGCTAGGGATACAGCTCAGCAGTTAATGTACTTGCTTGCAAAGCCTCCCAGCCCAGGTTTCATTCCCAGCACCCATGTAAAGCCATTCATTTGCAGCGGCAAGAGACCCTGTCTCAAAGAAGGTAGAACACAGCTTGAAGTGAACCCCTACACCCCCACAGGCGCACCATGTCATGCACGCCACAAAAACATTTTGGGAGTTTATTTTGAGATAGGGTCTTGCAGGCCTTTAATCCCAACACTCAGGAGGCAGAGGTAGGAGGATGACTACACAGTGAAGTCCTGGTCAGCCTGGGCTAGAATGAGACTCTACCTCAAAAAAAAGGAGGCAGGGGGATTGGAGAGATGGCTCAGCAGTTAAGACACTTACTTCCAGAGCCTGATGGCCTTGGTTCAATTCCCCAGTACCCATGTAAAGCCAGATGCACAAATTGGTGCATGTGTCTGGAGTCCATTGGCAGGGGCAAGAGGCCCTGGTGTTCCGATTTAAAAAAAGGTTATTTGGGGGCTGCAGAGATGGCTTAGTGGCTAAGGCATTTGCCTGCAAAGCCAAAGGATCCAGGTTTGATTCTCCAGTACCCACGTAAGCCAGATGCACAAGGGGGCATATGCATCTGGAGTCCATTTGCAGTGGTTGGAAGCTCTGGCGCCCATTCTCTCCCTCTCTCTTTCTCTCTTCTCTCTGCCTCTTTCTCTCTCTCTCAAATAAATAAATAAATAAATTTTTTTAAAGGTTGTTTGATAGCCAGGCGTGGTGGGTGGCACATGCCTTTAATCCCAGCACTCGGGAGGCAGAGGCAGGAGGATTGCAGTGAGTTGGAGGCCACCCTGAAACTACATAGTAAGTTTCAAGTCAGCCTGGGCCAGAGTGAGACCCTACCTCAAAAACTGAAAATAAGATAAAAAAGGTTATTTAAGGGCTGGAGAGATGGCTTAGCAGTTAAAGCATTTGTCTGCAAAGCCAAAGGACCGCGGTTTGAGACCCCAGCACCCATGTAAGCCAGATGCACAAGGTGGCAAATGCGTTTGGAGTTCATTTTCAGTGGCTGGAGCCCATGGCACATCCATTCTCTCTCCCTCCCTCTCTCTGCCTCTTTCCCTCTCTCGCTCTCTCTCTCTCAAATAAATAACTTTTTTGTGCGTGGTTTTCTGAGGTAGGGTCTCACTCTAGCTCAGGCTGACGTGAAATTCACTGTGTAGTCTCAGGGTGGTCTCGAACTCATAGTGATCCTCCTACCTCTGCCTCCCAAGGGCTGGGATTAAAGGTGTGCGCCACCACGCCTGGCTTTAATAAAGCATTTTTTAAAAAAATTAAAAAAGATAAGGTTATTTAAACTGAGTGAATTCCAGGTCAGCCTGAGCTAGAGTGAGACCCTACCTTGCAACCCACCCCCCAAAAAAGTCATTTTTTTTTCTTTTTTTGAGGTAGGGTCTCACTCTAGCTCAGGTTGACCTGGAATTCACTATGTAGTCTCAGGGTGGCCTCAAACTCATGGCGATCCTCCTACCTCTGCCTCCTGAGTGCTGAGGTTAAAGGCATGTGCCACCATGTCCGGCTTTTTGTTTTCTTGTTTGTTTTTATTTGAGAGAGAGAGTATGGCTATGGCCATGTCAGTGTCTTTTTTTAAAAAAAAAAAGAGGGCTACAGGGCACATTAAGGTGTGCCCACACACATACTTTAATAAAATATTTTTAAATAAATTAAAAGAAAGGTTATTTTAAACTGAGCTGGAAAGTCAGCCCTGAATGGTGAGCTGGTTTGGCTCTGTCTGCTATTTAAGAATATATATATATATAATAAATTTTGTATTATAACAATCAAGCAAGGGTTTTGATGAGCTGGAAAAGGCCCAGACCAGGTTTTCTTTTTTGGCTCCCTCTGAATCAATGAGCTCAGGTTGGGAGGGAAGGTGGCTGATAGATCAATCACTATGATGAAGGTGAGGGTGGCCTCAAACCTTCTGGGGTGTCAGGAGATGGACTCCTTCCTGAGAGGGCTTCCTGATCTCACCTTCAAAGCGTGTTTCCCAGGTGAAGGTTTGTTTTCTGAGTTTTATTTGAGAAAGGATAGCTATGGCCATGTCAGTGAACACACCCACATCTTTTCTTTGTATGTTACAGTTATTTGTTATCACAGTCCATTTCAGGTGACCACTCTTTACAGATGGATGATGTCATCAAGATCTCGACTTGAACCCAGGTCAGTAGGCTTTGTGATCACACCATTAATAGACTGGGGCTGAACCATCTCACAACCCTGACTAAGTCCCAGCCCAGCGGTTCTGATGGCCTCCCACCCATTTTTATGTGACACCCATGCTGCATTCATAGAACGGCAAAGGACTTGACTGTCTGCCCCAGAAGGTAGAACACTCCAATTACCCTTGACTGTCTCTGGGACCCGTACTTGTCAGAGGGTGGATATGTCTGGGGAAGTGGGGCATTTTTATGTGATTTTAGCTGAGATAGTTCTCTGAAATAATCCCAACCCTCAGGAGGCTGAGGTAGGAGGATGAGCCAGGTGCAAGCCCTTAAGTCAGCCTGGGCTGCCCCTCTACCTCAAAAAACAGCAGGCAGTGGAGAGAGCCTGGGTTGGGATAAGGGGCAGAAGCCTGTTGAATTCCAGGTCAGCTCTGGCTAGAGCAAACCCAAATCTCTAAAAAAGTTGTTTAATTTTTCAATTAATTTATTTGAGACACAGAGTGGGGAGAGAGAGAGAGAATGGGCATGCCAGGGCCTCCAGCTACTGCAATGAACTCCCAGACACATGTCCCACCTTGCATCTGACTTACGTGGGTCCTGTGGAATCTCAAACATGGGTCCTTGGCTTTGTAGGCAAATGCCTTAACTGCTAAGAAATACTCTCCCCAACCCGAAAAATTTTAAATATATTTATTTATTTAAAAGCAGAGAGAGAGATAAAGAGAAACAGAGCAAAGAATGTAGCAGGGCTGAGGAATGGCTTAGAGGTTAAGGCATTTGCCTGCAAAGCCAAAGGACTCTGGTTCAATCTCAGGACCCATGTTAGCCAGATATACAAGGGGGAACACACGCCTGGGAGTTCGTTTATAGTGGCTGGACCTGAGGCCCATTCTCTCTCTCCCTTCTCACCTCTCTCTGTCTCCAATAAATAAATAAATTTAAAATAAAAAGGAGGCAGAGATAAGGAGGAACGCCATGAGTGCAAAGCCACCCTGAACTACACAGTGAATTCTAGGACAGCCTGGGCTAGAGGGAGACACTACCTTGGGGGAAAACAAAAGCCAGGTGTAGTGACACATGCCTTTTAATCCTAGCACTTGACAGAGGTAGGAGGATGGCCATAAACTCAAGGCCACCCTGAGACTACATAGTTAATTTCAGGTAAGTGACTCTACCTCAAAAATAAACAAACTAAAAAAAAAAAAAAAAAAAAAAATAAAAAATAAAAAAAAAAAAAAAAAAAAAGAACAGCCAGGTGTGGTGGCTCATACCTTTAATCCCAGCACTTGGGAGGCAGAGGTAGGAGGATCGCCATGAGTTCGAGGCCAGCCTGAGACTACATAGTGAATTCCAGGTCAGCCTTGGCTAGTGTGAGACCCTATCTCAAAAAAAAAAAAAAAAAAAAAAAAGTGGAAGCCAGGCATGGTGGCACACATCTTTAATCCCAGCACTGAGGCAGAGGTAGAAGAATCACTGTGAATTCAAGGCCACCCTGAGACTACATAATAAATGCCAGGTCAGCCAGGGCTAGAGGAGGACCCTACCCTGACAAACCACACACACATACAAAATTGAAGGGGCTGGAGAGATGGCTCAGTGGCTAAAGGCACTTGCTTGCAAAGCTGAAAGCCCAGGTTTGAGTCCCCAGATGCACAAAGTGGTGCATGTGTCTCGAGTTCGTTTGCAATGGCAGGAGGCCCTGCTGCATGCCTGATCTCTCTCTTTCCCTTTAATTCTTTGCAACTAAAACAAGGTAGAGAACTGAGGAAGACACTGACATCAGCCTCTGGCTTCTGTGCATGCGCTCGTGCACGCGCACACACACACACACACGCAGGCACGTGCCCACACACATACTTATGCAAAAAAATAATTTTGTATTATAACAATCCAAGCAAAGGGTTTTGATGAGCTGGAAAAGCCAGACCAAATGAATGGTGGGCTGGTTTCTGGCTCTGTGCCAGCAGCGCCAGGTTGGGAGCCCAGCTGCTCCCTGATGAATCAATGAAGCACTGACTGTCGCCTGTGGGGGAAGGTGGCAGTAATCAGACCTTGATGAAGGTGAAGCTGTGCTTCAGTCAGAGTCCTTCTGGGGTGTCAGGAGATGGACAAGAAGGTGAGAGGGGCTTTTCTGATCTCACCTTCAAAGAATTGTTTCCCAGGTGAGAAGGTATGTCTCTGAGAGTGGAAGCTGGAAGTACAAGGAAGTAGGGGGCCCCTGTCCTGTGAACACACCCACATCATAGCTTTTTCTTTGTATGTTACAGTTATTTATCTACAGTCCATTTCAGGAGACCCGGGACTCTTTACAGATGTGATGATGTCATCAAGATCTTGACATGGGGAGATTATCCAGGTAAGTCTGGTGTGATCACAAGAGTCCTTACAAGTAGACAGGATGGGGCTAGGGATACAGCTCAGCAGTTAATGTACTTGCTTGCAAAGCCTCCCAGCCCAGGTTTCATTCCCCAGCACCCATGTAAAGCCATTCATTTGCAGCGGCAAGAGACCCTGTCTCAAAGAAGGTAGAACACAGCTTGAAGTGAACCCCTACACCCCCACAGGCGCACCATGTCATGCACGCTCACAAAAACATTTTGGGGGGGGAGTTTATTTTGAGATAGGGTCTTGCAGGCCTTTAATCCCAACACTCAGGAGGCAGAGGTAGGAGGATGACTACACAGTGAAGTCCTGGTCAGCCTGGGCTAGAATGAGACTCTACCTCAAAAAAAAGGAGGCAGGGGGATTGGAGAGATGGCTCAGCAGTTAAGACACTTACTTCCAGAGCCTGATGGCCTTGGTTCAATTCCCCAGTACCCATGTAAAGCCAGATGCACAAATTGGTGCATGTGTCTGGAGTCCATTGGCAGGGGCAAGAGGCCCTGGTGTTCCGATTTAAAAAAAGGTTATTTGGGGGCTGCAGAGATGGCTTAGTGGCTAAGGCATTTGCCTGCAAAGCCAAAGGATCCAGGTTTGATTCTCCAGTACCCACGTAAGCCAGATGCACAAGGGGGCGTATGCATCTGGAGTCCATTTGCAGTGGTTGGAAGCTCTGGCGCCCATTCTCTCCCTCTCTCTTTCTCTCTTCTCTCTGCCTCTTTCTCTCTCTCTCAAATAAATAAATAAATAAATTTTTTTAAAAGGTTGTTTGATAGCCAGGCGTGGTGGGTGGCACATGCCTTTAATCCCAGCACTCGGGAGGCAGAGGCAGGAGGATTGCAGTGAGTTGGAGGCCACCCTGAAACTACATAGTAAGTTTCAAGTCAGCCTGGGCCAGAGTGAGACCCTACCTCAAAAACTGAAAATAAGATAAAAAAGGTTATTTAAGGGCTGGAGAGATGGCTTAGCAGTTAAAGCATTTGTCTGCAAAGCCAAAGGACCGCGGTTTGAGACCCCAGCACCCATGTAAGCCAGATGCACAAGGTGGCAAATGCGTTTGGAGTTCATTTTCAGTGGCTGGAGCCCATGGCACATCCATTCTCTCTCCTCCCTCTCTGCCACTCTTTCCCTCTCTCTCTCTCTCTCTCTCAAATAAATAACTTTTTTGTGCGTGGTTTTCTGAGGTAGGGTCTCACTCTAGCTCAGGCTGACGTGAAATTCACTGTGTAGTCTCAGGGTGGTCTCGAACTCATGGTGATCCTCCTACCTCTGCCTCCCAAGGGCTGGGATTAAAGGTGTGCGCCACCACGCCTGGCTTTAATAAAGCATTTTTTTAAAAAATTAAAAAGATAAGGTTATTTAAACTGAGTGAATTCCAGGTCAGCCTGAGCTAGAGTGAGACCCTACCTTGCAACCCACCCCCCAAAAAAGTCATTTTTTTTTTCTTTTTTTGAGGTAGGGTCTCACTCTAGCTCAGGTTGACCTGGAATTCACTATGTAGTCTCAGGGTGGCCTCAAACTCATGGCGATCCTCCTACCTCTGCCTCCTGAGTGCTGAGGTTAAAGGCATGTGCCACCATGTCCGGCTTTTTGTTTTCTTGTTTGTTTTTATTTGAGAGAGAGAGTATGGCTATGGCCATGTCAGTGTCAGGTCTTTTGCCACTGCAAACAAACTCAAGCACATGTGCCACTTTGTGCTTCTGGCTTTACATGGGGAATGGGGAATTGAACCCAGGTCAGTAGGCTTTGCAAGAAAACACCATTAATAACTGCTGAACCATCTCCCCAACCCTGACTAAATTTTCTGATGGATTACATATGTGAGGAAAGGGCACAGTAAAGGAAAAGGGACTTGAGGTGTCTGCCCAAGTGATCACTCCAATTTCCCCACTGTCTCTGGGACCCGTACTTGACAGGCTATTCTGGGGAAGTGGGGCATTTTTATGTGATTAGCCTGGAATAGTTCTCTGGGAAATAAATGCCCTCAGTCTGAAGAGTTTTTATGAGCCAGGGCAAGGGATTAAAGACAGTCAGGCTGCCGAGAAATACCAGGGTCAGGAAACAGCAGAGCAGTGAGACTTTTAATCTAAACCTTAAACATTTTTATTTTTCACTCCCTGAACTCAGAGTGTCACTTTAAATACATGTTTGGCAACATCAACTGTTCTATTTTTCTTTTTAATTATACAAAGAGAGATCCTGGAAATGGCCCAGCTCCAAACTGGGGGAGGCAAGAGAAGTTTGGCACAGCCCTTGGAGCAGAGAAACCAACTATAAACCCGGTGGATCTGAAATCCTTTTGAAGGTGCTGGGAAACCAAACATCCTACTACCCTGAACTTGGAGTGGCCTGCCCTGACTCAGGACTTCTAAAAAGAGTCTGATCAACTCACCAGTTTAGAATGGACATAGGACAGATGGACAGGTGTCTGGATAAAAATATCCCCCATACTAATGCCTGCTTGTACCTTGAGTTTACTCTAGGCCCCAGTCCTTCCCCTCTTTCAACCTCTGAGCAGCAAACAGCCAAACTATATAAATCACTCCTTTAGTGGGGGCTGGGGAGATGGCTTAGCCGTTAAAGGTGCTTTCTCTGCAAGCCTAAAGACCCGAGTCAAATCCCTGGCACCCATGTAAAGCTGGACACAAAGTGGTGCATGTGTCTATAATCTCAAGACACTACAGTAAAGGGAGATGAATCCAGGAGAATCCCCAGTCTCACCAGCCAGCTAGATGCTCCTTCCCACTGGTAGAAACCAGAGGGATCTTGTTTCAAAAAATGTGGAAGAGAAGACTCTGATCTCCACGCATGTACCTAGACACACAAAAAAATGTTTTTAAACTGGGCATGGTGGTGCACGCCTTTAATCCCAACACTCGGGAGGCCACCCTGAGACTCCATAGTGAATTCCAGGTCAGCCTGGGCTAGAGCAAAACCCAACTTTAAAAAAAAGTTGTTTTAAATTTTTCTAATTAATTTATTTGAGACACAGAGAGGGGGGGGGAGAGAGAGAGAGAGAGAATGGGCATGCCAGGGCCTCCAGCCACTGCAAATGAACTCCAGATACATGTCCCACCTTGTGCATCTGACTTACGTGGGTCCTGGGGAATCAAACATGGGTCCTTTGGCTTTGTAGGCAAATGCCTTAACTGCTAAGAAATACCTCCAACCCGAAAAAAAATTTTTTTAAATATATTTATTTATTTGCAAGCAGAGAGAGAGATAAAGAGAAACAGACATAAAGAATGGGCAGGGCAGGGCTGGAGGAATGGCTTAGAGGTTAAGGCGTTTGCCTGCAAAGCCAAAGGACTCTGGTTCAATTCCCCAGGACCCATGTTAGCCAGATATACAAGGGGAACACACGTCTGGAGTTCGTTTGCAGTGGCTGGAGACCCTGGTGGGCCCATTCTCTCTCTCTCTCCCCCTTCTTCCCTCTCTCTTTCTCTGTCAAATAAATAAATAAAAATATTTTAAAAAAAGAATGGGCAGGCCAGGGCCTCCAGCTGCTGTTGCAAACTCCAGATGCATATACCACTTTGTGCATCTGTCTTTATGTGGGTATTGGGGAATCAAACCTCAGTCGTTAGAAATTGAAGGCAAGTGCCTTAACCACTGAGCCATCTCTCAAGCTCTCTGACCCCAGAAAAAAATTTTTTTTTAAATTGCTCCTTTAGGGCTGAAGAGATGGCTTAGCAGTTAAGGCACTTGCCTGCAAAGGCAAAGGACCCAGGTTTGATTCTCAAGGACCCATGTAAGCCAGATGCACAAGGTGGCACATGCATCTGGAGTTCATTTGCATGGCTAGAGGCCCTTACATGCCCATTCTCTCTCTCTGTCTCTCTCTCTTTTCTCTATCTGCCTCTTTCCCTCTCTCTGTCTCTCATATAAATTAAAAAAAAAGCCGGGCATGGTGGCGCACGCCTTTAATCCCAGCACTCGGGAGGCAGAGGTAGGAGGATCGCCGAGAGTTCGAGGCCACCCTGAGAATACATAGTGAATTCCAGGTTAGCCTGGGCTAGAGTGAGACCCTACCTCGAAAAACCAAAAAAAAAAAAAAAATTTAAGTTGCTTCTTTGTCCATACTGCCTATCATGTGCTGGGTACTGGGCCAAGGTGTTAGTATATATTGTCTTGTTCTATGCACTCAACTACTCCATGTAGAAATTATCATTATACCTGATTTCTAGGTCAGGTACTTGAGGCTCAGAAAGTCATTGGCACTGCAGAACCCAGTGCTGGGCTTGGGCTTCTTGTGCTCAGGTCCATTCACCCCTTTTCCCTGCTATGCTCTGGATCACAGGGTAATCCATATGGCTGCCTAGTCAGCCGGGTGTCTACACAAACTGACCATTGGGAAGAAAGGAGCCAAGGTATTTCTCCTGCCTCTACTTTATTCCCTATTTCTCCACTTCTCTGCCAATAGGCACATCCACCTTCATGGTAGGGCTTCTACCTGGTAAATTCAATCCCTTCTGACTACCACAAACACATGGTAAGAGTCCCTAGCTGTTTCCCACCTACAGGGGCTTCACACCCTCTAATTGGCCTTTCACTGCCTTCATGAATTTTTTAAAAATATTGTATTTATTTATTAGAGAGAGAGAGAGAAAGAGAGAGAGAGAGGCAGATATATAGAGAGATTGGGTGCACCATGGCCTCCAAGCACTGCAAACAAATGCATGCTCCGCCTTGTGCATCTGGCTTATGTGGGTACTGGGGAATTGAACCTGAGTCCTTAGGCTTCGCAGATAAGCTCCTTAACTGCTACATGATCTCTCCAGTCCTCTTTTTTTTTTTTGAGAGAGAGAGAGAAAGAGAGAGAGGGGGAGAGGAAGACAGAGATGGGCGCCCCAACAGCCTCTCAGCTGCTGCAAACAAAATCCAGATGTGTGCGCCCCCTTCTGGTCAAGTGCGGCATTGCACCCTTGCATCACTTTGCATCTGGCTAAACGTGGGACCTGGAGATTGGAATCACTGGAGATTGGAACCAGCATTCTTTAGGCTTAGGAGGCAAGCGCCTTAACCACTAAGCCATCTCTCCAGCCCATTTAAAATATAAATATATATATTTTTTATTTATTTATTTGAGTGAGAGAGAAAATAGACACAGAGGCAGAGAATGGGTGAGCAAAGGCCTCCAGTTGCTGCAAACTCCAGATGTCTGCGCCACTTTATGCATCTGGCTTTATGTGAGTACGGAAGAATCGAACTGGAGCCATCTGGCTTTGCAGACAAATGCCTTTAACCACTGAGCCATCTCTCTATCTCCCCTTTGGGTTAATTCTCTATCCGTTACTGTATTCTGGCACCTGTTTTTCCCGCTTGAATTCTCAGGGACAAACTGCCTTTGGTAACTACAGATCAACTAATTCATTAGATTTGCAATGAGGCAATTCTCATTTTTTGAGCCCAGAACATCCCACAAGAGGGAAAATAGTAGCCACCATTTACTGAGCGCTGTGCTGATTGCCAGACAAATGTTCTGTCGTAGAACACTCAGCAACCCTTGCTGCCAAGCGCCATCACAATTCCCACTTGACAGATGGCTCTTAGAGAGGCTGGGTTGCTTGCCCAAAGTGGCACAGTTCTACAACTGATGAAGCTGGAGTCCAAATCCAGGTGCTCCTCACTCCATCTGTCATTTTTCCTCCTCTCTGAGAGCACTCCTCAGTCCTTATATTAATTATTTCAAGCTGCAGTAACAAAGTGTTTCAGTCTTTATTTTATTTTGTTTAGTGAGACCCTACATCAAAAAAATTTTATTTATTTATTTGAGATAGCGAGATGTAGATAGAGAGAATGGGCATGCCAGGGCCTCTAGCCACTGCAAATGAACTCCATCACCTTGTGCATCTGGCTTATGTGGGTCCTGGGGAATGGAACCTGGATCCTTTGGCTTTGCAGGCAAGTGCCTTAACCTCTAATCCATCTCTCTAGCCCTCATTCTCTTTCTCTTATTCTCTCTGCTTGCCTGGGCTAGAGTGAAAGACCCTGACTCAAAAAAAAAAAAAAATCCAACCTGAATTACTACCACTCCTTTCCAGGTGATTTGTTTTGTTTTGTTTTTTCTTTCTTTCTTTTCTTTTCTTGTTTTTTTTTTTTTTTTTTTTTTTTTGGGTTTTTTTTTCAAGTTAGGGGTCTCGCTGTAATCTGTGTAGTATTATGTAGTCTCAGGGTGGCCTTGAACTCATGGTGATCCTCCTATCTCTGCCGCCCAAGTGCTAGGATTAAAAAGGCAGGTACCACCACACCCGGCTCCAGGTAACTTCTGAAGCTTGCATTAGAACCAAGTGGCAGAGGGACTTCACATTACATATGAGTGACTCACAGGAAAGCTGATACCAGCTCCAGAGGAAAAGTTTTAAACTATTAGAAACAACCAGTACAGCATTCAGGTACCTGAGGCAGTTCGGGGCCATCCTTAGCTACATAGCAAGTTTGAGGCCAGCCTGGGCTACATTTGACCTTATGGGAAAAAGGAAAATGAAGGAAGTAACAGCCAATTCCAAGCTCGGTGTGATATTGCATACGTGTAATTCCAGCACTTGACAGAAGGAGGCAGGAAGTTCAGTTCAGGGTCATCTTCAGGTACATAGTGTGTAGGAGGTCAGCCTGGGCTACATAAGACCCTGTCTTAAAATAAACTAGCCAGGGGCTGAAGAGATGGCCTAGTGGTTAAGGTGCTTGCTTGCGAAGCCTAAGGACTCAGGTTCAATTCCCCAGAACCCACATAAGACATGCACAAGGTGGCACATGCATCTGAAGTTTGTTGGCAGTGGCTGAAGGCCCTGACAGGCACCCATTCTCTCTATCTGCCTCTTCCTCTCCCTCTCTTAAAAAAAAATAAATAAATAGCTGGGGGCTGGAGAGATGGCTTAGTGGTTAAGGTACCTGCCTGAAAAGCCAAAGGACCCAGGTTCGATTCCCCAGGATCCACGTAAGCCAGATGTACAAGGGGGTGCGCATGAATCTGGAGTTTGTTTGCAGTGGCTAGAGGCCCTGGTGTGCCCATTCTGTCTGTCTCTCTCTCTCTTTTTTCCCTGTCTATTTCGGTATCTCTCTCTCAAATTAAACAAACAAACAAACTAGCTGGTCCAGGCATGGTGGTGCATGCCTTTAATCTCAGCACCGGGGAGGCAGAGGTAGAAGGATTGCTGTGAGTTCAAGGCCAGCCTGAAACTACTGAGTGAGTGTGAGGTCAGCCAGGGCTACAGTGAGATCCTGCCTTGGGGTATGGGGGAATCTAAGAAAATAAAAAGACATGCATTGCATTTAGGTTAGGAGTGGGTTTCTCATTGCTGAAGATATGAAAGCTCCAGGGCTGGAGAGATGGCTCAGCAGTTAAGGTACTTGCCTGCAAAGCCTAACAACGAGAATTCAATTTCCCAGTACCCACATAAGCCAGCTGCACAAAGTGGCACTTGCAGCTGGAAGACTCTCTCTCTCTCTCTCTCTCTCTCTCCCTCTCTCTCTCTCTCTGTCTGCTTGCAAATAAATAAAAATATTTAAAAGCTCAAGTTCAAGAAATGTCGGCTTTTTCATTATTATGAATTTAGGCATTTCTAACCTTAGAGAAGTCAGAAGGAGAAAGAAGTACACAGAAAAGCTGCCTTGATGACTCCAAGGAGTACTCTCTTTTAAACCAAATGAAAGTGGAGACTTCTTTGAAGCAAGGAGGGGTTTAGCCCACCTTGGTCACATACCTTTTTTATTCTTAGCCCTAACCGTGTGTTAAAGGCCAGCCTGAAGCTACAGAGTACCAGGTCAGCTTGAGCTAGAGTGAGAGCCTGCCTTGAAAGAAAAAAACAACAACCAAACAAAACAACAACAACAAATGAAGTAAGGAGGGTCTAGTGGGTTCTACCAGAGATGGACATCAGATTAACCTCTCCTGCAGACTTAAAGGAGGAGAGCCCAATATCACAGTCTATAAGTAGATATTTGTAATGTATCTTTTTTTAAACGTTTTAATTAATTAATTTATTTGACAGGGAAAGAGGGAGGGAGAGAGAGAGAAGGGGTGCATCAGGGCCTCCAGCCACTGCAAATGAACTCGACACGTGCGCCCCCTTGTGCATCTGGCTAACGTAGGTCCTGGGGAATCAAACCTGGGTCCTTTGGCTTTGCAGGCAAGTGCCTTAACCACTAAGCCATCTCTCTAGCCCTTACTTGTTTGGTTTTATGTATTTTTTTATTTTTATTTTTATTTTTTCGATGTAAGGTCTCACTTTAGCCCAGGCTGACCTGAAACTCACTCTGTAGTTGTATACCAGCATCAAACTCAGGGCAATCTTCTTACCTCTACCTCCTGAGTGCTGGCTTGTTTGTTTTTTAAGGTAGGATCTTACTCTGTAGTCCAGTCTGGCTTCAAACTCATGGCAATCCTCCTACCTCAGTTGCCTGAGTTTGTTTGCAGGGCTGAAGGTCCTGGTGAGCCCATTCTCTCTATCTGCTTCTCTCTCTCTCCCTCTTTCTAAAATAAAAAAAAAAAAAAAATAGAAAGTTTGAATACATCTATGAGGCGAGAGGTACCTGTTTGGAGTCTGTTATGAATGAGTGTGACTGTGGTGTGATTGTGGCTCCACGGCTAAAAAGCTACAGAATCTGACAGGGCCCTAACTTGTGGTTCTGTGGCAATCCTCATAAGGCTTATGCCGGCCCTCCTTGGAGGGACCTGACATTTCATTTCACTATTTTTTTGTTGTTTTCTTTTTTTTTTTTTTTTTTTGTTTTTTGAGGTAGGGTCTCAGTCTAGCTCAGGCTGACCTGGAATTCACTATGTACTCTCAGGGTGGCCTCGAACTCATGGTGATCCTCCTGCCTCTGCCTCCCAAACCCTGGGATTAAAGCCATGAGCCACCACGCCCAGCTGACATTTCACTGTTTTATTCGATGAATCTGTGTTTCTAGTGAGAGGTACAAACTCAGATCTAAGGGAGCTCATGTTCTACTCAGGGACAGGAATCAACAGATCAACACAGAAATTATCTGTACAATTTCAGACTCTATTGTGATCAGTTATGAAGGGAAGACATCAGGGTTTCAGGACAGATCCTGACATAGGGCTACTTAGGTAGCAAGGGAAAGTCTCTTTGGAGGTGGTGGTTGAGCTGAGCTGCAGGTAGCAAGTGCAAATTATAAGTACAGAGTCCACCATTAAAAACAAGTCCAGCCGGGCGTGGTGGCACGCGCCTTTAGTCCCAGAACTTGGGAGGCAGAGGTAGGAGGATCACTGGGGGTTCGAGACCAGCCTGAGACTACATAGTGAATTCCAGATCAGCCTGGGCCAGAGTAAGACTCTACCTCGAAAAACCAAAACAAACAAAACAAACAAACAAAAACAAAAAAACAAGTCCATGGGGGACTAGAGAGATGGCTCAGTGGTTAAGGCACTCACCTGCAATTCCTAATGACCCGGGTTTGATTCCCTAGTACCCACGTAAAGTTAGATGCACAACGTGGTGCATGCATCTGGAGTTCACTTGCAGGGGCTAGAGGCCTTGAGGCACCCATTCTCTCTCTCTCTCTCTCTCTCTCTCTTACAAATAAATAAATAAATAAATTTTTAAAAACAAGCCCATGGGCTGGAGAGATGGCTCAGTGGTTAAAGGCATTTGCTTGTAAAGTGTGATGGCCCAGGTTCAAATTCCTAGTACCCACACAAAGTCAGATGTACAAAATGATACAAGAGCCTGGAATTTGTTAGCAGTGGCAAGATGCCCTGGTACACTCATTCCTCTCTCTCCTCCCTCCCTCTCTTTTCTCTCTCTGCTTGCAAATAAATATTTTTTTTTTAAAAAAAAGGGTTGGAAGCCAGGTGTGGTGGCGCACGCCTTTAATCCCAGCACTTGGGAGGCAGAGATAGGAGGATCGCCATGAGTTCAAGGCCACCCTGAGACTACAGAGTGAATTCCAGGTCAGCCTGGGCCAGGGTGAAACCCTACCTTGAAAAACCAAAAAAAAAAAAAAATAAAAAAAATAAATAAATAAATAAATAAATAAATAAATAAATAAAGGGTTGGAAAGTCTGGGTGTGGTGGTGCACGCCTTTAATCCCAGCACTCGGGAGGCAGAGGTAGGTGGATTGCTGAGTTCAAGGCCACCCTGAGACTACATAGTGGATAATTCAGGTCAGCCTGGGCTAGAGTGAGACCCTACCTTGAAAAACCAAAAAAAAAAAAAAAAAAAAAAAAAAAAAAAGGCTGGAAGATTGGCTTAGCAGTTAAGGCACTTGCTGGAAAAGCCAGTGCCCCACATAAGCCAAATGCACAAGGTGGTGCATGCATCTGGAGTTCATTTGCAGTGGCTAGAGGCCCTGGCTCACCCATTCTCTCTCTCTCCTTCTCTCAAATAAATTAATAAAATACAAAGAAATATAAAAAAATAGGAAGCCAGGTGTGGTACATGCCTTTAATCCCAGCACTTGGGAGGCAGAGGTAGGAGGATCACTGTGAGTTTGAGGTCACCCTGAGACTACAGAATGAATTCCAGGTCAGCCTGGGCTAGAGTGAGACTAGCCTGTGAAGCTTAAAGACCCATGTTCAATCTCTTTCCATATCCCACATAATCCAGACACACAAAGTTGACACAAGCGAAAGGTCACACTTGCACTAGGTGGTGCAAAGCATCTGGAGTTTGATTGCAGTGCTTGAGGCCCTAGTGTGCCCATTCTCTCTCTTGCGCTCTACACACACACACACATACACACAAACTAATTTTTAAAAAGGCTAGAGAGATGGCTTAGTAGTTATGGTGCTTCCCTGCGAAGCCTAAGGACCCAGGTTGGACTCCCAGAACCCACATAAACCAGATGCACCAGGTGATGCATGCACACAGCTGGCACATGTGCACAAGGTTGCGCACACATCTGGAATTCGTTTGCAGTGGCTAAGGCCCTGACATGCCAATACTCTTACTCACTCTCTCTCTCTCTCTCTCTCATAAATTTTAAAAAGTCAGCTGGGTGTGGTGGCACACACCTTTAATCCCAGCACTTGGGAGGCAGAGGTAGGAGGATCGCTGTGAGTTCAAGGCCACCCTGAGACTACATAGTGAATTCCAGGTCAGCCTGGACCAGAGTGAAACCCTACCTTGAAAAACCAAACATAAATAAACAAACAAACAAACAAACAAATACATTTTTGTTTTTGTTTTGTTTTGCAAGGTAGGGTCTCACTCTGGTCCAGGCTGTCCTGGAATTCACTATGTAGTCTCAGGGTGGCCTCGAACTCTCGGCGAACCTCCTACCTCTGCCTATAAATACATTTTTTAAAGTCCAAGTTGGGTGAAAGTCTTTAATCCCAGCACTTGGGAGGCAGAGATAGAAGAACCACTGTGAGTTTGAAGCCAACCTGGGGCTACAGAGTTCCAGGTCAGCCTGGGCTAGAGTGAGACACTGCCTGACAAAAACAAAACAAGCCAAGCCCAATGGGGTAAAATTTCAAATTCCAAGTTGTTGCTCCTCTTCTTCTTCCTTCTCCTCCTCCTCTCCCTCCCCTCTCTTCTCCCTGCTCCTTCCCCTCCTCATTACTATTATTATTATTTTGGTCTTTTTGAGGTAGTATCTCGCTCTAGCACAGGCTTACCTGGAACTCACTATGTAGTCTTAGGCTAGCCTTGAACTCTTGGCAATCCTCCTACCTCTGCCTCTGGAGTGCTAGGATTAAAGGTGTGTGCTGCCACGCCCAGCATTATTCTTATTTTTTTTAATTTTTAAAAATATTTTGGGGCTGGAGAGATGCCTTAATGGTTAAGGCGCTTGCTTGCAAAGCCAAAGGATCCAGGTTTGATTCCTCAGGACCCATGTAAGCCAGATGCACAAGGTGGTACATGCTTCTGGAGTTTGTTTGCATCAGGTGGAGGCCCTGGCACACCTATTCTCTCTCTCTTTCTCAAATAAATAAAGTAAAATTTGTATTTATTTGCAAGGCATCTGGTCTTTCCTCCTACCTCTGCCTCCCAAGTGCTGGGATTAAAGGTGTGCACCACCAAGCCTGGCTTATTATTTGGGTATTGAGGAATTAAATATGGGTCATTAGGCTTTGCAGGCAAGCAACTTAACAGCTGAGCCATCTCTTCAGCCCTACAAGTTCTTCCTCTTTATAAACCATAGAAGGTCTCTGGAGAAGCCCTAGAAACTATGGAAGAGGGACCTTCAGGTTTAAACCATGTGATTGGAGGCTCGCCCTCTAGTGGTAACAAGAGTTAAGTGTCCCACCGTGTACCTGGCACGAATAAGGGGCTAAATTTTACCAGTCTTTGCTGTTTCTCCCACCTTTATCCTATCAGCAAATATTTCCCAAGTGTCGAGTACATGTGAAGTGAGATTCTGAATGCTGAGGGTTAGTTATGATACTACTGGCAGGCGAGAATTGTACCACTAGGTCACCAGTGCCGCGTCAGTAACATAAAGTTCCCTTCCCTAAAGAACAGTTCCCTAAATCCAGTACATCACTCGAGCTCCATCTCAATATTCCTAAACTAAATGGATTTTTAAACCTTTTTTGAAAAATATTTTACTTGAGAGAGAGAGAGGCAGATGGAAAGAGAATTGGCGCACCAGGGCCTCCTCCAGCTGTCGCAAAGGAACTCCAGATATAACGTGCCACCTTGTGCATCTGGCTTTACGTGAGTCCTGGGAAATCGAACCTGGGTGTTTAGGCTTTTCAGGCAAGCACCTTAACCGTGGAGCCTTCTCCAGCCCACATTAAATGGATTTCTATGAAAACTTCAACAGCCAGATAAATTCCTGTTTCAGAATTTCTATGCTTGCGGCTCCTTTCCCCCATGGAGCCTTGTCTTGGCTCTTTGCATTGCTAGTCCAGGTTTCATCTCAAGTGAGACCTAGTTAGGGCATGGTGGCACAGACTTTTAATCCCCACACTCCAGAGACGGAGGTAGGAAGATCACCATGAGTTGGAGACCACCTTGGGCTTCAGAGCGAGCTCTAGGTTAGGGTGAGGGAGATTCTGCCTCAAAAACAAAAAAACAAAAACAAACTGGGCTGGAGAGATGGCTCAGCAGATAAGGATCTTACATGCAAAGTCTGACATCCTGGGTTTAATTTCCCAGTACCCACGTGAAGGCCAGATGCACAAAATGATGCATGCATCTGGAGTTTGCAGTGGCAGTAGGCCCTGGAATGTCCATCTCTCTCTCTCTCTGCTTGCAAATAATAAAATATTTTTATTTAAATAAACTATTTTATTATTTATTATTAAAATATTTTATCTGAGCTGGGCATGGTGGCACACGCCTTTAATCCCAGCACTTGGGAGGTAGAGGTAGGAGGACCTCCAAAAGTTCAAGGCCACCCTGAGACTACATTACATAGTGAATTCCAGGACAGCCTGAGCTAGAGTGAGGCCCTACCTCAAAAAAAAAAAAAAAAATATATATATATATATATATATATACATATATATATTATCTGAGAGAGAGAAAGAGGCACATAGAGAAAGAGAGAGAGAATGGAGAGAACGGGCATGTTAGGGCCTCTAAGCCACTGCAATGGAACTCCAGATGTATGCACCACCTTGGCTTTACATGGGCACTGGGGAATCAAACCAAGGTCTTTACGCCTTGCAGGCAAACACCTTAACTGCTAAGCCATCTCTCCAGTACAAATAAAATATTTTTAAATATTTATTTAAAAAAAATTTTATTTTTATTTATTTGAGAAAGAGAAAGGCAGATAGAGAGAGGATGAGGTGCACCAGAGCCTCCAGCCACCACAAGAGAACTCCAGACATATGTGCCACTTTGTGCATCTGGCTTACGTGGGTCCTGGGGAATTGAACCTGGGTCCACTGGCTTTGCAGGCAAGCACATTAACCACTAAGCCAGTTCTCCAGCCCTAATATATATATTTTCAAAGTAGGGTCTCATTCTCACCCAGGCTGACCTGGAATTCACTATCCAGTCTCAGGGTGGCCTCCAACTCAGGGCGATCCTCCTACCTCTACTTCCCAAGTGCTGGTATTAAAGGCGTGTGCTACCACGCCCGGCTTAAAATATTTTTAAAAGAAACCAAACAGATTTGGAGAGATGGCTCATTGGTTAAAGGCATGACAGCCCAGGTTCGATTCCTCAGTACCCAAGTAAACACAGATGCTCAAATTGGCTCATGCATCTGGAGTTCAATCGCAAGACACTGGCATGCTCCTTCTATATCTCTCTCTTTCAGCTTGTAAATAAACAAGTAAATGGAATGTCACACATTCCTGTGCTTTGGCTGGAAAAATGACTCAGCGGCGGCCCCAGCCTTCCTCTTGTTTTCTGAAACAGGGTCTCACCACGATGTAGCCTAGGTTGGCTGCCAAGTGGTGATTCTCCTGCCTTGAATTTACAGCAATACGTGACCACGCCTGCCTAGATCGCGTCCCTCAGTGCCTGGACCAGTGTTGGGACAAGATAGGTGCTCCATCAACACTGAGCTCTAGATGTCACTTTGTTCTTCCAACGGACGTGGCGCCACCTTGTTCCTAGGAGGACACGAGCCTCAGGAGGCACCCAGAGCGAACCTCAGGCGTCCCGAGCCCAAAACTGGAACTCGGGGAGCACAGCGAGCTGAGCAGCCGCAGACTTGGGAGGCGACGCCTCAGGGCCGGAGGGGCTTCCAGCAAGGCGCGGGCTGCACCGCGCCAGGGACTGTGGGAAGCGCAGTCGGAGGAAGCCACGGCTCACGTGACTCCCGCCAGCACAGCCCACACATTGTGGGAGGAGTGTCTGGATGGGTGGGGGGTATGCAAATGAGCCGCGGGTAGCGACCAATCGTGGTGCGCGCCGAGGGTCCAGGCCGGGGAACCGGACGGCCGTCGGTGCGCAGGCTCACGCCGCGGTCGCCTGTGGGTTTGGGCGCTGAGTGGGCGGCCTAGGAGGTGGAGCTGCTGCCACTCGTTAGACCTCTTCGTTTGGTACGGCGAGCCGGGTGAGACCGGGCCCGCGTGGGAAGCCGGCGGAGGGACGTACAGCGAGTCCGGGGCCGCTGTCCCCGCGCCGGCCGAGCCTGCGTCCGCGTGCTCCATGCATCCAGAGCCCGGCCCGCCCCCGAGCAGCAGCAGCAGCCACCCGGAGCTTCCCGTGAGCGGCGGCAGCACCACCAGCGGCAGCCGCCGGAGCCGTCGCCACAGCGGAGACGGGGAGCCCTCGGGGGCCCCGCCACCGCCGCCGCCGCCCGCCGTCAGCTACCCGGACTGGATCGGCCCGAGTTATTCCGAGGTGATGAGCCTCAACGAACACTCCATGCAGGCGCTGTCCTGGCGCAAGCTCTACTTGAGCCGTGCCAAGCTCAAAGCCTCCAGCCGGACCTCGGCTCTGCTCTCCGGTTTCGCTATGGTGAGCTCGGCCCCTTCCTGCCCTGCCCTGCCCCCCTTTCCTGTCCCAGCCACTCCCGCCGCAGACCCGACGGGACCCGCTGGGCAGCGGGCTGAGCGAGCCCGAGTGAGAAGAAGAGCTGGCAAGGGCGCTGGGAGGGAGGCAGAGATGGGCGGGCGACTAGGGCCACCAGATGGGGGTGGGCACTGGCAGACCATGCACTCTGTACAGGCTTGGGGGGCTCCGATGTTTTCTGATGGACAGCTTGCTACAGCAAAAGGGGAAGGGGCGCAAAGAACGATGTTCCCCAAGTTAGATGTGTAAGAATATAGTCCCTCTTGTGTTGGGGGGTGGGAAAGAAGAAAGGACTCAAAAGGGTTTGGCCTATTTTGGGACAGGTGTCACAAGATGGGGAGAGCTGTCTTGTGTCCCCGCACCTGAGGCCAGGTTGCTTTATGTGATAATGGAAGGGATTTCCGAACACTTCCCCCCCCCCCATACCACCGCATTTTCCAAGAGTTTTAGCAGTCTGGGGGTTGACAAACACTCCTCACCCCAGCTTCTCCTCAGAAATTTGCCACTGAGTCACTGGGTGTGGGGGAGGAGGGTGGGACATGTTCCCCTCGAACGGGCTCTTGCCTGACTACGGGGTGTGCTTGTTTTCCTCCCCTCTCCCCCAAGAAGCTAGTACAAGAAGCCTTTACTGGGTGGGGCCAGGGAGGGTGCAGGTTAGGCTCCAAAAGTAACTCTGGGAATTTCTCTGGGCAGGGCACTACACAACAGCCACATTATTGTCACGCTCAGTGACCTCAGCCAGCATCAGTGGGGGTCTCCCTGCTCCAGCACTTCTCTCCCGAGCATTAGCTAAGCCCTTTGGCCTTGAGGAAGGGAGTGGTTACACCCTGGGTGTTTACTTGGGAAGCGAGAGTGTCTGGGTCTTTCCCCTTTATCTGCAAAAAGTTGTGGACCAGTGCAGCCTGAAGGCTTTACAGACTCAGTGCGCTGGGCCACAATGGAAAGGACAGGAAAGGGGGCATCAGAAAGCACCCCTCCCATACTCCTAGTTCTTCCACTTGCTGCCTGTGTGACCTGAAGCAAATCTCTCTCTCCCTCTCTCCTCCCCTCTTCCTCTCCCTGGACATGGATTTCTGAAATGGTACATGAAGACTGCTCTTCAGAAGTTTCTCCTCCTTTGTGAATTAAGTTGAGGGACCCGCTAATAGGAGATGAGCGAGAGAGCACGGGAGAGGGAGAGCTGAGTGTGGTGTTGCATACTCAGGAGGCAGAAGCAGGAAGATTGCCTACGGGCTCAAGGCCAACCTGGTGAGTTCTAGACCAGCCAGGGCTACATAGCAAGACTTTGTCTCAAAAAAAAAAAAAAAAAAAAAAAAAAAAAAAAAAAAGAGTAAAAGGGACAGCTGTGTAGTATTTAGTTAGGGAAAACTTGTGAAATTCTGTTGTCATGCCTAATCCTAAAAAGTCAGTCTCTCTGCCTTGTGCTGGAAGAATGTATAAGAACAGCAGTGATGTTTGTACAAAATACCATGCCAAGAACTATGCAAGCTCACTCACTCCGTAGTAGTCCTTTTAATTTTGGCAAGGGCCTTTCCCAAGGACACACAACTAGTCCAGTGGACAAGGATTTGAACACAGTTTAGGCAGCTTCTAGAACTTTTTTGCCCATTGTGGCGTATGGTGACTGTGATCAGTGTTCTGCAAGGGACAGGTAGGACCAGACCTAGGGAATGAGAAATGAAGCCAAGAAGTTTCTTCTGAAGCCAAAGCAAGTTTTACACCCTGGGGTCAGGGGAGCCAGGAGTTGTATGTTCTTCCCTGCAGCACTCTGGGTTTCCTTTCCCTTGGGCGTAATCATAGCTGCCCAGACAGACCCATGCACACCCCAGGGGGGTAGCAGAAGGGGACAGTTGACTACCTCCACATTCTCTTTCTCCCCAAGAAGACAGACAGGCCTCTTCCTCGTGATAAAATCAGTTGGGGAAGTCCGGAGGCTGAGGCAGCCAGAGTAACCTTGGGTGGGTTTTGGCTCCCTTGCACTGTCTTTTTGGGACATCTGTTTTCCTCAACCTGGTTGGAGAAGTGTCCCCTACTCCACCAGTGGCAACTAGAATCCCAGGAATTAGGATCTTCAGGCTGCAAAGTATTGAATTCCAGGACAGCCTCCATTCTGGGCAGCAGATAAAAGGGTAACTAATTGCATTTGTTTCTAAGTTGGAATTCTCCCAACCAGGTCCTAACCAGGTCGGACCTGCTTAACTTTGAGATCAGACATGGTCAGGGTGGTATAATCATAGAAGTCGATGTGAGAGATTTGGGGTTCTGAGGTCTGACCATGTCCACCTCTACTGCTGATACCTTGAGTGAGAGAGGAAGGGGTGACAGGCTGCCCTGATGCCATGGTAACCGAGTGACAAGTTTCCTGAATTACTCTTAGCCTGTGAGTCAGCACAACCAGCTTCCTGCCCCCAGAGGGTTTCCTTTCAATAGTCCTGGAAAACTAGAGAATCTGATGTGACTTTTGATCTCCAGGAGTAGGCGAGTTGCCTAAAATGCCAAGTTCACCTACAAGGTGAGATTGAGTGAAAGTCTCCCCAAAAGCTTGGTAGGGTTGAGAGAAACCCAGCTTCATGGTGCAAAGCCTTGATACCTGGGTACCTGTGATGGCATGCTGGAGATAGGCCACAGCATCTGGAGCAGATGCCTTTTCCTCTTGTTTGAAGCAAGGTCTCAACTCTAGCCCAGGCTGACCTGGAACTCACTCTGTAGCACAAGCTGGCACTGCCAGCCTGCTGAATGCTGGGATTGAAGGCATGAGCCACCACGCTCTTTGAAGAGTTTTCTCATTCTTAACAAAGGTGGGAAGATGACACTCCCCTTGACTTATGTGTGAGAATTCATTTACAAGGCCAGGCTGGGCCTCTAAAGGAATGAAGGGTTTCAGTATCTGAGAATATACCTTGACCCCTCTCTGGTCTGCAGACAAAGCACTTGTCCCTGACAGCACTTATTTATTTACTTATTTAAATATTTGTATTTATTTGTAAGCAGAGAGAATGAGTGCACCATTGCTTAGTGCTGCTGCAAGCAAACTCCAGACACATGTGCCATCTTGTATATCTGGTTTTACATGGATACTGGGGAAATGAACTCAGGCCGTCAGGCTTTGTAAGCATGTCTTTAACCACTGAGCTATCTCATCTCCCCAGCCCCAACTGACAGCACTTTTACAGCCAGACTCAACAGATACAAAAGGAGGGGACTGGGATTAAAACATGATCTGCATCTTGCAGTGCCCCTGGAGCTAAAGGTAATCTTTGGAGCCTTTGCTTTGGGCCACCTGTGCCTCAGTTTACCACTCAGTAACTAGCAGTGGGCAGCTAGTCTGGGCTTGACCCTGTCTTCTGTAGGAGTTGTGGCAAGTGCATATTCAGTCTTGTCTGCTGGGGAGTGCAAGACTGTAACATGACTCTAAGAGGATGATAATTGGGAAGGTCAACCTGAGGCTGTAAACAAAATGCTTTTCATGACCTGGGATCAATTATTTTTGGATTATCTACCTCCTCAAGTTCTCTGCCTGCAAGCCCCTTTTTGTTCCAGGTTCCAGAGCAGGCTCAGAAATTGGCCGGGATTTCTGTGAAATTGAGTTGGAAGGACACGCTCAAGTCATGAGACACGGTTGAGTGTTTGATACACTCAGGAGTTCAGAAGTTACTACCACTGCTTATCTGCAGAGCAGTCATTACTGCAGAGGCTGAGGGGGCTCTTGTGCTAGGCTCAGCCGCACTGCAGAGTGCTCCATGCATGCCATCTTACATCATTCTGCTGGCATGGCCATTCCAGAAAAGTGTCTTGCCTGAAGTCACTTGGCTGCGACACTCAACCCTATGACTGGCACAGGAAGAGAGCAAGCATTGGAGAGTGTTGGGAGGACAGAGTTGAAAAGCTCTAGTGTAGTAGAGCAAAACAGGAGTGCAGTCAACTTGGGTTGTAATCACAGCTCAGCCTCTTGACATTGAAACCTTGGGGAAGTTATTTAGCCTCCCTGGGCCTCAGTTTCCTTATCTATGGAAATGAAGTTTGGGGGCCTGGAAAGATGGCTTAGTGATGAAAGATGCTTGCTTGCAAAGTTTGCCAGCCTGGATTTGATTTCCCCAATATCTACGTAAAGCCAGATACACAAAGTGGCATATGCATCTGGAGTTGTTTGCAAAGGCTGGAGGCCCTGGTGAGCCCATTCTCTCTGTCTGTCTCCTATCTCACTCTGCCTGCAAATAAATAAAAATATTTTAAAAGATGAAGTGATAATAGCATCAACTACATTGGTGTAAGGGTTCCTTGAGTTAGTATTTGCATGCCATTTATATTACCTAAGTATCCAGGAAACTTGCTAACCCTTGTTTCCATGGCATTGGACTGCTTTCTAAGGGTTGGCTGAGTTAGAAGAATGCGATTCCAGCTGAGCCTTGACAATGGTGGAGTTAGGCTTGGATAGGTTCTTAGGGAAAAATAAGTTTAGTATGACTAGCATTGTGCCACATATCAAAAACCTATGGGGGAAGAAAAATGAGAAAAGCCAGGAGTGGTGGTACACACCTTTAATCCCAGTACTCAGGAGGCAGAGATAGGATCACTGTGAGTTTGAGGCCACCCTGAAACTACATAATGAATTCAAGGTCAGCCTAGGCCTAGAGTTAAGACCCTACCTCAAATAAACAACCCCCCCCATAATATAAGGCCTTGAATGACTATTCAGGAAGCTGCCAAATATTGGGACAGGGGGCTGGAGAGATGGCTTAGGGCTTAAGGCATTTGCCTGTGAAGCCTAAGGTCCCAGGTTCTATTCCCCAGATCCCATGTAAGCCAGATTCTGCACATGGTAGCACATGTGTCTGGAGTTCATTTACAGTGACTAGAGGCCTTGGCATGCCCATTCTCTCTCTCTGTCTGTCTTATAAATAAATAAATAATAAAAAAATATTGGGACAGGGGAGTTGTATAAATTCTGTAATAGTGATGATGAAGGTGGTTAGCATTTACTAAACCCTATTGTGCCAGGCATGAATCTGAACCCTTTTCTTTTTTGTTTTATCCTCATAATAGCTCTTAAACTATGAGTACTGGACAGGAAAACAGGGACTCACAAGAGGTTCAAGTCACCCACCAGAGCAGGGCCTAGGCTCTGGTGTATCTGATATAGAGCCTTCTCTCTTGTCCTTTAGCTGGTTGATAACTTGGGCCTTTGGAGTCTGCCAGATGCTGCATTCTGCATGTGAGATTTGTATAAATGGAACTTTGCTCCATGTCCTAAGAGGAGGGTGCTGTCTGCCCAGCAGAGAAACCTTTTGTGCAACTTTGCAAGTGCCTGTGGCATGTTTCTGGAATTTCCATCTTGGAACAGTGAGGAACCCTCCCCTTGCTGGCTCCCTGGAAAACTCTATAAGCTGTGGTAATCTATGTTGGGGGTAGTGGTGGTTAGAGTCCTGGTGGGGGAAGGACACTGGATATAAAGTTAAACTGTAAGTCAGCAGATTTCTCTCTGATGGGACATCTAAGGGTCCTTTAACAGGCTCCCCTAAAGGGACACCTCAGACTAATAGAACCACAGATGGTTTTTTTTGGGGTTGAGTTAGGGTCTACATAGTGAATTCCAGGTCATCCTGGGCTAGAACAAGACCCTACCTCAAAAAACAAAACACAAAAAAATTTCTAAACCTGGTATAGTACCAGTACATCTGTAATCAATCCCAGCATTAGGAGGTGGAGGCAGGAGGTTTTTCAGTTCCTTGCTTGACTGTGCTATATAATAGCAAGATCCTGACTGTCAAAAAAAAAAAAAAAAAAAAATCTGGGTGTGGTGCTGTATGCCTTTAATCTTAACACTCAAGAGGCAGAGGTAGGAGAATCACTGTAAGTTTGAGGCCAGCCTGAGACTGCATAGTGAATCCCAGGTCACCTTGGGCTAGAGCAAATCCCTACCTTGGAAATAATAATAGTAATAGTAATAATAGGGTATTGGTCTAATCCAAGGGTCAGCCAACTTTTTTTGTCAGGGAATTTAGTCTCCCAAATAACTATTCCATTCTGCCATTGGCCCTAGACTATATGCAAATTAATAGGTATGATTAATGGGTGTGTGCCAATAAAACTTTATTTAAAAAATTATATCCTGAGGGCTCTAGTTAAACAGCCTCTGTTCTGAACTTTGGTCTTCCAGTCTTTTATTTACTTGCACATAATGAGTTGCAGTGGGCACACCAGGATCTCTTGCCACTGCAGATGAACACCAGATGCTTGCACCACTTTTTGCATATGGCTTATGTGGAATGGCTGGGGAATTGAACCTAGTCCAGCAGGATTTGAAGGCATGTGCTTTAACTGCTGAGCCATCTTCCCTGCCTCTAGTATCCAATCTTTTTTTTTTTTTTTTTTTTTTTTTTGAGGTAGGGTCTTATTCTAGCACAGGCTGACCTGGAACTCTGTAGTTCCAAGCTGGCCTTGAACTCACAGTGATCCTTCCTACCTCTGCCTCCCAAATGCTGGTATTAAAGGTGTATGCCACCATGCCCAGCTTCTAATCTTTTGTGTACATATGCTAGCAAGTTTTTAGCACTAGCCTTATTGTTTATATTCTTACAAATGTTGTATGCATTCTAGTCAAATGTAATGGGATTGTAAGTATACATAAAAATGAAAGCTGAGCCAGGTGTGGTTGTGTATACCTTTAATCCCAGTACTCCAGAGGCAGAGATAGGAGGATCACTGTGAGTTTGAGACCAGCCTGAGACTACATAGTGAATTCCAGGTCAGCCTGGGCTAGAGCGAGACCCCACCTCGAAAAACTACACACACACACACACACACACACACACACACACACACACACAAACCACAGGGCTGAGAGTTGGCTCAATGGTTAAAGGCACTGGCTTGCAAAGGTCTGATGACCCAGGTTCAGTTTCCCAGTACCCACATAAAGCTGGATGCATAAAGTGACATATATGTCTGGAGTTTGTTTGCAGTGGCAAGGAGCCCTGATGTGCCCATTCTCATTCTCTGCAAATAAATAATTATTTGTAAAGCTGGGTGTGGTGTCACATGCCTTTAATCCCAGCACTTGGGAGGCAGAGGTAGGAGGATTACCGTGAGTTCAGAACCAGCCTGAGACTACAGAGTGAATTCCAAGTCAGCCTGGGCTAGAGTGAGACCCTACCTTGAAACTCTCCCCTCAAAAATTTATATTTATTTATTTATTTATATTTATATTTGTAGGACCTGGGTATGGAGGCACACGCCTTTAATTCCAGCACTGGGAAGATTTAGGTAGGAGGATGGCTGTGAGTTCAAGGCCAACCTGAGACTACATTGTGAATTCTAGGTCAGCCTGGGCTACAGCAAGATACTACCTCAAAAAACCAAATAAATAAATAAATAAAATAAAAGACTGAAAAATAAGTAAAAAATAGAAAGCCAGGCATGGTGGTGCACACTTTTAAATCCCAGCACGCTGAAGGCAGAGGTAGGAGGATCTCTGTGAGTTCCAGGTCCTAGGCTAGAGTGAGATCCTACCTCAAAAAATAAATAAATACAAAGGTGAAAAGGCAGCTGGGTGTGATGGCACATGCTTTTAACCCCAGGACTCAAAAGGTGGAGACAGAAGGACCAGGAGTTTAAGGTCTTCCCAGGCTACATACTAAATTATAGGCCAGCCTGAGAGAGAAGAGTTAAAAGGATGGCTAGGGATATAGCTTAGTGGTCGATCCTGTTATGTACAAGGCCCTGGGTTTGATCACCAGCACCACAAGAGATAAAAGGTTTGAGGCAGGCACTGGCACTTGGGAGGCTCATGAGTATAAGGCCAGCATCAGATACATAAGAGTTCTGGGCTATATAGTATGACCCTATCTTAAAAATAAAGAACTAGGCATGGTAGCACGCACCTTTAATCCCAATACTTGGGAGGCAGAGGTAGGAGGATCACCTTGAGCTGGAGACTGCATAGTGAATTCTAGGTCAGCCTGGGTTAGAGCAAGACCCTACCTTGAAAAACCCCAAAAAAAAAAAAGAGGTCTGCAGAGATGGCTTTAGATGTTAAGGCACTGGCCTGTGAAGCCAAAGAACCCAGTTTTTTTTTAAAGTATATTTTATTTATTTATTTGAAAGTGAGAAAGTGGCAGAGAGAGTGTGAATGGGCATGCCAGGGCCTCCAGCCACTGCAAACGAACTCTAGATGCATGTGCCACCTTGTGCATCTGGCTTACGTGGGTCCTGGAGAATTGAACTGGGATCCTTTGGCTTTGTAGGCAAACGCCTTAACCACTAAGCCATTTCTCCAGCCCAAGGACCAAGTTTTGAATCCCAGTACCCATGTAAAACCAGATGCATAAGGTGGTTCACACATCTGGAGTTTGCAGTGGCTAAGGCCCTGGTGCACCAATTTTCTCTCTCTCTCTTTCTCACTCTCACTCATAAATAATGAAATGCAAAGAAAAGAGTCAAGCATGTGGCTCACGCAAGTAAGCTCAGCACTCCGGAAACTGATGCAAAAAGGTTGCTAGCCTGGACTAACAAGAGAAACCCCATCTAAAAGTCCCCAGAATGGAATGGAATGGGCTGAAATAGAGCAGCGGTGAGCACAGGTCTTGTAAGAATAGCTCTATTCAAGAATAAGTAGTTTGGTGGAACTTTTGTTTCTGTTGCGTAAGATTGTGCATGTCTATTTATAGAAACATTTGGAGTACTGAACTGCTGTGGTCAACAGTTTGTAAACCACTGGACTGCACTCACACCCTCTCTTAGTTGTTGGTTTGCATTTGACATGAGGCTAACAGACCCAGACAGCCCAGGTAAGCCCATACGACTGAGGGTTAGGGACCTTCCCAAGGCCACAGCTATCTACCTCCTATGAGAATGAATGGGGCCAAGCGTGGTGGTACACGCCTTTAATCCCAGCACTCTGGAGGCTGCGGTAAGAGGATTGCTATGAGTTCGAGGCCAGCCTGAGACTACTTAGTGAATTCCAGGTCAACCTGGGCTCCAATGAGACCCTTCAAAAAAAAAAAAAGAATGAATGGGTTCCAGCTATGGTGGTACATGCCTTCCTTCCTTCCTTCCTTCCTTCCTTCCTTCCTTCCTTCCTTCCTTCCTTCCTTCCTTCCTCCCTCCTCCCTCCCTCCCTCCCTCCCTCTCTCCCCTCCCTCCCTCCTCTCTCTCTCTCTTTCTTTCTTTCTTCTTTCAGAGAGAGATACAGAAATAGGCAGGTAGAGAGAGAATGGGTGCGCCAGGGCCTCCAGCCACTGCAAACGAACTCCAGTTGTGTGTGCCCCTTGTGCATCTGATTTAGGTGGCTCCTGGAAAATCGAGCCTCGAACCAGGGTCGTTAGGCTTCACAGGCAAGTGTTTAACCGCTAAGCCATGTCTCCAGCCCAGTACATGCCTTTCTTTAATCCTAGCACTCAGGAGGTTAAGGAAGGAGGATCCCTGAGTTCCAGCTCAGCATGGGCTAGAGTGAGACCCTACCTCAAGAGGGGGGGGGGAATGAACTGGCTGGGCGGTACACATCTTTAGTCTCAGCACTCAGGAGGCAGAGGTAGGAGGATATCTGTGAGTTCAAGGCCACCCTGAAACTATATAGTGAGTTCTAGGTCAACGTGGGCTAGAGCAGGATCCAGCAGGGGGTGGTGGTGAAGAATGAGCTGGAGAAGGCCTAAGCTGGGGAAAGTCATGTTTCCCACTGTGGGTGCAGGGGTTGGGGGTTGGGCCTGTGATGAAAGGGGGCTATCTTGGAAGACCAGGACTTCCAGGTACTCAGGGTCTCCATGGAGCCCAGCATGAGGAGTAGTAGAGGTAGTTGGCATTCAGGTGGGGTGGGCAAATCCCTGGCTGAGCCAGCCAGGCTCTGCCCTCCTCTGAATCACATAACCTTCAGTGTTGAGATTGCAGACCCCTTACATCCCTGCCAGGGGTAAGAGGTGGGCTGGTGATAGCGCCCCTTTAGGCTCTGTGTTGCCAGGTTCAAGAAGGCTGGTGGCTGGCTGGGAACTGTTTATTTTGGGCTAACGGCCCTGCTCTGGGGCTATATTTACCTTGCAAAGCTGTGTGCAATCTGATCTGATGTGATCTGAGACTCCACTGGAACCCTGGGAGTCAGCTGCCAGATTCTACAAGGCCCCCCTCCCGGACTTTACTCTCCCTACCCCGGGGAACACATCTCAAGCAGGAAACATCCTGGAAAAAAAGCAGTGACTCTTACGCCTGCACAGAACAGTTTTCATCAGAATCCATGATTTATGCCAACTGCCCCTTCTCACTCAGAGGCGTTTCTTGTATGCAGCCTTGTGACCTTGAACTTGGCCCTGCATGTGGCAATGATACATACAGCCAGCCTGTGTGGCTGGACTTCCAGGAATGGTGGATGAGGGTAACAGGGTTTCTTCTGGAGTTCAGTGGCAGGCCCTTCTGTGGAGAGCAGTCTTCCTCCGGCTCCAGGCCTGTCGGAAGCTGGTTTTGGCGCCCCTGGGCTGGTTATGCCAGGCCGGGTTTTCTTGCCCTGGTGCCTCTTCCGCTTCAGGCTGTGTTTTTCTCTTAACTAAGATTTATTGAACTTCTCCTGTGGCTTACCATGTTCTAAACATGTACACATCAGAACCTCCGTTAACCTTCTTAGTCAGCATGTGAGGGAAGCACACTACGACTTCCATTGTACACAGGTTTTAGAGCGGCTGTGAGTTCAAGTCCCCTCCCCGAGAGCATGGTAACTCCCTTTTTACAGTTGAGCTTACTGCTCTGAATCTGTTTCCTTATTTATAAAGGCATAATGGTTGTGTGTGTGTGTGTGTGTGTGTGTGTGTGTACATGTTGCTAGCAATGGAACCAAGGGCTGCTCACCATACTAGGCAAACTCTCTCTTTCTCTTTTATTTATTTATTTTTGTTTTTTCACTCTAGCCTAGGCTGACCTAGAATTCATTCTGTAGTCTCAGACTCACCGCAATCCTCCATCAGCCTCCCAAGTGCTGGGATTAAAGGCATGTTCCACCCACCCAGCTAGGCAAGCTTTTAAGCTATGTCCTCAACCTGCCCAAAAAATAGTACTAAAAATCATTGATAATTTAAAACTTACATGCTGGGTCTTGTTCAAAGGGCTTTCTGAGCCGGGCATGGTGGCGCACACCTTTAATCTTAGCACTTGGGAGGCAGAGGTAGGAAGATTGCCATGAGTTCGAGGCCACCCTGAGATTACAGAGTGAATTCTAGGTCAGCCTGGGCCTGGGAGTGGGGGAAGGGAGGGGGCTTTATGTTAACTCTGGGTCCTCATAACCATAGTAAGAAAGCCCTCATTTTATAGATGCAAGACCTAGGACACAGAACAGTTGAAATACTTGTCCAAGGTCACCAGCTTTTGTAAGCAGAGTAGCCAGTTTCACCACATCCAGCTGTGTGTTGTGGCTCTGTGTGCTTAAAGCTCTACAGAGAGAGCAACATACCCCACCCCCAGGGTGGCTGGGATGCAGGGGAAGTAACCAGGGGGTGGAATAGGTTGGGAGTTACCTCTATACAGTACACAAGCCCCACCATCACTCCCAGTGCCCAACACACATAGCAGTTCTGGACATTTTCTGGGAGTGGGTAAATGGCTGGTGGACCTGGGACCGCCCAGAGCAGCCTCTCCTGCTTGTCCTTTCTTGGGTTTCAGGTTCCAGGACAGCAGGCCAAAACAGGAAGAGGAAGTGTGGGGGTGGGGAGGTGGCAGGAGGTGCTTTCTGAGGGTGCCCTGCTTTTTCCAATTGTGGGCAGGCCTCGAGCCAGAGACTAGGGTGTCTCAAGGTGTGGCCTGCCCAGTGCCCCATGTCTCTGACCCGAATGCGCTGAGATGCCCAGCTCCCTTGCCCACATAGAACAAGAATTCTCGGGGTTGGCATTAGGCCATTAGTGATCTTTAAAAAATGGTCAAAAACCTCATGGCACTGCCCCAAATTTACATGAACTTGAAATGTTTTATAAACTCCCAGGCTGAAAAGTACATATCCTTGCCATTTGTGGAAATTCTAAGGCAAAAATTGACATGGTCTGAAAAGTCATATGAACATATAAGCCTGGCTCTTTGAACAAGAGGGTACACCCCTTTCCCCATATCTCAAAGGTCAGCTTTCCACTGTGACCCCAATCTCAGCATTCCCTCCTTTACACAGGGAAGGGTCTGGACTAAGGCCCCGCTGCTTGGGTGCGCGAGCTGGTTTGCCATTGGCCTGCTTCACTCCATCCAGCATGAGGGTGGGAACCGTGGAGGAGCTCATGTGGGGATGAGGTGTTTTGGGGTGTTTAAAGCCCACTTTTAGTTAAGTTTAACTGTCCCAGGCAGCAAGTGCTTCATGTGGATTAATCTCAGCCCTCACAACTCCTCTGAGGCATGTATCATTACTCCCAATTTACTGGTGTGGAAACAGGCAAAGAAAGTTGAAGGAATTTGCCAGAGTCATGCAGCCTAATAAAGGGTGCAAAGGGGGGGTTCAAAATCCACAGGCTGGTGGGAAAGGAAGGAACCATCCCCCTTCCTAAGGGTGAGCAGGGCTTAGAGTACATACACCTGGGACCAACATCACAGATACTTTTGTTTTTATTTTTTTATTGACAACTTCTATACTTATATATAAAAAGTGCATGTTATTTCCCTCCCCTCCCCCATTCCCCTTTAGAACTCCAGTCTCCATCATATCCCCTCCCTCTCTCCATTAGTCTCTCTTTTAATTTGATGTCATCAACTTTTACTTCTATTATGAGGGTCTTGCAAAGGTATTGCTAGGCACTGCAAGGTCATGGATATCAAGGCCAGTTTCTGTCTGGACAGTTGCATTGTAAGGAGTCATACCCTTCCTTTGGCTCTTCCATTCTATCCGCCCCCTCTTCCGCAATGGGCCCTGAGCCTTGGAGGGTGTGACAGAGGTGTTTCAGTGTTGGGCACTCCTCCCTCCCTTCTTCTCAGCACTATGTTGCCTTTTGGGTGATCCCAGTGGTCATCGCCATCTGAAAAGAGAAGCTTCTCTAACCAGAAGTGAGAGTAGCATTAATATGTGAATATGAACATTAAGTGTAGTGCTTTCAGGGCAGTTTGGTGGGAATAAAATATACATTTAGTCAGACAAGAGCAGGCTTTATACCCCTAAGGCTCATGACCTCCCCTGCCATAGACTTTTGCTTAGGTTTTTTCAGTACCAGGCCTTCAGTCCAATTATGAAGCAGTTGGTTACCCCATGAGTAGACATGCCACTATTGCACCTGTTCAGTCATTGGGCCTGTATGGCCAAACTTGAATATTCAGTGTCCACTGTTTTCACTACTGATGACTTCTGTCTCCCATATGGCTGCATGCAGTGCAGGTTTTTCCAGCTTTCAGTTGGCTGGTCACAGATACTTAAAAAAATTTTTATTTGAGAGAGCAAGAGAGGGAAAGAGGCAGAGAGAGAGAGAGAATAGGCACACCAGGACCTCCAGCCACTGCAAATGAACTCCAGATGCATGCACCACCTTGTGCAGCTGGCTTACATGGGTCCTGAGGAATCAAATCTGGGTTCTTTGGCTTTGCAGGCAAATGACTTAACCGCTAAGCCATCTCTCCGGCCCTAGGACAAAGTGATATAGGCCTGTGATCTAGTCCTGTTGAAGCAGAGGCAAGAGGATTGCAAGTTCAAGGCTAGCCTGGGCCATAAATTCCTTGATATGGCTTTGCCTCTGTTGCTATCTTGTCTCCCTGTTGCTGTGCTGTTCCTCTAGCCCACATGGACAGACCTGGGCACTGTGCCCATTACCCGCTTCTCCTGGCCCAAATATGATGAGCTGGCTCCTTTTGCATGGGGGTGATGTGCAAGGCCCGGGTGAAAAGAGTGGGTGACAGGCTCATAGCATGCCCCTGATGACCTTAGGCCCTCAGATCTCCAGGATCTGAGGGGCAGCCAGTGTATGAGCCCTGGGGCTGGGGAAGGAAATGGCCTTGAGGCTTGCTGGCTGCCCTGCCAAGATAGGGGCCCCAGGTTGAGCTGCTCTCTTCCTGGAAGCTTCTCTTGGTTCCTTGTCAGTCTGTGCGCTGTTTTCTCAGAATGGACCTGGGTGTGACACGGGAGGGCCCTTACTTCTCCGACCTCTGCTTTACTCCTTGTCCCCAGAGTAGAGCTTGAAGAGAGTTCCTGTTTGGGTGGGAGAGTGTGGAATCAACAAGGATGGTGGTTGGTAATTGACTTTATTTTTATATCATTTATTTGGGTTTTTTGACATAGGGTCTCCTTCTGGCCCAGGCTGACCTGAAATTCACTCTAGTCCCAAACTGGTCTCAAACTCAGAGCCATCCTACCTCTGCCTCCCAGTGCTGAGATTAAATGTGTGGTGGGCCACAAAACCTGGTTTATTTATTTGAGAAAAACACACACAGAGAGAGAATGGCACACCAGGTCCTCCATCCACTGCAAACAAATTCCAGAGGCATGTGTTACCTTGTACAACTGGCTAACATAGGTACAGGGGAATAGAACCTGGGTCTTTAGGTTTAACAGACAAATGCCTTAACCACTAAACTATCTCCCAGCCCTAATTTTTTTTTGGGGGGGGGGGGGTTTCACGCCAGCTCACTATGTAGTCTCAGGGTGGCCTTGAACTCACAGTGATCTTCATACCTCTGCCTCCTGAGTGCTGGGATTAAAGGCATGCATCACCACGCCTGGCTTTTTTTTTTTTTTTTTTTTTTTTTGGGTTTTTCGAGGTAGGGTTTCACTCTGGTCCAGACTGACCTGGAATTAACTATGTAGTCTCAGGGTGGCCTTGAACTCTCAGCAATCCTCCTACCTCTGCCTCCCGAGTGCTGGGATTAAAGGCGTGCGCCACCACGCCCGGCTTTTTTTTTTTTTTTTTTTAATAAAGAGAGAATGCGCATGCCAGGACCTCTAGCCACTTGAAAGGAACTCCAGACACATGTGCCCCCTTGTGTATTTGGCTTACATGGGTCCTGGGGAATTGAACCAGGGTCCTTAGGCTTTGCAGGCAAATGCCTTAACCACTAAGCCATTTCTCCAGCCCCCTTTTTTTTTTTTTGAGGTAAGATCTCACTCTAGCTAGCCCATACTGACCTGGAATTCACTATATAGTCTCAGGGTGGCCTCGAACTCACAGCAGTCCTTCTACCTCTGCTTCCTTAGTGCTGGGATTAAAGACATGTGCCATGATGGCCAGCCTAAAATGTTTAATACATTTAAATTTTTTCTTTTGTAGGTTGGGGATATGTAGCATTTGCCTAGCATGCCCTAGGTTCAATCTCCAGACTTAAAAAAAAAATCTGCTGGGCGTGGTGGTGAACTCTTTTCATCCCAGTACTTGGGAGGCAGAAGTAGGAGGATTGCCTTGAGTTTGAGGCCAGCCTGAGACTATATAGTGAATTCCAGGTCAGCCTGGACTAGAGTGAAACCTTATCTCAAAACAAACAAACAAACAAACAAACAAACAAACAAACAAACAAACAAACAGAGTCTTGGTCAGGTGTGGTGACACATGCCTTCAATCCCAGTGCTTGGGAGAGGCAGAGGTAGGAGAATCACCTTGAGTTTGAGGCCAGTCTGGGACTACAGAGTGAATTCCAGGTCAGCCTGAACTAAAGGAAGACTCCTACCTTGAAAAACTAAAAAAAAAAAAAAATTTACCAGGCTTTAATCCCCAGCACTCAGGAAGCGAAGGTAGAAGGATTGCTGTGAGTTTGAGGCCAGTCTGGGGCTACAGAGTGAGTTCCAGGTCAGATTGTACTAGAGCGAGACCCTACCTCCAAGGGAAAAAAAAATGGGTTGAAGAGATGGCTTAGCAGTTATGGCATTTGCCTATGAAGCCTAATGACCCCGATTTGATTCTCCAGGTCCTATGTAAGGCAGATGCACATGGTGGCACATATGTCTGGAGTTCTGTTTGCAGTGGCTAGAGGCCCTGACGTGCCCATTCTCTCTCTCTTTCCTCCTCTCTCTGTCTCTAATAAATAAATAAAAATAAAATCTTAAAAAAATGTTTTCTATTGCTGGGAATCAAATTCCCCAAAGCCTTATTCATGTTTGGCTAGTACTGTATCACTGAGCCCACACCTAGTACTGTATCACTGAGCCCACACCCCCAGTCCCTAGTGCTTTTGGGGGGTCTGGAGGAAGATAGGGTTTCGTGTAGCCCAGGTTGGCCTCAAACTCACAATGTAGCTGAGGATGGACTTGAACTCCTGATCTTCCTGCCTCTGCCTCCTGAGTGCTGAAATTACAGGCATGTAGCACAATGTCTGCCTTCCTGAGTGCATTCTTATTAAATTTGTGTGTGTGTGTGTGTGTAAATGTATGGGAACTCTTGCCACTGCAAAAGGCCACCAGATGCATGTGTCACTTTTGGTATTTGACTCTATGTGGGTGGCTGGAAAATTAAGTCCAAGCTGGCAGGCTTTGCAAACAAGTACCTTTAACTGCTGAGCCATCTCTTCCAACTGCCATGAGTGCTTTTGTTTTGGTTTTTGTTTTTCTCACGCTAGCTCAGGCTGACCTGGAATTCACTCTGTAGTCTCAGGGTGGCCTCAAACTCATGGCTATCCTCCTACCTCTGCCTCCCGAGTGCTGGGGCTAAAGACATGCACCTCCACGCCCAGTTGACATTCCTATTTTCTAAATTTGATTTGTGGAAGGGGGGCATTTGGGGTATCTTGCCACTGCAAATGGAATGCCAAATGCTTATGCCACTTTTTTTTTTTTTGTTTTTGTTTTGTTTTGAGGTAGGGTCTCACTCTGGTCCAGGCTGACCTGGAATTCACTCTGTAGTCTAAGGGTGGCCTCAAACTCTCGGCAATCCTCCTACCTCTGCCTCCCGAGTGCTGGGATTAAAGGCGTGCGCCACCACGCCCAGCTTATGCCACTTTTTGCATCCAGCTGTGTGAGGGTGGTTGGGGATTTGAACCTGGGCCAAGAGGCTTTGCAAGTAAGTTCCATTAGCCACTGAGCTCCCTCTCCAGTCTGTTAGCTGTTTTCTAGATAGGATGAAGTTAAGTGACTTTCCCAGAGTCACTTAGCTGTGGGCCTTTAAGCTTGTTCACCAGTGGTTTCTGCTACTTTACAATCCAAAGCAAGTGGGCTTTATTTAATGTACTCATTTATTTATTTTTTTAGTTTTTCAAGGTAGGGTTTCACTCTAGCTCTGACCTGGAATTACTCACTATGTAGTTTCAGACTGGCTTTGAACTCATGGTGATCCTCCTACTTCTTCTTTCCAAGAGCTGGGATTAAAGGCATGCCCCACCACATCCAGCTCAATTTACTTTTTAAAAAAAATTTGGGGCTGGAGAGATGGCTTAGCAGTTAAGGCGCCTGCCTCCTAAGCGGTTCCAATCTCCAGGTTCTACATTTAGCCAGATGCAAAGTGACGAAAGGGCGCAATGCCACACTTGACCACAAGGGAGCGCACACATCTGGATTTCATTTGTAGCAGCTGAGAGACTGCTGGTGCGCGCATCTCTATCTGTCTTCCTCTTCCTCTGTCTCTCTCCAAAAAAAAAAAAAAAAATTGGTATGTATGTATATGTGGGTTTTTTGTTTAGGTTTTTCTTTTTGTTAAAGATTTTATTTTTATTTATTTGAGACAGAGAGAGAGGGAGAGAATGGGAACGCCAGGACCTCTAGCCACTGCAAATGAACTCCAGGTGCATGTGTCCCCTTGTGCATCTGGCTTACATGGGACCTGGAGAATCAAACCGGGATCCTTTGGCTTCACAGGCAGGTGCCTTAACTGCTAAGCCATGTCTCCAGCCCTTGTTTAGTTTTTTCAAGGTAGGGGCTCATCCAGCCAGGCTGTTCTGGAACTCTGTAGCCAGGCTGCCTTGAACTCACAGTGATCCTTCTACCTCAGCCTCCTGAGTGTTAGGATTAAAGGTGTTTGCCACCATGCCCGCTCATGTGTGTGTTTGTGTGTGGGTGGGTCTAATATGCATATGGAGGTCAGAGGACAACTTCCTAGAGCTGGTCCTAGACCTTGTTTAAGGCAGTCTCGTTCATTGTCCACTGCTGTGTTGTTTGGCTAGCTGGTTTGCAAGCTTCTGGGGAATTCTCCATCTCCACCTTCTACCTTACCATGTCTTCTAGTGTTACAGAAGCCCATCACGGCTTCCAGTTTTTACATGAGGTCTGGGGTTCCAAATTCAGTTCTCAAATAATCCCTCCAGCATCCACAAGTGGGCTTTATTGTTCCCGTTATGTACATGGAGAAATTGAGGCTTAGAGAAACCAAAGGAGAGGTCCAGGATCCCAGAGTCTGCAGGGAGAGAGACAGAGAGGGCGAGGCAGGACTTGAGCATGCTCCTCACGCCACCTGCTCCTCTCCCGCAGGTGGCAATGGTGGAGGTGCAGCTGGATGCTGACCACGACTACCCGCCCGGGCTGCTCATCGTCTTCAGTGCCTGTACCACAGTGCTGGTGGCTGTCCACCTGTTTGCACTCATGATCAGCACCTGCATCCTGCCCAACATCGAGGCCGTGAGCAACGTGCACAACCTCAACTCAGTCAAGGAGTCGCCTCACGAGCGCATGCACCGCCACATCGAGCTGGCCTGGGCCTTCTCCACTGTCATCGGGACACTGCTCTTCTTGGCTGAGGTTGTGCTGCTCTGCTGGGTCAAGTTCTTGCCCCTTAAGAAACAGCCAGGTCAGCCAAGCCCAACCAAGCAGCCGCCTGCTGACAATGCTGCCAGTGTCAACGGTAGCAGTAGTGGAGGCATCACCCCAGGCCAGGCAGCGGCCATTGCTTCCACAGCCATCATGGTCCCATGTGGCCTGGTCTTTATCGTGTTTGCTGTCCACTTCTACCGTTCACTGGTCAGCCATAAGACAGACCGGCAGTTCCAGGAGCTCAACGAACTGGCTGAGTTTGCCCGCTTACAGGACCAGCTGGACCACAGAGGGGACCACCCCCTAACACCTGGCAGCCACTATGCCTAATCTTCACACGGGCCGTTTGGAGCTTTCCCCAGGACTTTGTCCTGCCCCAGTTCCCCAGGACAGCCTGTGCATGGGGCCGGACTTCACAAGGGCAGAGAATGGAAGGAAGAGGCTTCAAAGAAAAGAAATGACTGCACTTTGAGACTATCCTCTAAGAGAATAAGCACTCCCTGTTCTTCCAGCTCGGGGTCCCCCTCCCAGTAGAGGTTGGGGGGGCAGAGTGGGTACAGATGCTCTCTTTGTCCCCACTCCACCCCTGTGCCAGTGCCACCCGGATGCTTCCTGTCCTTTCCATCTCAGCTGCCCTCTCCCCCATTCAGCGCCAAGTGTGCGTGTGTGAACACATAAACGTACTCACAAGGGATATGCCTCCTCGTGTGTGTATTTATTGGGCCTAGGCTGCCTGATGCCTTTCTCCTGTGCCCCAGGCAGGTGAGCCTCGAGACAAGGGCGTGGGGAGGAGAACTCAGGGATGACTTTTCCTTGCCATGTTGGGGACGAACCCGTGCGAAGCAGGTATGCTACCACTGAGCTACACCTTCAGCTCAGATTTTTGTTTTGTTTTAGTTTTTGGCTTTTCTAGGTAGGGTCTTGCTCTAGTTCAAGCTGACCAGGAATTCATTCTGTAGTCTTAGGGTGGGCTCGAACTCATAATCCTCCTATCTGCCTCCTGAGTGCTGTGCTGGGATTAAAGGCATGAGCTACCACGCCCAGTTCTTGGTTGTTTTGTTTTTTTGTTTTTTTCAATTTTTTTTTGATTGTTTTGAAGTAGGGTCTCACTCTAGCCCAGGCTGACTTGGAATTCATTATGTAGTCTCAGGGTGTTTGTTTTTATTTGTGTGCAAACAGACAGAGATAAAAGAAACAGAGGGGCTGGAGAGATAGCTTAGCAGTTAAGCACTTGCCTGTGAAGCCTAAGGATCCAGGTTCAAGGTTCGATTCCCCAGTACCCACGTAAGCTAGATGCACAAGGTGGTGCATACATCTGGAGTTCATTTGCAGTGGCTGGAGGCCTTGGTGCACCCATTGCCCCCCCTCCCCCCCCTGTCTCTAATAAGTAAACAAATAAAAATAAAAACTTTTGAAACATTATTTAAAGAAAAGAGAAACAGAATGTGCATTCCAGTCGCTGCAAATACACTCCAGATGCATGTGCCACTTTACATCTGGCTTTATGTGGGCACTGAGGAATCAAACTCAGGTTGTTAGGCTCTGCAGCAAGCACTTTAACCACTGAGCCATCTCTCCAGCCCCGATTAGCAGATATTAACGTGCTGCTCTTAGAAGAAATCCACAGTTAGGTTCCTGTCAACCTCCAATCACATGATTAAGATGTTACCTTGTCTTAGTGTAGTTCTATTGATGAATTGTGGAACATGGAATAGCCAACAGCACTGTCTTCATCCCTAACCGAGCCTAAACGTGTATTCTCTGTGGGACTCACGATAGCCTCGTGTTTAGGAATGCTGGGCAGATGTCTGCTATTACATTTAGGCACTTAGGGATCTTCTTTTGATGGGGGAGGGGTGAGTGGTGGGTTGATACTTGGAATTGAACACAGGGCCTCACATATCTATCACTAAAAATCAACAAAAAGCACAAAAATGCGAAAAACTGTTACTTATTTTATTTTATTATTATTTTTTGGTTTTGCAAGGTAGGGTCTCACTCTGGTCCAGGCTGATCTGCAATTAACTATGTTGTCTCAGGGTGGCCTCGAACTCTTGGCTATCCTCCTACCTCTGCCTCCCGAGTGCTGGGATTAAAGACGTGTGCCACCACACCCGGCTGTTATTTTAGTTGCTGTGACTTACATAACCTGACGTTAACATCAAGGAGCATTTGCTTTGGCTCACAGTTTCTGAGGTTTCGTCTCTCTCCTCTTTGGCTCTGTGTGCTTGGGAAGAATATCCTGGCAGTGGGAGCACGCGGCCGAAGACCTGCACCTCATTGCGGTTAGGAAGCGGCAACCTTCAAATTAGGCCCCATTTCCCACCTCTCTCCACCCCCAACAATGCTCTCCTATGAATCCAAAAAATCCATGGATCGGGTCAGAACCCTGAAGATCTCATTGTTTCTGGAAGCGCACTCACAGGCCCAGAGGGTGCTCTACTAATAACCCAAGCTGTAAATAATGCAGCCAGTTGACAAGATCAGCTCTCCCAAGAGTCTTCCCTCTGCAGATTCTTTTTAAAATTTTTTTTTTTTAATTTTTGATTTTTCAAGTAGGGTCTCTCTCTAGCCCAGGCTGACCTGGGATTCACTAAGTATTCTCAGGGTGGCCTTGAACTCAATGGTGATCCTCCTACCTCTGTCTCCCAAGTGCTGGGCTTAAAGGCGTGCGCCGCCACACCTGGCCTTTCTGCAGATTCTGGCTTTAGAAATGGGAAGATCAGCCGGGCGTGGTGGCGCAGGCCTTTAAGCCCAGCACTTGGGAGGCAGAGGTAGGTGGATCACTGAGTTCAAAGCCACCCTGAGGCTACATAGTGAATTCCAGGTCAGCCTGGGCTAGAGATCAAGGGCACTGGGCCCACCATGCACTGCTACGATGAGTAGGTACCACTATTAACCATGCCACAGTCCCCACCACTCCCTCTTGTGTCATACCACGCCAGCTTCATGTCGTGTTACTTGCCAGGTCCCCATAGGCCCTAGTTTGAGATTCTGTCTCAGAAACCCAATACATAAAAGAATTTTATTTCCTTTGCAATGCTGGGGATTGAACTTGGGGCCTCTTGCATACTAAGCAAGAATCTTCTCTCACTGTGCTATATACCTCAGACCCTATAAAATTGTGAGTGTGCGCGCGCACAGCCTATGTGCACATGACAGAGGCCAGAGGAAGACATCGGGTATCCTCTGTCACTTTCCCACCTCATTTCTCAGAGACAGTCACTGACCCTGAAGCTCCCTGTTTTTCAGTTAGGCCCCAGTGATCCGCCTGTCTCGTTCCCCATCCCCACCCCAAGCACTGGAGTTACAGGCGTGCAGGGCCACACCCAGCCTTTACATGGCTGCTAGGGATTGAACTGAGGTCCTTGTACTTGTGCAACAAGTGCTTCTGCCCACTGAGCCATCTCCCCAGCCCTAAAGTGATCTTTTGTGTTGCTTTTTTTTCAATATTTTATTATTGTTTATTTGAGAGAGAGAGGCAGAGAGAATGGGAATACCAGAGCATCCAGCCACTACAAATGAACTCTAGACATGTGTGCCACCTTTTGCATCTGGCTTACATGGATCCTGGGGCATTGAACTTGCATCCTTTGCCTTTGCAGGCAAGCGCCTTAACCACTAAGCCATCTCTCCAGCCCTGTTTTTTTTTTTTTTGTTTTGTTTTTTGGGTTTATTTTTTTTGGGGGGGGAGGGTGTTTCAAGGTAGGGCCTTACTATACCCAGGCTGGCCTGGAATCCACTGTGATCCTTCTTCCTCTGCCTCCTGAGTGTTGGGATTAAAGGCGTGTGCCACCACATCTAGCTTAAAGTAATCTTAGTAAAAGTAAAAAGTGAAAGTTAGGCAGGCCTAATTGTCTCCCTCAAGTCACTGCACACATATCTACATCTCTACAATGTATACATCAGGACCCCTCTCTTGAGACACACTGAGTAGTTCGGGGAAGTGGCTCTGGACTCAAGAATTACCAGGTTCTTGTAGAATGCAGATAGCCAAGCACCCCCACCCCAGGAGCTTCTGACTCTGGTTGATGTGAGTCTGAAATCTATTTAATTTTTTGACAGTTTCATACATTTATATGATTTATTTTAATCATTTCCATTCCATTGCTTTCTCTTGTCCTTCTCCCACTCTTGCTCCCACGGAACCCCTTCTCTCCAACTAGTCTCCCTCTTTCATTTTTTTTTTTTTTTTTTTATGAGACACAGAGAGAGAATTGGCATGCCAGGGCCTCCAGCCATTGCAATCAAATTCCAAACACGCGCACCACCTCATGCGAAAGTGTGACCTTGCATGCCTGCATCACCTTGTGTGTCTGGCTTACATGGGATCTGGAAGTCAAACGTGGGCCCTTAAGCTTTGCAGGCAAGCGCCTTCACCGCTAAAGCCATTTCTTCAGCCCTGTTTTTATTTGTTTGTGATCCACTGAGTTTAAATAGGGTTGGTTGCACCAGTGCAGGTGAGGGTTTATTTACTGGAACATGGGCAACTGTGACTCCCCTCCCCCAGCAACCGCTATCTCAAGGATAGGGAGGGGCCTCATGAGCCACTCCCCCATTCATTGTGGAGTATTGACAGACCTGATCCAGTACAGGTGACCACAGCTGCTGTGTGTCCATGAGGGCAACAGCTGTGCTGTGTCTGGAAGACGGTCTTTCCCAGCACTCCTCCCCATCCTCCAGCTCACATATTCTCTTCCCTCTCGTCCACTGTATTGCCTGAGCCTTGAGGGGGTCTGAACTCTTTCTAATAAGCACCCCAGGTACTCATACTCAGTCAGCTTCAACAAATACTAGTAAAGAGCCCAGCCTCAGGGATGAGGTGTAGTTCGGTGGTAAAGCACTTGCTCAGTAGGATCGAGACCTTGGATTCCATTCCAAGCACCAAAATGAATAAAGACACAGTCTCAGCTGGGTGTGGTGGCGCACGCCTTTTATCCCAGAATTCAGGAGGCAGAGGTAGGAGGATCACTGTGAGTTTGAGGCCAGTCTGGGACTATAGAGTGAATTCCAGGTCAGCCTGTGCTAGAGTGAGGCCCTACCTTGAAAAAAAAAAAAAAAAAAAAAAGTCTTGGATTCAGCTTTAGTTCCATTTTGGATACAGTATTTAATACATTCACATGGGTCCAAATTCAATAGTGAAAAGTTGCTCACCAATGTTTCAAAGTCTCCCTTTCTCCCCAAATGTGACCATTGTTGCCAATTTACTGTGTTCCCACCTAGTGATATTTTATGCATAAACAAGTTCATTTCCCGCCCCTACCTTTTAAAACAAAATGTGGACTAGACAGATGCTCAGTGGTTAGAGGTATTTGCTTGCAAAGCCTGATGGCCCAAGTTTGATTCCCTAGTACCCTCATAAAGCCAGATGAATGTATCTGGAGCTCATTTGCAGAGACAAGAGGCCCTGGTGCACTCATATTCTTTCTTTCTTCTTTCTTTCTTTCTTTCTTTCTTTCTTTCTTTTTTTTCTTTCTTTCTTTTCTTTTCTTTCTTTCTTTCTCTCTTTCTCTTTCTCTCTCTCTTTTTTGAGAAAGGGTTTCACTCTAGCCCAGGCCGACCTGGAATTCGCTATGTAGTCTCAGGGTGGCCTTGAACTCACGACAATCCTCCTACCTCTGCCTCCCCAATGCTAGGATTAAAGGCTTGCGCCACCACGCCCAGTTTTTGATTTGTTTTCTCTTTTCTTTTTATGTATTTAGAGAAAGAGAGAATTGGCGTGCCAGGCCTCAGCCACTGCAATCCAACTCCAGGCGCTTGTGCCACCTAGTGGGCATGTGTGACCTTGCTCTTGCCTCACCTTTTTGCATCTGGTTTATGTGGGATCTGGAGAGAGATTAAACATGGATCCTTAGGCTTCTCAGGCATGCACCTTAACCAATCTCTCCAGCCCTTGTTTGCTATTTAAAAAAATATTTTATTTTTATTTATTTATTTGAGAGATGGAAAGAGGTAGACAGAGAGAGAGAGAATGGGCACGCCAGGGCTTCCAGCCACTGCAAATGAACTCCAAATGCATGTGCCCCCTTATGCATCTGCCTTACGTGGGTCCTGGGGAATTGAACTAAGGTCCTTTGGCTTCACAGGCAAGCACCTCAGCCGCTAAGACATCTCTCCAGCCCCTCTTGTTTGCTTTTTGAGACAGTATGAGTAGCCATCCTGTCCTGGAACTACTACATAGCCCAGGCTAGTCTCCAGTCCACAGTGATCCCCCTGCCTCTGGTGTACTTAGTAGTGCATTTATTGAGCCTTTCACATTGGGGACACTTGCTGAGAGCTCTATAAACATCATGTTTCAAGGCTTTGCTGCAAGTGTGGACTGAGCTGAACATGTCTACATTGTAGCGTGTTTAGCAACATCCTTATCTCTAGATACCAGTGACATTCCTCTCCTTACATTGTGACAACCAGAAGTGTCTCTGTGGGCTGGTGATGTAGCTTGTGGGCAGAGTGGTTGCTTAGCATGCATGAAGCTCTGGGTCTCTCCCGAGCATTGAATAAACCAGGCATGGGAGGAGTGCACATCTGTAATCCCTGTCTCAAAAAACCACCACCAACATCTCCACCAAAGGAGTGTCTCCAAACAACCAAATGTCTAGGGAGCTGGGGTGGAGAGAAGACAAAAATTCCTCCTATCCAGGCATGGTGGCGCAGGCCTTTAATCCCATAGGGAGGCAGAGGTAGGAGGATCGCTGTGAGTTCGAGGCCACCCTGAGACTACATAGTGAATTCCAGGTCAGCATGGATTACAGTGAGACCCTACCTCTCAAAAGAGAGAGAGAGAGAGAGAGAGAGAGAGAGAGAGAGAGAGAGAGAAAGGAGGCCCTGGGCACGGGAGCTGGGCATCCATAACCTTTAATGCTTCCAGGGGGTTCCTATGTTAGGCTGAGAAAGTGGGGCCCACTTTAGTATCAAACCTTGGAGGCCACTGTGGCAGGATGTAGTCTAGCTCTCCTCTTTGGACTGGCTCAGAGGTAGAAGACCTGAAGTCACCTCCCCACTCCCTTACCCCCTGGGAAATCTGATGTCCCACCTTCCCAGCCCCTCTGATACTACAGGTCCTGAGCTAAGGCCACCAGGTTGTTCTTTATTCTCATGTGCTCTGATCTGATATAAAGTCACAGGACTAAAGTGTTAACAAGTGAGCACCCGAAGCCAGCCAGGGAGAGAAGCAGTGAACTACCTAGTGTCTGCAGGAGTGCGGTGCCCGCTGAGGGAGCCAAGGGTGTGCCCAGAGGTGCTGCTCGCCCCTCCCGCAGGAGCCACAGAGGTCTTAGCAGCTGGGTGACAAGAGCTTGAGTTTCTCCAGAGCCGTGATGCTCTCTGCAGGGAAGAGGATGACGGTGGAGCTGGCATTGCACAAACGCTTACACCCGACCCAGGAGAGCTGTGCTTTTGAAAGGACAGGCCACCTGCCTCCAATTAAGTGCCCACCCCAACATGCAAATGGGAAGACCTGGGCAGGACTGGCTATGCTTGGTATTTAGAGGTTCCAAAAGGGAGTAATCCAGAAGGAAAAGTTGGACCACAGGAGACAAGAAACCTGCCTCTCTTGACCAGCCCTTTGGACACCAGAAGATGGGCATTGCTTGGAGCGCCCCATCAGAGGTGGCAGGCACACGTGCCTCCTCACCTAGCGTCACTCTCCTTCTTCTTCCTCTGTCTTCTTAATCATGGCCAAGGCTTCCTTCAGCACACCGTCGGGGTCTAGAATCTCAATCTGTAGGGAAGCAGGATAGGAGACCCAAGCTGACTTTTGGGGGGAGGCCCTGCTTGAAAACAAGACCTTATCTGCTCCCTGGCTTGGGGATGCTGGTTTCTGGGTGTGGCTGCAGGCCCCTTGGAGGGTGACCCACCTTAGGAATGGGGAACTTGGTGGGCTCAGGGGCTTCATCACGTCCAAAATCGATCATGGTGCCACACTTGGGCACGTCATCCACCCAGAAGCCTTTAAACAGCTGGCCATGATCCAGGTGGAAGAAACGCCCGTGCCCGTTCTTCATGCCTCTTTTCCAGTCGCCCTCATATCGGTTCCTGTTCTCTGGGGAAAGGACAAGACAGGGCATCGTGGGTGCTGGACACTTGAAAGCAGCCAGAGCTACTAGGCTGACAAGTGCGTGCAGCCAGCAGGATTGTTCTTGAACACTTACAAGTCGCTGTCGGGCTCGATGCAAAGCAACATACAAAAATAAGCAACATTTAACCTCATCCACCACAGGGGATTTATTTTATGTTTCTGGTCTGGAGATAGAACTGAGGGCATGCACCTGCTAAACGCACTAAGTTAAGCCACTGAGCTATAACTACAACTTGAGCTTTGATGTTTTTGTTTTGTTTTAGTGTTGGGGTTGGAACCCAGGGTCTTGGGCAAAAGAAGCATGTGCTCTACCATTGAGCCAGCCATAGTCCTTGAGGTGGGTTTTTTTTTTTTTTTTTTTGGTCTATTGAGGTAGGGTCTTGCTCTAGCTCAGGCTGACCTGGAATTCTCTGTGTAGTCTTAGGCTGGCCTTGAACTCAAGGCACTCCTTCTACCTCTGCCTCCCAAGTGCTGGGATTAAAGGCATGTGCCACCACGCTTGGCTATCCCTGAGTTTTAGTTTTTATTTTTAAAAATTTATTTTATTTTATTATTATTTTTTCCGAGGTGGGTCTCAGTCTGGTCCAGGCTGGCCTGGAATTCACTCTGTAGTCTCAGGGTGGCCTTGAACTCACGGCGATCCTCCTACCTCTGCTTCCCGAGTACTGGGATTAAAGGCGTATGTCACCACGCCCGGCTTTTAGTTTTTATTTTTATTTTTTCGAGGTAAGGTCTCCCGCTAGCCCAGGCTGACCTGGAATTTACTATGTATTCTCAGGCTGGTCTCTAACTCGCGGCAATCCTCCTACCTCTGCCTCCTGAGTATTTTAATTTTTTTAAGACAGCGTCTCTTGTGGCCCACGCTGGCCTCTAACTTGCTATGTAGCTGAGAATGACCTTGAGGCTGACTCCTAATCCTTTTACATCCACCAGCACCATTGCTGGGGATTGAACTCAGGGCTTTGTGGATGCGCCATAGGCGCTCTACCCACTGCATTACATCCCTGAGTTTTGTTTTTGGAGACAGGATCTTTGTAGCCCAGGATGTCCTCAAAGGCCAGCAGCAACTTGTGCTTCAGCTTAACAGGCTTATTTGTTAAGGTGCTCTTCGCGGATGCTCACAGAAGGCAGGTAGCAGAGCTGAGGGTGTGGGGGACAAGACAGATGGACAGACAGTGTCCCAGCTTGTCTGAATCTCACTGGAGGTAGGGATCCTACATTTTCAGCTGCAGGAAGATACTGGTCTAGCGTGGCAAAGCCAGGTGCGGTCAGCAGGGGGTCAGTGGTCTGCCAGGATGGGCGGGGCTCAAAGGTGTGGGGTCGGGGTTGGGGGGGACGCAGACTCACTCAGGCGCAGCATGCCCTTCCCTTCAGGCTTGTCGTTCCACCACTGGCCTTCGTAGATGTCTCCGTTGCTGTAGTACATGCGGCCCCAACCGCAGCGCTGATTGCCACACCACTCACCTTCATAATAGTGCTTGGGGTCGAAAAACTGAATCCCGTATCCCTGAAAACAGGAAGGTGTCCCTGTGCACCGCGCCCCGCCACTTCCCAGGTACCCAAGTGGCACCTGAGCATCCTCCCACTGCCCACCTCCCTCCGGGCAGAGCAGAGCAGCGGAGTCCGAATGAAGTCGAGCCTGGATTTCTGCCCCTCTGCCTCCTGCAGCCCGCTGGCCTCTCCCTCCTCTCTGTTCCTGGTCCCTCTCGCCCCACCCGCGTGGGCCCCCTCCTAACCCAGCCACCAGCATCCGATCACCCAACCCAGCTGATTTGACCCTGTTACAGTCAGCGGCCTCTGAGCATCATAAAAAGTGACAGCTCTCTCCCTAGAAACCTCAGTGTCCGACCACAGGGAAGCAGGCACTGCCAGAGCTCACACTCAGCAGAGGTGGTTGGGTGAAACACCCCAGGTGTGCGCTCCAGTACCTGGATTTCTCCACGTTATCCGGAAGGTTCTTCATAACTCTCTTCCCTCCCTTCTGCCCGCCCAGGGCAGGCAAGTCCTGCCATTTGACATCTTCCCTCGTTCTACCTGCCTGACTAGCCGCTAGTTCTGTCCACCCCCTTGCCTCCTGCAAGAAGCCTGCCCCCTATCTCGAGGCTGGACTTCACAACCCTCCTGTCAGAACTACCCTGGAAGAGCACTCGTGCAACACCCTGTTTTATGCAAACAGACTCTGCGATATGCTCAGGCTGTGTGCTCCTAGGCTATGTACTTCACCTCTCTGCGCTTGTTTCCTCATTAGTAAAACGGGACGGTGATGCTATAAGCCACTGTAACAGCTAATTCAAGGACCACACGCAGGTTCCAGGCTCACAACGGTAACTGGTGTTCATGGCTTACACTGAGTAACCTGAGGGAATCTGCCTGCAGTCTGGGTGTCTGTGGGCTGAGGACTTGCCCCTGGCTGCTTTCTTCCTCCATGTTTTTGTTTTGTTTCTTTACTTATTTATTTAAAGGGTCCACATTCTATTTTTATTTATTTGATTTTTTTTTTTTTTGAGGTAGGGTTTCACTCTAGCCCAGGCTGACTGGAATTCACTAAGTAGTCTCAGAGTGGCTTTGAATTCGATGTGATTCTCCTACCTCTGCCTCCTGAGTGCTGGGATTAAAGGCGTGCGACACCACGCCCAGCTGAATTTTTACATTTTAAATACTTTTTGTATGTGGTGGTTGAATCCTGGGCCTTATGCATGCTAGACAAGCACTGGACCACTGAGACCCAGCTCCAGCCTTCAATCTTTAATTTACTATATGTATGTGTGTGTGTGTGTGTGTGTTCATGTATGTGAGTGTGAGCATGCACCATGTGGAAGTCAGAGGACAGCTCTGAGGACAGCCGTCAGCTGCCTACCTCATGCTGTTTACGCTGGCCTACCCAAGCTTCCCTTCCACCATCTCACTTGTCAGTGTGCTGAGCTATTATTATTATTTTTTGGTTTTGGTTTTGGTTTTGGTTTTTCGTAGTGTTTCACTCTAGCCCAGGCTGACCTGGAATTCACTATGTACTCTTAGGGCGGTCTCAAACTCATAGTGATCTTCCTACCTCTGCCTCAGGTGTGCGCCAACATGCCCAGTACTTTCAGCTTTTGACTAGGAGTCTGGGGATCAAACTTGGGGGCCACTGAGTTATCTCCTCAGCCCCCCCCCCTTTTTCCTTTCTTGTCCTATAGCAAAAGGGTGTGCCCTCTAATCTCTTACTCCCTGTTTCCTGACCAGCCAACCCTTCTGAGACAGGATCTCTCTAAGTAGTCCAGGTTGGCCTTAAATTCTGCACTTGACCTTATCCAAAAGGCCAGGAAACCATGGCCTTAAACTCTCCATCCTCTTTTCTCTATTTCCTGGAATTCTGCCACCACACCCTGCTTCCTACTCAGGCCAACAGAAGGGGGATTCTCGGAATGGGGTGCCCGGGGTAAAGAAAGCCAGGAAATGAGGGGGAAGAGGGTGGAGGAGACCTGGATCCCCAAGCCTTCTCCCTCCTTGGAGACGTAGGGTTTAATCGGTTCCTCTCTGGGCCCCCACTCCTCTTAGTTCCTGTTTCCTCAGTTTTGTTCTGAGAAGTCTTGATAATTCTCCCAACCCTTCCTTGTCCCACCCACCCAGCCAGCCACCCTGGCAGCAGCTCCACCTCCTCCTATAGCATGTACTAGAGCATGAGTGAGCATGCTCACACACGTGCGTGTGCACACACACACACACTGGCTCTCAGTCTGCTCACAAATAAGATATGCTGGGAACCACTCACCGATTTCTTATCGTCTTTCCACCAGCCTGAGTAGACCCTCCTGTACTTCCCAGTCTCTGGGTCAGGAAGGCTGAGGGTACCATAGCCATCTCGCTTCCCAAACTTCCAGTCCCCTTCATAGACAGCACCTTTCTTCTTCCAGACCTGTGTTCCTTTCCCTGGTGACACACAAACGGGCTGACACAAAACTGCACACAGGACCACCCTGAGGTTGGAACTCACAAGCCTACCCAGACCTCAGGGACCCTAACCTTGGATGGTTTCTCCAGGGCTTCCTCAGCTCTAGACTCCGCATGTGGGAGAACAGGCAGGGAAGTTCCACGTCTACACACTACCGTTCTCCTGCCTTTTGCCCAGCAGCCAAACTGATATGGCAAACCCTGACTAGAAATCCTCTCCTCTGCCTGGTGCAGTGGCACATACTGCTAACACAAGAGGCTGAGGCAGGGGGATGGGAAGCTCCAGGCCAACCTGGACAACTTGTAGAGACTCTGTATCAAAATAAAGTAAACCGGGCACAGTGGCACACATCTTTAATCCCAGAATTTGGGTAACAGGTAGGAGGATCACTGTGCATTTGAGGCCACTCTGAAACTACAGAGTGAGTTCCAGCTCATCCTGAGACTGCATAGTGGATTCCAGGTCAGCCTGGGCTAGAGTGAAACCCTACCTTGAAAAAAACAAAAAACAAAAACAAACAAACAGACAAAAAAATTAGAAAGGTTGAAAGTAAACAACTTAAGGCTTCACCTTAAGGCCTTGGAAAAAGAAGAACAAGGCAAACCACAAATCAATAGATGGGAAGAAATAATAAAGATTAGGGCAGAAACTAACAAAATAGAAAAACAATACAAAGAATCAATAAAAAGTTGGTTCTTTGAAAGGATAAACAAGATTGATAAATCCTTAGCAAATCTGACCAAAAGAAAGAGACAAGAGACACAAATTAATAAAATTAGAGATGAAAAACAGATACCAAAAGGGGCTGGAGAAATGACTTAGTGGTTAAGGCTCTTGCCTGTAAAGTCAAAGGATCATGGTTCAATTCCATGTAAGCCAGATGCACAAGGTGGCACATGCATCTGGAGTTCTTTTGCAGTGGCTGGAGGCCCTGATGCACCCATTCTCTCATTCTTTCTATCTCTATCTGCCTCTTTCTATCTCTCAAACAAACAAATAAATAATAAAATATTTAAATAATTAAAAAAACAGATACCAAAGAAAATAAGGAAAATAATCATCTCATTAGATGCAGAAAAAGCATTTGACAAAATGCAACATCCCTTCATGATACAAGTCCTAAAGAAACTGGGAATAGAAGGAGCATATCTCAACATAATAAAGGCTATTTATGACAAACCCTCAGCCAACATAATACTAAATGGAAAAAAACTTGAAGCCTTTTCACTAAATCAGGAACAAGACAGTGGTATCCACTGTCCCCATTTATTATTTATTTATTTATTTGTTTGTTTGTTTGTTTGTTTGTTTTTTCAAGGCAGGGTCTCACTCTAGCTCAGGCTGACCTGGAACTCACAATGTACTTTCAGGGTGGCCGCAAACTCATGGTGATCCACCTACCTCTGCCTCCCAAGTGCTGGGATTAAAGGCGTGTGCCACCATGCCTGGCTCCCACTTGTATTTAATATAGCACTGGAGGTCTTAGCCATAGCAATAAGGCAAGAGACATACATACAAGGGATACAAATTGAAAGGAAGAGATCAAATTATCATTATTTGCAGATGATATGCTTCTATACATAAAGGACCCTAAAGACTCTACCAGCAAACTGTTAGAGCTGATAAACACTTGTAGCAATATAGTAGGATACAAAATAAACACACAGAAATCAGTGTAGCCTTCCTATATGCTAACAACACACCGAGGATGAAATCAGAGAATCACTCCCATTCACAATTGCATAAAAAATAATAAAGTACCTTAGAATAAATCTAACCAAGGAAGTGAGGGATCACTACAATAAAAACTTTAAAACACTCAAAGACAGAAATTGCAGAAGACACTAGGAAATGGAAAGATATCCCATGTTCTTGGATTGGAAGAATCAATATTGTGAAAATGCCAGTCTTACCAAAAGCAATCTACACATTTAATGCAATCCCCATCAAAATTCCAATGGCATTCTTCATGGAAATAGAAAAAACAATCCTGAAATAGCCAAAACATTTTTTTTGTTTGTTTGTTTTTTCAAGGTAGGGTCTCACTCTGGTCCTGGCTGACCTGGAATTAACTATGTAGTCTCAGGGTGGCCTTGAACTCATGGCGATCCTCCTACCTCTGCCTCCCGAGTGCTAGGATTAAAGGCGTGCGCCACCACGCCTGGCAGCCAAAACAATTTTGAGCAACAAAAATAAGGCTGGCAGTATCATCACACCCAATCTTAAGCAATATTACAAAGTCATAGTAACATAAACAGCATGGTACTGGCACAAAGACAGATACGTAGACTAATGGAACAGAATAGAGCACCCAGAGGTAAATCCAGGCAGCTAGAGCCATCTGATTTTCGACAAAAATGCCAAAAATATTCATTGGAGAAAAGACAGCCTCTTCAACAAATGGTGCTGGGAAAACGATATGTATCTGTAGAAGGATGAAAATAGATCCTTATCTCTTTCCATGCCCAAGAATCAAGTCCAAATGGATGAAAGACCTTAATATTAGACCTGAAGCTCTGAAACGGCTAGAGGAAAAAGGAAAGAGGAAATCCTTCAACATGTTGGTATAGGCAAAGACTTTCTGAATATAACCCCAGTGGCTCAGGAAATAAAGCCACTGATCAAGCGCTGGGACCTCGGGACCTCATGAAATTGCAAAACTTTTGTACAACAAAGGACACTGTGAATAGAGCAAAGAGGGAACCTACAGAATGGGAGAAAGTCTTTTCCAGCTGTACATCTGACAGAGGACTAATATCCAGAATATTTAAAACACTCAAAAAACTAAAAAATAAGAAATCAAACAACCCAATTACAAAATGCGCTAGGGAACTAAATAGAGTTTTCAAAAGAAGAAATACAGATGGCATATATAAACATCTGAAAAAATGTTCTGCATCCTTAGCCATCAGGGAAATGAAAATTAAAACTCCTTTGAGATTCCATCTTACTCATGTCAGAGTGGCTACTATCAAGAAAACAAATGACAATAAATGCTGGCAAGGATGCAGAAACAGAGAAACCCTTCTACACTGTTGGTGGGAATGCAATCTGGTCCGGCTTTTGTGAAAGTCAGTGTGGAGGTTCCTGAGGCAGCTAAAAACAGATTAACCATATAACCCAGCTATACCATTCCAAGGCATATATCCTAAGGACTCATCTCACTACCTTAGAGATACTTGCTCAACTATGTTTATTGCCGCTCTACTCACAGTAGCTAGAAAATGGAACCAGCCTAGATGTCCCTCAACTGATGAATGGATAATGAAAATCTGGCACATTTATATAATGGAGTTCTCTACTCAGTGGTAAAGAAATAGGAAATTATGAAATTTGCAGTAAAATGGATGGATCTGGAAAGGATTATACTTAGTGAGGTAACCCAGGCCCAGAAAGCCAAATGTCACATGTTCTCTCTCATATGTAGATCCTAGCTATAAATGATTAGACTTCTATGTGAGTTGGAATAAAACTCAGAAGCAGAAGCCAGTAAGCTAGAAAGGGGATGTAAAGGGAATAGAAAAGGAGGGAGGGGGTACTTAATAGGATGGTATTGTATATATGTAAGTAGAAGAACAGATTAATGGGTGTGGAAAGGCCTAAGTGAGGTCAGGAGAAGAGACTGAGCAAAGGAAAGGTGGGGGAGGGCTAATCAAAATCCAAGAGGATATGAATAAGTTGTATGGAAACCTACTTTTTTTTTTTTTTTTTTTTTTTTTGGTTTTTCGAGTTAGGGTCTCGCTCTAGCCCAGGCTGGGAAACCTACTTTTTGAGACAGTGGAACACCTAGGAGCCATAGATTGTTGCTAGAAAATTTTCAGTGCCAGGGATGGAATACCTTCTAGTGAGTTGTTGGTCAGGGAGGTCCTGATGCCCCCAAAACATTAAAGGCCATTGCTGAGGCTCTTGGTTTCCTACCAGGGATAGATGGTAAGACCCTATTGCTAAAGACTACACATACTTGGGTTCCAAGGTCACTGAGAAATTCTTCCCTATAGACCAGCTGACAGAAAGCTGAAAAAAGCTACACTGCATGCAGTTCAAGGGGGAGAGAGAGAAATCACCAGTTGAAATACTCAACAGTGGACACTGCAAGCCATCTGGCCAGCCAGGCCAAATGAGCCAATGGGTACAATAGTGGCATGTCTGTTATGGGGGAAACCAACTGCTCTCTAATTGGACTGTAGGTCTGCTCCATGGGAGGAAATACATGCCTGATCCTGAAAACTGGGGACAGAGGTAGTCATGAGCTCTAGAGGTGTAACATCTGCTGGTGTCTTGCTGAATGTATATACTGAGCTCACCAAACTGCCCAGTAAACACTTCTCTTAATGCCCATAGGCATATATTAATGCTACTGTCACTTTTGGTTAGAGAAGCTTCTCTTTTTTGGATGATAGGACCTCAGGAAATTACAAAGCTTTTGTACAGCAAAGGACATTATGAATAGAGCAAAGAGGCAACCTACAGAATGGGAGAAAATCTTTGCCTGCTATACATCTAATAGAGGATTAATATCTAGGAGATACAAAGAACTCAGAAAACTAAATAATAAGAAATCAAATAACCCAATTAAAAAATGGCCCATATGAGAAAGAACATGTGACATTTGGCTTTCTGGGCCTAGGTTACCTCACTAAGTATAATCCTTTCCAGATCCATGAGGATATAAACAAGTCATATGGAAACCTACTTTTCTGGACAATGGAACACTCAGAAGCCATAGATTGTTACTAGAAAATTTTCAATGCCAGTGATGGGATACCTTCCAGTGAGTTGCTAGCCAGGGAGGTCACAGATACCCCCAAAACATTATAGGCCATTGCCGAGGCCCTTGGTTTCCCACCAGGAATAGATGGGAAGATCCTATTGCTGAAGACCACATACTTGGGTGGCAAGTTCACTGAGAAAAGATGCTGGAGCTGAGCTGAAAGCCTCCTCCATGAGGACCAGCCGGCAGAAAGTTGGAAAAAGCTACACTGCATGCAGTTCAATGGGAGAGAAAAAACACCAGTGAAGGTACTCAACAGTGAACACTGCAAGCTTTAAATTTGGCCAGCCAGGCCAAATGAGCCAATGGGTGTAATAGTGGCATGTCTGTTATGGGGGAAACCAACTGCTTTCTAATTGGACTGGAGGCCCGCTCCATGGGAGGGAACACATCCCTGATACTGAAAACGTATGACAGGGGTAGTCATGAGCCGTAAGGGTGTAATGTCTGCTGGAGTCTCACTAAATGTATATACTATGCTCACCAACCTGCCCAGTAAGCACTTCTCTTAACGTCCACACCCATATATTAATGTTACTCTCACTTTTGGTTAGAGAAGCTTTTCAGATGGTGGCGACCTTGGGATGACTCAGAAGGCATCATGGTGCTGAGAAGAAGGGACAGAGGAGTGCTCAGCACTAAAACATCTCAAACACACCTTCCAAGGCTCAGTGTCCATTGCAGAAGAGGTGGCAGAAAGAATGTAAGAGCCAAAAGAAGGGTACGACTCCTTACAACGTGCTCCTCCAGACACAAAATGGCCTGGATATCCATGACCTCATAGTGCCTGACACTACCTACAGAAGACCATCATAATAGGAGGAAAAGATCTTGACATAAAACTGAAAAGAGAGACTGATTGAGAGGGGGAGGAGATATGATGGAGAGTGAAGTTTCAAAGGGGAAAGTGGGGGGAGGGAGGGAAGTACCATGGGTGATTGTCTGCCATTAAAGAAGTTGTCAATAAAAATAAAAGAAAAAATTTTTTTAAAAAGAAAAAAAGAAAAAAAATTAAGTTAATGAAAAAAAGGGGGGGGCATAGCCAGGTGTGGTGGCACACACCTTTAATCCCAGCACTCGGGAGGCTACCCTGCAACTGCTAGTAAGTTCCAGATCAGCCTGACTAGAGTGAAACCCTACGTCAAAAAAAAACAAAAAAAAAACAAAACAAAAAAAAAAAAAAAAAAAAAGGGCCTTGAGCTGAGCGTGATGGTACACATACTCAGGAGACAGAGGTAGGAGGAATGCCAAGAGTTCAAGGCCACCCCGTGACTACATAGTGAGTTTCAGGTCAGCCTGAGCTAGAGTGAGACCCTACCTTCAAAACATAAACTGAAAAAAAAATTATGGATCTATATAGAGAGTTCTCAAAAGAAGAAATACAGATGGCATATAAACATGTAAAAAAAAAAAAAGGTCTACATCCTTAATGGAAATTAAGACTACTTTGAGATTCCATCTCACTCCTATCAGAATGGCCATTATCAAGAAATCAAATGATAATCAATGCTGGTGAGGATGAGGAACCCTTCTACACTGTTGGTGGGAATGTAATCTGGTCCAGCCATAGTGGAAATCAGGAGGTTCCTGAGACAGCTAAAAATAGATTTACCATATGAATCAGCTGTATCACTCCTAGGCATATATCTAAGGACTTGTCTCACTAGCTTAGAGATATTTGCACGATCATGATTACTGTCGCTCTATTCACAATAGCTAGGAAATGGAACCAGCCTAGATGTCCCTCAACTGATGAGTAGATAATGAAGATGTGGCACATTTATGCAATGGAGTTCTACTCAATGGTAAAAAAATGAAATGATGAAATTTGCAGAAAAATGGATGGATCTGGAAAGGATTATACTTAGTGAGGTAACACAGGCCCAGAAAGCTAAGAGCCTCATGTTCTCTCTCATATGTAGCTACAAATGTTTGGACTTGTATGTGAGTTGGAATAAAACTCAGTAGTGGAGGCCAGTAAGCTAGAAAAGGGCTATAAGGAAGGGAGGAAAGGGGAGGACTTAAGGGGATGGCATTGTATATATGTAAGTAGAAGAACAGATTACTGGGGGCATGGAAAGGCCTAAATGAGGTCAGAGGCAGAGATTGAGTAAAGGTAGGGTGGGGGAAGGATTAATCAAAATCTGAGAGGGTATGAATAAGTCATATGGAAACCTACTTTTATGGACAGTGGCACACCCAGAAGCCATAAATAGTTACTAGAAAAATTTCAGTGCCTGGGATGAGATACCTTCCAGTGAGTTATTGGCAAGGGAGTTCCCTGATGCCCCCAAAACACTACAGGCCATGGCTGAGGCTCTTGGCTTCCCACTAGGAATAGATGGTAAGACCCTACTGCTGAAGACTCCAACATGCTTGGGCTGCGAGGTCACTGAGAAATCCTGCTGGAGCTGAGCTGAAAGCCCCCTCCATGTAGACAAGCTGACAGAAAGCTTGAAAAAGCTACATTGCATGTAGTTCCATGGGAGAGACAGAAGTCATCAGTGGAGATAAACAACAGTGGACACTGCAAGCCTTAAGTTGGGCCAGCCAGGCCAAATGAGCCAGTGTGGGTGCAATAGTGGCGTGTCTGTTATGGGGGAAACCAACAGCTCTCTAATTGGACGGCAGGCCCGCTCCACAGGAGAGAATACATACCTGATACTGAAAACCTATGATGGGGGAAATCATGAGCCCTAGGGGTGTAATGTCTGCTGGTGTCTGGCTAAATGCATATATTATGCTCACCAAACTGCTCAGTAAGCACTTCTCTTAATGTCCACACCCATATATTAATGCTACTCTCACTTTTGGTTAGAGAAGCTTCTCTTTTCCAGCTGGCAGTGACTTCTGGGATGACTCAGAAGGCACCATAGTGCTGAGAAGAAGTGACAGAGGAATGCTCAGCCCTGAAACATCTCTAACACACCTACCAAGGCTCAGGGTCCAGTGTGCAAGAGGTGACAGGAAGAATGTAAGAGCCAAAGGAAGGGTAGGACTCCTTACAATGCAACTGTCCAGACACAAAATGGCCTGATATCCATGACCAGTTGTCAATAAAAATAATCAGAAAAATTTTCTATAATTAAAAAAAGAAAAAATAATAAAAAATGAAAAAAGAATTGCCAGTTTGAGTTACTGACTTTAAAAAAAGCACTTAGGGCTGGCTAGATGGCAACTGTTAAGGTTCCAGATCAGCCTGACTAGAGTAAAACACCTGTTCGTTCTAAAAAAAAAAAAAACAAAACAAAACAAAAAAAAAATGCAAAAGAAAAAAAAATGCACTTGAGCTGAAGCGTGATGGGTCACATTCCTTCAGGTGGCAGAGGCTGGAGGCATGCCATTCTCTCAAGGCCAAATAAAAAAATAAAAAGTGATTTCAGGTCAGCCTGGAGAGATGAGTGAGACCTACCAAAACATAAACTGAAAAAAAAAATTATGGATCTATATAGAGAGTTCTCAAAAGAAGAAATACAGATGGCATATAAACATGTAAAAAAAAAAGGCTAAAAGCCCTGGCATGGAAATTAAGACTACTTTGAGATTCCTCTCACTCCTATCAGAATGGCCATTATAAAAATCAAATGATAATCAATGCTGGTGAGGAAAGGAACCCTTTAATACACTGTTGGTTTGTGATTGGAATCTGGTCCAGCCATAGTGGAAATCAGACCTAAATATGAGACAGCTAAAAATTGATTTTATTTATATGAATCAGCTGTTCTCACTCTAACATATATCTAAGGACTTGTCTCACTAGCTTAATAGATATTTGCAGATGCTCTTACTGTCGCTCTATTCACAATAGCTTAGGAAATGGAATTCAGCCTAGATGTCCCTCAACTGATAGTAGATAATGAAGATGGGCACATTTATTTTTGGAGTTCTACTAAATGGTAAAAGAAAAATGAAATGATGAAATTTGCAGAAAAATGGATGGATGGGAGGAAAGGATTATACTTAGTGAAAGTAACACAGGCCCAGAAAGCTAAGCCTGTCATGTTTTCCATCTCATAAAGTAGATGCACAAATGTTTGGACTTGTATGTGAGTTGTGAATAAAACTCAGTAGTGGAGGCCAGTAAGCTAGAAAATAAATAAGGAAGGGAGGAAAGGGGGACTTAAGGGGATGGCATTGTATATATGTAAGTAGAAGAACAGATTACTGGGGGCATGGAAAGGCCTAAATGAGGTCAGGGGAAAGAGATTGAGTAAAGGAAGGGTTTCTGAGGATTAATCAAAATCTGAGAGGGTATGAATAAGTCATATGGAAACCTACTTTTTTATGGACAGTGGTGCATCCAGAAGCCATAAATTGTTACTAGAAAATTTTCAGTGCCAGGGATGGATACCTTCCAGTGAGTTATTGGCAAGGGAGTTCCCTGATGCCCCCAAAACATTACAGGCCATTGCTGAGGCTCTTTGTTTCCCACCAGGAATAGATGGTAAGACCCTACTGCTGAAGACTCCAACATGCTTGGGCTGTAAGGTCACTGAGAAATCTTGAAAATTTAGCTGAGCTGAAAGCCCCTCCATGTAGACCAGCTGACAGAAAGCTTGAAAAAGCTATGTTGCATGCAGTTCCATGGAGAGAGAGAAGTCATCAGTGGAGATAAACAACAGTGGACACTGCAAGCCTTAAGTTTGGCCAGCCAGGCCAAATGAGCCAGTGTGGTGCAATAGTGGCATGTCTGTTATGGGGAAACCAACAGCTCTCTAATTGGACTGGAGGCCTGCTCCACAGGAGGGAATACATCTCTGATACTGAAAACCTATGATGGGGGGTAGTCATGAGCCCTAGGGGTGTAATGTCTTGCTGGTGTCTGGCTAAATGCATATATTATGCTCACCAAACTGCTCAGTAAGCACTTCTCTTAATGTTCATACCCATATATTAATGCTACTCTCACTTTTGGTTAGAGAAGCTGTCTCTTTTCAGATGGCAGTGACCTCTGGGATGACTCAGAAGGCACCATAGTGCTGAGAAGAAGTGACAGAGGAATGCTCAGCCCTGAAACATCTCTAACACACCTACCAAGGCTCAGGGTCCAGTGTGCAAGAGGTGACAGGAAGAATGTAAGAGCCAAAGGAAGGGTAGGACTCCTTACAATGCAACTGTCCAGACACAAAATGACCCGGATATCCATGACCTCATAGTGCCTGGCACTACCTACACAAGACCATCATAATAGGAGGAAAAGATGATGACATCAAAATAAAACAGAGATTGAGAGCAAGAGGGGATATGATAGTGAATGGAGTTGTGAAGGGTCACTGGGGAGAACTTATATGCATTATTGTCTGTCAATTAAAAAATTAAAAAGAAAGGAAAAAGAGGCACTAGCCTAGGTATGAACTTGGGTTCCATTTACTGTCCTGAAAAAAATAAAGAAAAAAGAAAAGGCTGGATGTGGTGGCATATGCCTTTAATCTCAGCACTTGAGAGGCAGATGTAGGAGGATCACCTTGAGTTCAAGGCCACCCTGAGACTACATAGTGAATTCTAAGTCAGCCTGGGCTAGAGCAAGACCTTACCTTGAAAAACAAAACAAGGGCTGGGGAAATGGCTTTTCCAAGTGAGATCTCTTTTTCCTCTGAGCCTTTAAGGATCCTGGTTTGATTCCCTCAAAACAAAAATAACAAACCTAGGGGCACATGCCTCTGGAGTTTGTTGCATCCCAGGCCCTGGAGATGCCCATTCTCTCTTTCCTCCCTGAGATGTGGAGTGTTTCTCAAACACAATAATTAAAGAAAAAAAAAGAATGAATGATGGCAAAAGAACTGCAATTTGTGACAATATGGATGAACCTGAATGACAAATGCATAAGTGAGATAAACCTACTCTGAAAGACAAATAATTTATGTTGTCAGCCTTGCCTGCACTGCCCTCCGGTGGACACATGATGGACCAGGACAGGTTTTAAGCTAAAAGCTCCCCAATGACAGCATAAAATGACTAAGTTCTTTTCTTAGCATTTTATTGACAAGTTGACTCATACAATAAAACAAAATTTAAATTGGGCATGGTGGTGCACACCTTTAATCCCAGCACTTGGGAGGCACAAATAGGAGAATCATTGTGAGTTTGAGGCAAGCCTGAGATTACAGAGTTCCAGGTCAGCCTGGGCTTGAGTGAGACCCTACCTCAAAGAAAAAGAAAAAACAAAACAGAAACCACTTTAGGTATTCTAAACCGAGAAATTAATACAAAGGATGGAAGAGCTGAGTCCATACAGGAGACTGTGGAGGCTACCGAGTGAATTTTAGGTCAGTCTGGGGTAAAACAAAATCCTACCTTGAAAAACTAAAAAAAAAAAACAAAAACAAGCGTGATGGTGCATGCCTTTAATCCCAGCACTCAGGAGGCAAAGGTAGGAGGATCGTCTTGAGTTTGAGGTCACCCTGAGACTACATGGTGAATTCCAGGTCAGCCTGGCCTAGAGTGAGACCCTACCTTGAAAAACAAAACAACAACAACAAAAAAATTGTAAAATTTTTCATGTCTTCATAGTTAAGCCCAAAATGTTACTATATGATATAGATTTCTTGTTTATTTTGAATTGTTAGCAGATCTTTTGTTCATAGTTTACTCTCTGTAGCCTAGATACACCAAGTAGCACATGCATCTGGAATTTGTTTGCAGGCCTTGGCACACCCATACTGATTCTGTCTCTTTTTCAAATAAATAAAAACAAACAAACAAAAAATAACACAGAAGGTAGGGGCCGGATTCCCTGATAGGTCTTTTGTGTTGTTTGCATTCTTCAGCCCAGGCCATCAGCTGTGGGTTCTCAGCTGCTGAGTCTTGAGGGGAGGCGGAACACACAGAAGCCAGGCTTGGAGAGCAGCATCCACCACGCTAACAAGGTGGGGAAGACAGCATCCACACACGACAAATGATATACCTTCAGCCTCATAATTAGTGGTAGAGCCATTTCACAACTCCAGCATTCTGCCTCCTCTTTGAAGGCTCTGTCCACTGCCCACACTGCCCACAGGACTGCAGAACATGCTCTCCTTTAAATATGTGCTAAACAAAGTGGTACATGTGTTTGTGTGCAGTGGCAGGAGACCCTAGAGGGCCTATACACACTCTCTCTGTGTTTGTCTGTCTCTCAAATAAATAAATAGATAAATAAATAAATAAATAAATAAATAATTAAATAAATAATATTTTAAAAAAATGTTTCTGTCGGGGGTGGAGGAATGGCTTAGCGGTTAAGGCGTAAGCCTGAGGGCCCATCTTGTGACCAGGTCCCAGCAAGCAGTTGAAGCACATGGTGGCACGATGCGCACTAAGAGTTTGTTTGCAGTGGCTTATCCATGGCCCTGGCATGCCCATTCTCTTTCTCTCCCCCCTTTCTTTTTGTCTAATTGGAAAAAAAAAAAAGATTAAAAAAATGTGTGCTGTGGGGCTGGAGAGATGGCTTAGTGGTTAAGGCATTTGCCTGTGAAGCCAAAGGACCCAGGTTCAATTCCCCAGGACATAAGCCAGATATACAAGATGGAGTATGCATCTGAGTTTGTTTACAGTGGCTGAAGTCCCTGGCACATGTGGTCTTTTTAAAAAAAATATATTTTTTTGAGCTGAAGACCAAGGTGCACGCCTTTAATCCCAGCACTTGGGGAGGCAGAGGTGGGAGGATCGCTGAGGAAAAAAACAAGGCCACCCTGAGACACATAGTTAATTTGGTCAGCCTGGACCAGAGTGAGACCCTACCTGTGTGTGTGGTATTAAAAAAAAAAATATATATATATATATATATATAATTTATTTATTTGAGAGAGAGAGAGAGAGAGAGAGAGAGAGAATGGGTGCACCAGGGCCTCCAGCCACTTTAAACAAACTCCAGATGCATGTGCCCCCCCTTGTGTATCTGGCTTACGTGGGTCCTGGAGAATCAAACCGAGATCCTTTGGCTTTGCAGGCAAACGCCTTAACTGCTAAGCCATCTCTCCAGCCCCAGAAGTGTTCTTTCTTTTTCTCTCTATCAGCCTCTTCCTCTCTCTCTCTCTCAAAATAAATAATAAAACAAAAAATTTAAAAATTTGTGCTGTGGGGCTGGAGAGATGGCTTAGGGGTTAAGGCGCCTGCCTCCTAAGCCTAAGAACACTGGTTCCAATCTCCAGGTCCCACGTTTAGCCAGATGCAAAGTGATGCAAGGGCGCAATGCAGCACTTGACCACAAGGGGGCGCATACATCTGGATTTCATTCGCAGCAGCTGAGATGCTGCTGGCGCACCCATCTCTGTCTTCCTCTCCCTCTCTGTCTCTCTCTCCAAAAAAATAATAAAAAATTTTTTAAAAAGTTAAAAAAATTTTGTGCTGTGGAGATGCGAAGGGGAGAGTGAGGGAAAAGGAAATAATCATGCTTTATTGTCTATACTTATGAAAGTTGTCAATAATGTTTTTGTATTTTATATTTATTATTTATTTATTTATTATGTGGGTCCTGGGGAATTGAAACTGGGTCCTTTGGCTTTTCAGGCAAGTGTCAACTGCTAAGCCATTTCTCCAGCCCCAATAAAAGAATTTAAAAAAAAAAAGTGTACTAAGGTGGGCATGGTGGCACATGCTTTTAATCCCAGCACTCAGGAAGCAGAGGTAGGAGGATAATTATGAATCCGAGGCCACCCTGAGACTACATAGTGAATTCCAGGCCAGCCTGGGCTAGCATGAGACCCTACCTCGAAACCAACCCCCCCCATACACACACACAAAAAAAAATGTGTGCTGAAGGCAGATCCTGTGTAGCCAGTGGTCTGATGGGACTCTTGGGGGCGGGGGCGAGTTGGTGCAGAGTCAACGACACAGACTCCGGGAGTCCAGTTGAAGTGAAAATGGACTCATTTATTAAGGGAATGCTTTTTATATCCCCCCGATGTTCCCCATTGGTCCCATGGTGGCTGTCTGTGGTGTTGTCTCTTGCTCAATGGTCCTTCAGCTCCCTGTGATGGTGATGTCATTTGTCACTGGGTATTCAGGCAGGGTTTACTTTGGCACCACACGGAAGCATTTGCACCCGCTTTGTTGTGCACCTGTCACATTTTTAACTGCCACAACCCTGTGTCACATCCTGGATTGGGTCAGCTTTGAAGGACTTGTTGGACAAGGAAGGATTTTTTTTTTCTTTTGGTTTTTCAAGGTAGGGTCTCACTTTAGCCCAAGCTGACCTGGAATTCCCTATGTATTTTCAGGGTGGCCTTGAACTCACAGTGATCCTCCTACCTCTGCCTCCTGAGCACTGGGATTAAAGGTGTGCGCCACCACGCCTGGCTAAGGATGGATTTTTTGAGGGGGTGGTGTATGTGTTTATGGTATGCACGCATTTGTATAATGCTCCAGCATGCATGCACATGCATTTTGGCGCGAGAGTGTGCATGTGCATATAGACACCAGAGAACAACCTCGGGTGTGTCATCCGGAGGAATACTGACTTCCTCCTTTCTGACAGGGTTTCTCCTTGTCCTGGAGCTCACCATTGGGCTAGACCAGCTGGCTAGTAAGCTCTAGAAATCCACTTATCTCCCATCTCCCCCAACACTGAGAATATGAGTGCATACCAACATGCCTGGCCAGCATTTAGGCGGGTGCTGGGGATTGAACTCAGGAACTCAGGTCCTCCCTATTGTCTGACAAGCACTTTACCAACTGAGCCATCTCTTCAGCCTGAGCTTTTTTTTTTTTTTTTTTTTTTTTTTTTTTGAAGTAGGGTCTCACTCTAGCTCAGGCTGACCTGGAATTCACTATGTACTCTCAGGGTGGCCTCGAACTCATGGTGATCCTCCTACCTCAGCCTCCCAAGTGCTGGGATTAAAGGCGTGCGCTACCATGCCTGGCCTTTTTATTTACTTGTGAGAAAGAAAAAGAGAGAAGCAGACAGAGAGAGAGAGAGAGAGAGAGAGTAAATATGGGCCTCCTGCCACTGCACACAAACTCCAGATTCATTCACACTTTGTGCATCTGGTTTTATGTGGGTACTGGCAAATTGAACCGGGGTCATCAGGCTTTGCAAGTAAGTTCCATTAACCTCCGAGCCACCTCACCAGCCTTGTTTTTATTTTTCAAAATTAGTCTCACAGAGGGCTGGAGAGATGGCTTAGTGGTTAAGGTGCTTGCCTGCGAAGCCTAAGGATCCAGGTTTGATTCTCCAGGTCCCACACAAGCCAGATGCACAAGGTGGTGCATGCATCTGGAGTTCGTTTGCAATGGCTAGAGGCCCTGGTACGCCCATTCTCTCCCTCCCCCGTCCTCTCTCTGTCTCTAGTAAATAAATAAATCTTTAAAAAATTAGTCTCATAGAGTCTAGGCTGGCATCATATTTACTGTGTAATGAGAATGACCTTGAACTTCTGATTCTTCTGCCTCAGCTTTCCAAGTGTTGGGATTACAGGCCTAAACCACAGTACCTATTGTTGGAAGGTTTTGCATAGTACTCCCTGCTACACCCAGCCTTCAAGAGAACACTTCAGAAGTTCTCTTTCTTTTAGAATTGTAGGTATGCCCCACCATGTCCCGCTCTTATCTTTATGAATATATATATTATTTCCATTTAACAGGTGCGGAAACAGGCTCAGCATCTAGTAGTGACTCTCTCAAGACTATGAGATGGAACTAGGATTCTGTTAGTCCAGGTTTATGAATTTGTATGCTCTTAACCCAAGAAGGCAGGAGAGAAGAGTGGTAAGACACAGACTGGAGTTACAGGACTGGATTGAGAGGCTCTGCCCGATTTTTTTTCCTTTCTCTTTTGGTTTTCGAAGTAGGGGCTCACTCTAGCTCAGGCTGACCTTGGAATTCACTATGTAGTCTCAGGGTAGCCTCGAACTCACAGTGATCCTCCTACCTCTGCCTCTGGAGTAGAGGAACTAAAGGCATGCACCACCATACACTAGCTCTGTCAGAGTTTTGAATAAATACTTTTTCCCAGTCAGGGTTTACAATGTGTCACCAGAACGCCTTCGCCCCCTGCTGGTCAGACCCGGAGCCCAGTACATCAATTAGTCATGTGGGAACTCCCGCTATTTCTGGGGTAAGGAGGGCATTCCACCTATACCTCCCAGCCCAGACCTTGTGCTCAACCATCTGCAGAACATCAGGGCTGAGTCTGAAGCCCAGAACCTCAACAAGACCGTTTCTGAGGGAGCTGCCCTTTCCTCTTGCCAACCAGCCTCAGGCTTTGCCATTGTCTCAGAGGTGGGCCACCCAGTTTGAGCCCCAACTAGTGTTTTTCTTCTTCAAGGTAGGGTCTCCCTCTAGCCCAGGCAGACCTGGAACTCACTCTGTAGTGATCCTCCTACCTCTACCTCCTGAGTGCTGGGATTAAAGGTGTGTGCCACCATGCCCAGCTAGGTTTTGAAGACCTCTTTGTCCCTTTCTCATCCCAGGACCCTTGCTCAGCTGAAGTCAGGGCTCCAGAAACCCATAGGAAAATCTTGGGCTGCTTTGGCCAGCACTCATCCCCTGGAGGGAACCTTAGGGATACCACTAATGAACTCTGTAAATTTGGTCCCCTCGCCTGCCTACTACCTGTCCCGATAGTGGTCAGCGAAGCTCCCCAGGATCCCGTGCTCACCGTGTTTCATGTTGTCCTTCCATTCGCCCACGTAGTGGTCACCGTTCACAGCATATACTTGGTGCCTCAGTCCATTCTTCTGGGCTCTCCGGTCCCACCCCTTCCACAAGGGCTCGACCTTTTTCGGACTCTTGAAGACTGGCATGTTGTCTGCTTCTGTGGGGCTAGAGAGTGCTGACAAAAGTTAGGGACATCAGGGGCTCAGTGCCCCCTGGTTACCGCCGGGATCCCGGGGGCTTCCTGGGGAGGTGTCTGTCTGAATTTGAGTGCGGGAGGTCATGTGTGTAATGAATGTCCGGGGCAGGTGAGCAGCCCTTGATAGGGATCCTTCCTATCAACCTATCAACTGACCCTGGACTGTCCCCTTCTTCACCTTCTCCTGGGGCCCAGTCTAGGGTGGAATGTGATGGCATAATTGCTTAGGAACCCAGGGTTTATGATGGCGTGAGGAAGAAGCTGTCCCCAGTGTGGGCTGACAGTCACCTACTTCACGACTAGAAGAACCAATCAGAGCAAGTGCTGGCCCAAAGCTTGGCTGAGTCCTGTCACCCCCTGGGCTCTACCTCACCTGTCTGGTGGCTGGGACAGATGACACTCAGGGGCAGTCTCTAAACTGTCCTGATTTTTCAGGACTGAAGGGTTTCCTGAGACCTTGGGTTTTCAGTGCTAAAGATGGGACAGTCCCAGGCAAACCAGGACTGATTAGCCCTCTACATCGGACTTCTGACCTCTGCCTGAGAACCTGCCCCATCCTCTGCTTAGGTTTTCCTACCAGTTCCACCTGGTGGAGCTATAAAGAGACCTCTCTGTCTGTGTCTCTCACTTCAGGATCTTCAGTGTCGACATTCATGTCCACCTGTCTGTCTCTGTGGGGTTTGTCTCAGGACTAATAAAAACAGCCTTGTCCAAATGTGAGGGGTCACCTGTCTCCCCTCAATAACTACAACTATACACTCCATGGATCCTGGGACTACACAAACCCACCTTCATTTAGTCTTTCACCACCTTCACACACGGGTACTGCCAATCAGAATGACGTCAGGGCAGAGCCAGTACCCTAGCATCCACCCACAGGGCCAGCCTCACTGGGACATGCTGAATTTTGGACCTGTGCAGTATGCGGACTCTGCCCTCGCAGAAGGACCCACTCTTGGTTTGTTTCTATACTGTCATGGTTTTAAAATTCTTTTTTTTTTGTCTCACTACATAGCCCAGGCTGACTCCGAACCTCAACGTGATCCTCTTGCCTCTGGCTTCCCAGTGCTGATTACAGGGGTGTGCCACCATGCCCGGCTATTGAAAGTCTTACATTTTCTGAGCAAGGGACCTGTGATTACATCTTGTACTGTGCCCCCTCCCATTTAGGCAGTCTGTCCAGCATATGTCCTTCAATGGATGGATTGTGTGGACATCTCGACTCCTGGGGAGGCTCCAAATGGGACCAGGGAGCCTGGGGAACAGTAGGGAAGGATTTTGCTCATGGGTGAATACTGAGGTTGCCAACTTGCATCTGCATTGTTCTTATGTTTCTCTCTCACTCTGTCTCTCTTGTTTATTTTGTATTTTTAAAAATATTTTTATTTGTTTATGTGAGAGAAAGAAGCAGAGAGAGACAGATAGAGAAAGAGAGAGAGAATGGGCACCCCAGGGCCTCCAGACACTGCAAATGAACTTGAGATGCATGCGCTCCCTTGTGCATCTGGCTTATGTGGGTTCTGGGGAAGAACAGAGGTCCTATGGCTTTGCAGGCAAGTGCCTTAACTGCTAAGTCAACTCTCCAGCCCTCTCTCTTGTCTTTCTTTCTTTCTTTCTTTTTTTTTTTTTTAAGGTAGGGTCTCACTCTAGTCCAGCTGGCCTCAAACTACTCGCAGTGATCCTCCTTCCTCTGACTCCTGAGTTCTGGGATTAAAGGTGTGTGCCACCATACCTGGCTCTTACATGTTTCTCAAGACCTACCTCAATAACATCTTCGCTCTCTGGGAATGGCACCGCTCGGCCTTCCATTCTCCCACCTCCAAACCAAGATCAGGGTCTCCTCAGTATCTGACACATAGGCTCTTAGCCGAGTAGAACAAAGGCATGCTGAAATCCAGCACTTGGGAGTCTGAGCTACAAGAATCACTGTGAGTTTTGAGTCCATCTGGATTACATATCTTGTCTCAAAAAACACCAAAAAAGCCGGGCGTGGTGGCGCACTCCTTTAATCCCAGCACTCGGGAGGCAGAGGTAGGAGGATCACTGTGAGTTCAAGGCCACCCTGAAACTACATAGGGAATCCCAAGTCAGCCTGGGCTAGAGCGAGACCCTACTTCGAAAAACCAAAAAAACAAAAACAAAACAAAACAAAAACCCCCCAAAACAACAAAAAAGCTGGACGTGGTTGCACATGCCTTTAATCCCAGCATTTGGGAGGCAGAGGTAGAAGGATCATCTTCAGTTCAAGGCCACCCTGAGAATACATAGTGAATTCCAAGTTAGCCTGTGCCACAGTGAAACCCTACCTCGAAAAACCAAAACCAAACCAAAACAAACAAAACCCAAAAGCACCAGATATGAAGAAGAGGAAGAGAAGGGAGCCTCACCTTACCTTTCTCTTCTTCTCATCCCTGCATTTTCACCTCCTCTCTATATATCTAAACTAGATGGGGTGTGGGTCACTGCTCTTTGCTCTGGGTTGGAACACTGTCCCCCACAGAGTTACGTCCTGCCCTCAGTAGGGACCTCCAGGAATATGACTGGGCTCTTCGGGTACACCATGCTGATTTACAGATGTTGAGTGAAAGCTAGGAGTGGAAATCGCACTTCCAGGTACCATTGGCTCTAGTATTAGTCATTATATTTAAATTTGCTCACATTTAAAAATGGATATATGTGCCGGGGCTGGTGGTACATGCTTTTAATCCCAGCATCAGGAGCAGAGGTAGGAGGATTGTTGTGAGTTCAAGGCCAGCCTGCAACTACAGAATGAGTTCCTGGTGGCCTGGGTTAGAGTGAGACCCTACCTCAAAAAAAAAAAAAAATCAATGGATATACGGGCTGGAGAGATGGTTCTGAAGTTAAGGCACCTGCAAACCCAAGTTCGATTCCCCACTATCCATGTAATGCCAGATGCACAAAGTAACGCATGTGTCTGGAGTTTGTTTGCAGTTGCCAGAGACCCTGGCATGCCCATTCTCTCTTTCTGTCATAAATACATAAATAAATGATTGAAATATAATAAAATAGATATTTTACTTAAAAATATAAAAAAATGAAGCCGGGCGTGGTGGTGCACGCCTTTAATCCCAGCACTCGGGAGGTAGAGGTAGGAGGATTGCCATGAGTTCAAGGCCAGCCTGAGGCGACATAGTGAATTCCAGGTTAGCCTGAGCTAGAGTGAGACCCTACTTTGAAAAACCAAAAAAAAAAAAAAAATCAAAATTAACACAAAAATGGATACATTTATTTAAAAAGACCTTACATATCTTTATGATGAGAGGAAAGCCAATAGTACTAGGCACTCTAAAGTGAAGATAAACCATAGACTTTTAGCCGGGCGTGGTGGCGCACGCCTTTAATCCCAGCACTCAGGAGGCAGAGGTAGGAGGATCACTGAGAGTTAGAGGCCATCCTGAGACTACATAGTGAATTCCAGGTCAGCCTGAGCCAGAGTGAGACCCTACCTCGAAAAACCAAAAAAAAAAAAGATAAATCATAAGAACCAGGTTCTTAAAGTTCTGGAGAGATGGCTTATTGGTAAAGCTGCTTGCCTGCGAAGCCTAAGAACACAGGTTTGATTCCCCAGAACCCATGTAAGCCAGATGCACATGGTGGTGCATACATCTGGGGTTTGTTTACAGTGGCTGGAAGCCCTGGTGTGCCCATTCTCTCTCTCTCTCTCATAAATAAGTAAATAATAATTAAAAAAAAAAAAAGAGCCAGGCAGGGTGGCGCACAGCTTTATTTCCAGCACAGGAGGAGGCAGAGGTAGGAGGATTGCCATGAGTTTGAGGCCACCCTGAAAAAAAGAACCAGCTTAAGTCTTAACTAAGTAGGATGGTTTATAGTGAGCACACATGAAGATGCCTCAGTAGCTTCAAAGTGACACTTTCTCAAACTGTAAAAGAACCCAGTCTCTGGTAGGGCTGGCACACCACCCAGGGCCCTTGAGCATGCTAGGCAACCACTCTACCACTGAGCTTCCCCTCCAGCGCTGGGCTCTAGTAGCTGTTTTACAGTGTCAAGAGATGCTACAGCATCGTCCACTTACCATAAAGGCCACTTGGCTCACACCTTCCAGAACACTGATTCTGTCTGCTTAATGCAAGGGCTGTGGAAATGAAGACGAAGGCTTGCAAACCTGCTCAGGTTGATTTTTATCCTGAGGAACAATGCAGATCATAGGGGTCGTTGGAGAGCTGCAGATCAGTTCCCAGCTCCAGCCTACCTAAATTCACCTGACTCACCCGCGGCCTCGGCCTCGGCCGGCCGGGGCCGCGGGTCTCAAGTTCAGCCAGCAACTGGTTTTGCGCGCGGTCCTGGTCCTGCGACGTTGCTATGGCAACGCGCGCAAACAAACAAGCAGTGCCCGCCCCTTCCTGCCGAGACCTGGGAGCGGGAAAGTTTAAGTGCAAGCCAAAACACATAGGTTCTTAGTCTGTTTTGTGTTGGTTTTCGTGGTATGGTCTCGCTCTAATCCAGATTGACCTGCAATTCGCGAGGTAGTCTCAGGCTGGCCTCGGGCTCCCATCGACCTTCTTACCTCTGCCTCCCCTCCCCAGTGCTGGGATTAAAGGTTTACACCACCATGCCCGGCTATCTTAATCCCAGCTCTGGGGAGGCTGAAGATGAAGAAGACCTGTGAGTTCCAAGCCAGTCTGGGGCTACAGAGTAAATTCCAGGTCAGCCTGGGCTAGAGTGACACCGTGTCTCTAAAACAATAAACAACAACAACAACAAAATGTTGTTCATTTATTTGAGAGAGAGAATATAAATGGAAATGCTAAGGCCTCTTGCCATTGCAAACGGACTCCAGAGAGATGCATGCATGTGCCACCGTGCTTTCCGTGGGCACTGGGGTATCGAACCAGGCCAGCTGACTTTGTCTTGTTCTTTCAGGATGATTCCAGGATGTTCCTCTAACTGTGGCTCACGGCCAGCACATTGAATAGAAGACTAGTTACTGGTTACTGTTAATAGGTGCTGGGGTCCTCAGATTCATTCTTGCCTTCCTCTTATTCTGCTATTCAGCAGTAGGGGTTTCCTCCTGCCCACTGGGGTTCTTAGTGTAAAGCAGCTATGTTGGGCTTTTGGGAGGCACAGACAGGTGGGAGGGAAAAGCTGGGGTGTTTCTGCCCCCCACCTCCTGCCACCTCAGGTGGTGTATCTGGCCTGCAGGGCGTTAGTGACTTCACAGATCTGGCCTTACCACTTCCCACCCTCCCAGCTCTGTCCCTTTAGCCCTAGGAATAGTGGTGGCTTCTTGCAGAAGGGGGACATTTTATTTTCCTCTGCTATTTCTTTTTTTGTGTATGTGAGCAACAGGATGTGTTTATTTATATACAAGTACACGAGAAGGCAATTTCCATTCAGCTTTTTAAAAAATTGTTACAAATAAAGTTTTTGTAGCCGGGAGTGGTGGCGCACGCCGTTAATCCCAGCACTCGGGAGGCAGAGGTAGGAGGATCGCTGAGAGTTCGAGGCCACCCTAAGACTACATAGTTAATTCCAGGTCAGCCTGGACCAGAGTGAGACCCTACCTCGAAAAACAAAACAAACAAACAACAACAACAACAACAACAACAAAAAACCCAAAGTTTTTGTTAAATACATTCATTCTTTGCACACAAAATACATTCTTTTCACCTTTACCCTCAGTATGAGTTATTTCTTAATAAGAACTTAAGCTACAATAGACAGGTGGTTTGGCAGTTTGACACTCTTTTTTTTTTTTTTTTTTTTTTTGGTTTTGTGAGGTAGGGTCTCACTCTGGTCCAGGCTGACCTGGAATTCACTATGTAGTCTCAGGGTGGCCTCGAACTCTTGGCGATCCTCCTACCTCTGCCTCCCGAGTGCTGGGATTAAAGGCGTGCGCCACCACGCCCGGCTGACACTCTTTTTTTCCAAGAAGAAAAACCCAAACATTAAGAGATAATTAATATATAAAAGAAATGCCTTTAAAATTCTCCTTCATTGAACCCTAAAAGATTAAATGAGTATACCTATCCAGCATGATTTGTAGCTGTCTTTAAAGGAATACAGAGCTCTTCAGAAATTCTCTGTGATAACTGAAAGACCCAGGCCAGAGTAGCACCATGACAGGCCTCAGTCCCTCTGTAGGCCACAGGGGCGAGTTCCCAGAATCCAGGGAAGAACAAGCAGTACCAGGAAAAACCATAAACTTGCTGTGTGAGCATGACTCAACATTCTTATGGTCCTGGGCTGGATAGCCCAATAAGATCCACCGTCTCAGAGTTTTGTAACTGTCAACCAATCAAATGAATGTAATCGCGCGCCAACCTGTTCAAATGTAACCGCCGCTTGCTTAGCCAATTAAGTTTGAAATTCCCCTAGACCTAGCCTGCCAAAATCCTAAGGCCAATCGAGAACCCCCAAGTACAGTTAATGTTCAAATTAGCCAGTCATGTAGTTGCATAGGTGATAGTCCTCTCCCCCTTGCTCAAACCTCAATAAAAAGCCTGCTTTTCTGCTTCTCCTGGCTCTTGCACGGATCCACTGCATTGGTGAAGGCAAGAGACCGAGCTTAAGCCCGAGTAAAAAGCTCTTTGCGTTTGCATAAGTGTTTGGTCTTCCTTGGTGGTCACTGGGGGCACCGTGAACTGGGCATTACAATAACAGCGTAATTTCTACAAAAACAACAACAACAACAAATGAACAGTCTTCATGAAGCCAGCATACCCAAGTGCCAGTCAGCCTCACAGGAAAACCCTTATGGCTAGAGAGTCAGTCATTGTTTAGGGGTCTAATTAATCAGTTTAGGATCTCATAAGCTTCATTCTCAAAATCAGATTTAAATCACCAAAAAAGCCAGATGTGCTTGCATGTGCCTTTAATCCCAGCACTCGTGAGGCAGAGGTAGGAAGATCGCCATGAGTTTGAGGCCACCCTGAGACTACAGAGTGAATTCCAGGTCAACCTGGGCTAGAGTGAGACCCTACTTCGAAAAACCAAAGGAAAAAAAAAAAAAAAGAAGTTCTATTTAAATAAATACAAATGAATTGTTAAAGTAATGTTTTGAGATGTGAAAAACATGTCCACACAAAAATTTTCATAAATGTTCATAGCAGTATTACTTGGAAACAACTCAAACAGCCTGAAGCTGATGAATGCACAAATGTGTTATATACATAAAATGAAACATGACTTGGCCATGAAAAGAATATCTGATGCATGCTACAATAATCACAAACCTTGAAAAGCTTACGTGAGAGAAGCCAGACACAAAAGGCCACATGCTATAGGATTACATTTATATAAACTGTGCAAGCGAGGCAAATCCATAGAGACAAAAAGAGTTGCTGCCAGTTGCTAGGAAAAGAGAGGTTTGGATGCCTGTGGACCGCAGGCTCTCTGGAGAGTGATGGCATTACATAGTAGTGACGTTGTACAATATAATGAACATCCGGAACATTGAATTTTACAACTTTAAAGGAGTGGGTTACATGTGTAATGATTCTATCGTGACGTTAAAAGAAAAACACAATTTCAATTAAAAATATTGTTTGGGCCGGGCGTGATGGCCGTGAGTTCAAGGCCACCCTGAGAAGACAGAGTGAATTCCAGGTCAGCCTGAACTTGAGTGAAACCCTACCTCGATAAACAAAAACAAAACAAAAAAATATATTTGTTTGGGCTCCTGTTCTCTTTGTCCCTTTTTTAAAATGCTGACTGAGGCCGGGCGTAGTGGTGCACGCCTTTAATCCCAGCATTCAGGAGGCAAAGGTAGGAGGATCACCATGAGTTCAAGGCCACCCTGAGATTACATAGTGAATTCCAGGTTAGCCTGGGCTAGAGTGAGACCCTACCTTGAAAAACCGAAACATGAAAAAAACAAAAATAAAAAAATAAAATAAAAAAATAAAATGCTGACTGAGTTTTCCACAAATCATCTTTTTGAAACACTTTTTTTTTTTTTTTAGCTAATTGTCCCCAGGTCATCAGTGGCTTGAGTTTCTAAGGGGCTTTTGTTAAATAAAACAAATGCATGGATATAAATTGTATATTGTACTGTTAGTATTTGCACATTGACATTTAAAATCAAGTACTATGCCTACATGGAAGTGGATTTGGCTTTATATAGTGATATATTTGAATTTTACTGATATCCTAGGCATAAAACCAGTAGCCAAATATTAAGTTTTTTGTGTTCTTGCATGTATATGTGTGTGTGTGTGTGTGTGTGTGTGTAGTATGTGGTTAGATGTGTCATGTGTGGTATATGCACATGAGTGTGCAGAGGCATGCCATGTGGATGAGTGTGACCACCAGAAGAGAACTTGGGGTGAACTTGGAGTGATCTCGTCTATTGCTCAACCATGTACTTACGGGGCAGAACTGAACCTGGAGCTGCCATTTTTTTGGTCTTCAGCAATTCTCTGGTCTCTGCCCACTGTGGACTGAGGTTACAAATGTACATGACCATGGTCAGACCAAAAATCTGACCGTACCCAGATTTTTAAAAAAATTTTTTTAAATTTTTTTATTTTGAGAGAGACACAGAGAGAGACAGCCAGAGAGAGAGGGAGAGGGAGACTGATAGAGATGGGCGCACCAGCAATCTCTCAGCTGCTGTGAACGAAATCCAGATGTGTGCGCCCCCTTGTGGGCAAGTGCAGCATTGCGCCCTTGGGTCACTTTGCATCTGGCTAAATGTGGGACCTGGAGATTGGAACCAGCGTTCTTAGGCTTAGGAGGCAGGCGCCTTAACCACTAAGCCATCTCTCCAGCCCCATACCCAGATTTTTACATGAGTTCTGGGGGAATTGAACTGCAGTGGTATCAGGCCCCTCATACTTAAAGGATAAGTGTTCTTACCTGCTGAGCCATGTACCTAGTCCTCTGGTGGGCTTTTCAAAAAATATTTATTTAGGGCTTGGAGAGATGGCTCAGTAGTTAGGATGCTTGCTTGCAAAGTCAAAGAACCTGGGTTTGATTCTCCAGTACCCACATAAAGCCAAATGCACAAGGTGGCACATGCATCTGGAGTTCATTTGCAATGGCTAGAGGCCCTGGCATGACCACTGTTTCTGCTCTCTCTCCTTCTCTTTCTCTCTCTCTCTGTCTCTCAAACAAACAAATAAATAAATATTATAAAATAGTTGATTTATGTATTTGAGAGAAAGAGGGAATGGGTGTGCCGGGACCTCTGCACTGAAAAACAAGGCCAAACATACGCACCACTTTGTGCATCTGGCATTATGTGGGTGGAAGGAAGTTGAACTGGGACCATTAGGCTTTTCAAGCAAGTCCTTTTAATTTCTGAACTGTCTCTTTAGCTCTCCTTTGGTGTTATTTATTTATTTATTTATTGAGGTTGGGTCTCAATCTAGCCCAGGTTGACCTGAAATTCACTATGTAGTCTCTGAGTGGACTCATATTCAAGGCAATCCTCCTACCTATGCCTCCTGAGTGCTAGGATTAAAGGCATGCATCACCACACCTGACTTCCTTTGGTTTTTTTTTTTTTCTTTATCATTTTGGATGGAAAAAAAATAGGAGGAAAGTGTCACACATTAGAAACCCATGACGCCAAGCTCCTGAGGAGAAACTTTGGTGTTTTTTAAGGATAACTAGCACCTTTGTAACCAGTATATACATGACTTGGTTTTGCTTCTCTCTGTTTATTTTTAATCTCTTTTAAAAATATTTTATTTATTATTTATTTGAGAGAGAGAGACAAAGATAGATAGAGAATGGGTGCACCAGGGCTTCCAGCCACTGCAATCGAACTCCAGAAGCATGTGCCACCTTGTGCATCTGGCTATGTGGATACTGGGGAATCCAACCCAGGTCCTTAGGCTTTGCAGACAAGTGCCTTAACTGTTGAGCTATCTCTCCAGCCCTTAATTTATTTTAAAAATATTTTATTTATTTATTTATGAGAGAGAGAGAGAGAGAGAGACAAAAAGGTTGAGAAAGAGAGAGAGAATGGACATACCAGGGCCTCTAGGCACTGCAAATGAACTCCAGATACATGTGCCACCTTGTGCGTCTGTCTTTATGTGGGTGCTGGGGAATTCGAACCAGGGTCCTTAGGCTTTTCAGGCAAGTGCCTTAACCACTAAGCCATCTCTTCAGCCCCTTAATTTCTTTTTTTGGAAGGGCACTCACTATATAACCCTGGCTGGCTTGAAACTCAATATGTAGACCAGGCTAGCCTTGAACTCATATTGATCCTCTTGCCTCTACCTCCCAGTTTCTGGGGATTAGAATATGTGCCACCATGCCCAAAAAACCTCCTACATATTAAATTTCTTTTGTCAGCTGGTATCCTATGCCTTTAACTCTATCCCTTGGGAGACTGAGACATGTCACTGATCATTTAATATCATTCTGGCCTATAAAGTGAGTTCCAGCAGGGCGTGGTGACGCATGCCTTTAATCCCAGCATTTGGGAGGCAGAGGTAGGAGGATTGCTGTGAGTTTGAGGCCTGAGACTACATAGTGAATTCCAGGTCAGCCTGGGCTAGAGTGAGACCTTACCTTGAAAAATAAAAAATAAAATTAAAGTGAGTTCCAGGCCACCCTCAATTATATAGTAAGACTATGTCTCATAATAAGAATGACTTTTGTCCAGCTATCTGCTCTGGATTTGGGTTTTCTTTTTTTTAAATATATTTTTATTTATTTATTTTATTTGATTGAAAGAGGCAGAGAGAGAGAATGGGCATGCCAGGGCCTCCAGCCACTGCAAACAAACTCCAGATGCATGCTCCCCCTTGTGCTTTCATGGGTCCTGGAGAGTTGAACCGGGATCCTTTGGCTTTGCAGGCAAATGCCTTAACCACTAAGCCATCTCTCTAGCCCTGAGTTTTCTTTCTTTCTTTCTCTCTCTTTTCTCCCTTTCTTTCTCTCTTTCTTTCTTTCTTTCTTTCTTTCTTTCTTTCTTTCTTTCTTTCTTTCTTTCATTCAAAATTATTTATTTGTGGGCTGGAGAGAGATGGCTTAGTGGTTAAGGTGCTTGCCTGCAAAGCCTAATGACCTGGGTTTGATTTTTGTTGTTGTTGTTTTGTTTGTTTTTGTTTTTTTAAGGGAGGGTCTTTTTCAAGCCCAGGCTGACCTGGAATTCACTCTGTAGTCTCAGGCTGGCTTTGAACTCATGACAATCCTTCTACCTCAGCCTCCCAAGTGCTGGGTTTAAAGGCATGTGCTTGTTTTTGGTTTTTAGGTTTTTCAAGGTAAGGTCTCACTCCAGCCCAGGCTCGCCTGGAATTCACCATGTAGTCTCAGGGTGGCCTCGAACTCTCAGCGATCCTCCTACCTAAACCTCCTGAGTGCTGGCATTAAAGGTGTGAGCCACCATGCCCAGCTAATGACCTGGGTTTGATTCCCCAGTATCCACATAAACCCAGATGCACAAGGTGGTACATGTGTCTGGAGATTGTTTGCAGAGGCTAGAGGCCCTGGGGCATGCCCATTCTGTCCCCGCCCCTGTCTCTCTGTCTCTTCCTGTTTGCAAATAAATAAATAAAATATATATTTTAAATTATTGATTTATTTTATGAGAGGCAGAGAGATGAAATGGGCACACCATGGTCTCTTGCAGCTGCAAATGAACTCCAAAAGCAAGCATCACTTTGTGTATCTGACTTATGTGGATACTGGGGAATTGCACAGGGAGATTTTGGAAGCAAGTGCCTTAACCACTGAGCAATCTCCCTAGCCCTGGATTTGGGTTTTCTAACTATAACTTGACTACTAGAGTGGTGTAGTCAGGGACCAATGCTACCAAAAGTATACCCTGGTGAGACTGTTGCTACGTGGTGCAGGTGCCCTGAGCCTAGGTCAGTGTTGGCAGCCACGCTGCTGCTTTTAGTCCTGTGTGTTTGTTCACCTTCTCCCGAATGTTCTGCCCTTTCAGCTTGGCTTCTTTGAGGACTAAGGTGCTCCCATTCCTTAGTTCCTTGAGCTGTCACTCCTGTCCAGCAGGGATCCGGAAGGGCCTGGAAACTGAGCCCTTCCAGGGAGGCCCAACTGGTGACCTTGTTTTGTGAGTGTGAAGGGACTTGCTTCAAGACTGTACAAAGTGGTGTGGTGTGGTAACTCACGCCTGTAATCCCAGTCCTAAGGAGGCTTGGTAGGAGCATCTTTTCAAGATCGAGTCCTGATTCAAAAAAAATAAAAGCCAGGCGTGATGGCTCATGCCTTTAATCTCAGCAGAGGTAGGAGGATCTCCGTGAGTTCAAGGCCACCCTGAGACTATATAGTGAATTCCAGGTCAGCCTGGGCTAGAGTGAGACCCTATCTCTAAACAATAAAACAAAACAGTAATAGGTCTGGAGAGATGGTTCAGTGGTTAAGGCACTTGACTGCAAAGCCTAAGGATCTGGGTTCAAGTCCCTAGTACCCACATAGCTAGATGCACAAGATGGTGCATGTGTCTGGAGTTTGTTTACAGAGGCTAGAGGCCCTGGCATGGCCATTCTCTATCTGCCTCTCTCTCAAATTAAAAAAATAAGAAAATAAATTTTAAATAATAATAATAACAACCTAGCCAGGCATGGTGGCACACGCCTTTAATTCCAGGACTTGAGAGGCTGAAGTAGGAGGATATGTTCAAGCTTGAGACCAGCCTAAGAGTGAAACCCTGTCTCAAAAAATAATAATAAATTGGGCATGGTAGCACTCACCTTTAATCTCAGCACTTGGGAGGGTGAGATAGGGGTATCACCATGAGTTTGAGGCCACCCTGAGATTACACAGTGAATTCCAAGTCAGCCTGGGCTAGAGTAAAATCCTACCTGGAATAACCAAAACTGAAAAAAAAAAAAATAAAGACGGGCATGGTGGCACACGCCTTTGATCCTAGCACTAGGGTGGCGAGGTTGGAGGATTGCCATGAGTTTGAAGCTGAAAGTACATAGTGAATTCCAGGTCTGCCTGGGCGAGAGAGAGACCCTACCTTGAAAAATTAATAATAATAATAATGGTTGGAGAGATAGCTTAGTGCTTAAGACACTTGCCCGCAAAACCTAAGGATCCAGGTTCAAGTCCCCAGTACCTTCATAGGGCCAGATGCATAATGTGGCACATGTGTCTGGAATTCCTTTGCAGTGGCTAGAGGCTCTGGTGCACCCATTCTCTCTATCTGCCTTTCTCTAATCAGTTATAGTGGTGTACAGCTTTAATCTCAGCACCCAGGAAACCCAGGTAGCAGGATTTTTGTGAGTTCACGGCCAGCTGGGACTACAGAGTGAGTTCCAGGTCAGCCTGGGTTAGAGTGAGACCCTGCTTTAAATAATAATAATACAATAATAAAAATAAAATAATAATGATAGAATAACAATAATCATTAAGACTGCAAGCTGGGTGTGGCAGCTTATACCTTTAATCCCAGTACTTAAGAGGCAGAGGTAGGAGGATCACTGTGAGCTCAAGGCCACTCTGAAACTACATAGTGAATTGCAGGTCAGTCTGGGATAAAGCAAGAGCCTACCTTGAAAAACCAAAAATAGTAATAAATAAATAAATAAATAAAGACTGCAAACTCTGGGGACTGGGATGTAACTCAGAATTCTTGGTTAGCACACCCACCCAGCACCACATAAACCAGGCATGATGGTGCACACCTGTAATCCCAGCATTGAGGAAGTGGAGGCAGGAAATTGGAAGTTCAAGGTCATCCTTGGCTATATAGCAATGTTTTTTTTTTTTTTTTTTTTTTTTTTTCCCTGAGGTAAGGTCTCACTGTAGTCCAGGCTGAACTGGAACTCACTCTGTAGTTCCAGTCTGGTCTTGAACTCACAGGGATCATCCTACCTCTGCCTTCCCAGTGAGTGCTGGGATTAAAGGTCTGCACCACTATGCCCAACTCTGACTCCCTTCCTTCCTCCTCCCTCCCTCCCTCCCTCCCTCCCTTCCTATTTTTAATTTGTTTATTTGAGAGAGGGAAAGAGGCAGAGAGAGAGAGAGAGAGAGAAAGAGCACGAGCGAGAGAAAGGGAGAGAATGTGTGTGCCAGGGCCTCCAGCCACTGCAAATGAATTCCAGATGCATGTGCACCTTGTGCATCTGCCTTACGTGGGTCCTGGTGAATCGAGCCTTGAAGCGAGGTCCTTAGGCTTCACAGGCAAGTGCTTAACCACTAAGCCATCTCTCCAGCCCCTTCCTTCCTTCCTTCCTTCCTTCCTTCCTTCCTTCCTTCCTTCCTTCCTTCCTTCCTTCCTTCCTCTCTCTCTCTCTCTCTCTCTCTCTCTCTCTCTTTCTTTCTTTCTTTCTTTCTTTCTTTCTTTCTTTCTTTGATTTTTCAAGGTAGGGTCTCTCTCTAGCCCAGACTGACCTGGAATTTACTATGTAGTCTCAGGGCAGCCTCGAACTCACTGTGATCTTCCTACCTCTGCCTCCTGAGTCTGGGATTAAAGGTGTGTGCCACCACACCTGGATTTCTTCCCTTGCCTTCCTTTTCCTTCCCTTCCCTTCCCTTCCCTTCCCTTCCCTTCCCTTCCCTTCCCTTCCCTCCCTCCCTTTCCTCCCTCCCTCCCTCCCTCCCTCCCTCCCTTCCTTCCTCCTTCTTCCTTCTCATTCCACCACCAGTTTTCTCATACTTTTTTTTTCTTTTTTTGGTTTTTCAAGGTAGGGTCTCACTCTGGTCCAGGCTGACCTGGAATTAGCTATGTAGTCTCAGGGTGGCCTCGAACTCATGGTAATCCTACCTCTGCCTCCCGAGTGCTGGGATCAAAGGCGTGCGCCACCACGCCCAGCTTAGTTTTCTCATACTTTATGGTGAGAAATGAACTGCCCCTTATGTCACTGTAATTCCAGTCTCTTACAGGAATTGACTGCAAATTCTAATCCCAAATTCCTGATTGGCTCAGCCATATCTGGAGTCCTCCCCCTGGCCAGGCATGCTGCTGACTCTGGTTCACCTCATGACATTGTACTCTTCTCCCCAGGCACCTAGCCAGAAGCCACAGCCTAGCCTTTACCCTGGTACAAACTGTCCCTTGGCTGGTGGCCCTGTCCAGAACCTCCCTGCCACCTGCCGAGTGGCGCCTTCTGGTTTAGAACCTCATTCTCCCTGGCCCTGGCTATGATACAGCCCAAGCCTCACTCTCTCACTTCAAGTAGAATTTTCACAGGTCCTGATAAAATTCAGAGGAATCAGGTAAAGAAACCGCTGGGCTACGGCTTATCTGTATTTAGCAGCTGGCTAGAGGGCAAGGGAACAAATCTGGCGTTGCTTTTCCTGTGGGCTCAGAGTTTGGTGGCAATTCTTTCACGAGCTGCTGAGCGGTTCGCCAAACACATCACCTTTGTGAGCTCCCATCTCAAATGCCCTTCTAATAATCACTTTGCCCAATCTGAATGGTTAGAATTTGCCTAGACGCCTCTCAAGGACATATTTACAGTTACCATAGAGAGACGTTTCCTTGAGGAGGTGTGGTCCGGGGGATATTTTCCTGGCCCCAAAGCTTTGGCTTCGTCCGAGATGACAAGAGAATGCCAAGACTTCAGGATCCAATTTCAGGGGATGTCATTCCCACTGTAATCCACTCCTGAAGGTCGAGCCTAAAATGAATGGAGAGTGGGAGTGACCTGGAGTGGAACGACCTTGACCTTGACCTCAACCTTCCCAGAAGTACTAGGAAGCACCTACCTGTCTGGAGCAGCGAGTCTCTGTGGCACACAATAGACAGAAGATGGAGACAGCCCAAGTATCTATCAACAGACGAGCTAGTAAACGAAACACGGTCTGTTCGCACAATGGCATATTGTTTGGCTATAAAAACATGAAGTCCTGACACATGCTACGACATGTATGAACCTCGGAAACAAGATGCTGTGTGAAAGAAGCTGAACACAAAAGGCCACTAATTATATGACCCCATTCATTTGAAATGTCCAGAACAGGAAATCCATAGAGAAAGAAAGTCTGCTAGGAGTCCAGGGATGCGAGAGGACCAGGTGAGATTCCTTCTTTGAGACAGGGCCTCATGAGCTCAGGCTGGCCTTGAACTCTGTATGTACCTGAGGATGACCTTGAATGTCTGGTCCTCCTGCCTCCACCTTCCTGAGTACCAGAATACAGGCACGAGCCTCCATGGTTTATCAAGGCTTTTCTTTTCTTTCTTCCTTCCTTCCTCCTCTCTCCCTTTCTTTCTTCCTTCCTTCCTTCCTTCCTTCCTTCCTTCCTTCCTTCCTTCCTTCCTTTCTTTCTTTCTTTCTTTCTTTCTTTCTTTCTTTCTTTCTTTCTTTCTTTCTTTTTCTTTCTTTCTTTCTTTCAAGGCAGGGTCTCACTCTAGCTCTGGCTGACCTGGAACTCACACTGTAGCTCCAGGCTGGCCTCAAACTCATAGTGATCTTTCTGCTTCAGCCTCCTGAGTGCTGGGATTAAAAGCATGTGCCACTATGTCCGGCTTATTGAGGCTTCTTTATGGGGTGATAAAATTGCTTCAAAATTGACTGTGGTGATGATTTTACAACTCGGTGAAAAGACTGAAAACCAAATTTATGGTATGAATTCTCTCAGTGAAACTCTTCAAGTCTTCTGTGCAGAATGAGCGCCCTCTAGAGCCGCTCAGGTGTATAGAATGAGTCACAGGACACGTGATTATTTTATTTTAGGGCTGGAGGGATGGCTTAGCATTTAAGGTGTTTGCCTGCAAAGCCAAAGGACCCAAGTTCGATTCCCCAGGACACACATAAGCCAGATGCACAAGGTGGCGCATGCGTCTGGAGTTTGTTTGCAGTAGCTGAAGGCCCTGGTGTGCCTATTCTTTCTATTTGCCTCTTTCTATCTCTCTCTCCCCCTCAAACAAATAAAATAAACTAAAATGAAACAACAATAAGAAATGAGAAAAAAAGAACAAAAACGTAGGTGGCACTACAGCTCAGTGGTAGAGCAAGCACCAGCTTTGTGTGGTAGCCCAAACTGACCTGGAACTTCCTGTGTAGTCCAGGGTGTCCTCGACTCCTGGTTCTCCTGTCTCAGACTCCCAAGTGCTGGAGTTACAGGCATATGCCACCATGGGCTGTGGTTGGTTTGAACTTTTTTCCTCTTTTGTTGCTGGGGATAGAATCCAGGACCTTGTACACATTAAGCATATATTCTACCACTGAGCTTCAGTCCCAGCCCCTATGTAGTATAGTGCTCTGATGAAGTAAAAAAATATATAGAAAAGTGGGGCTGGGAAGATGGCTTAGCAGTTAAAGGCACTTGCTTGCAAAGACCTGCAGGCCTGGGGTTTGTTTCTCCAGTACTCACATAGAGCAAGTTGCACAGGGTGGCTGTGAGTATGGATTTTATTTGTAATCACAGGAGGCCCTGGTGGGCCCACACATAATGCCTTTAATACCAGCACTCTCTTTCACAAAATAAACAAATCTTTTTTTCTTAATTTAAAAATACCTTTATTTATTTATTTGTAAGCAGAGAGAGAGAGAGAGAGTCAAAGAGAGAGAATGAGAGAGAAAGAGAGGGCTGGAGAGATGGCTTAGCAGTTAAAGCTAAAGGATCCCGGTTCGGTTCTCCAGGACCCACATAAACCAGCTGCACAAGGAGGTGCATGCAACTGGAGTTCGTTTGCAATGGCTGGAAGCCCTGGTGCACCCATTCTCTCCCTCTCCCTCTCTGCCTCTCTCCCTCTCTCAAATAAATATGTATATGTGCGTGCCGATGCCTGTCCCCTGTGCATGTGTGAACAGGACCCAAAGATGGACGGGGTGTTACTCTTCCTTGTTCACCTTATTTCTCTGAGGCAGCGTCTCTCTGAACCTGGGACTCCCTGTTTGTCACTTAGAGTGGCTGATTTGTTTCCATCCCTTCAGCACCGGGATTACAACACGTACAGTCATGCCTGGCTTTTCATGTGGGTGCTGGGGCTCAGACTCAGGTTTGCATACCAAGTGCTCCTAGCCACTTACCACCTCCCTCCCCAGTCCTCCCTCCTCCCTCCCACACCTCACCCTGCAACCATTTTCTCTCTCCCTTCCTTCCCTCCTTCCTTCCCTCCTTCCTTCCCTCCCTCCCTCCTTCCTTCCCTCCTTCCTTCCCTCTCTCTCTCCTTCCCTCCCTCCCTCCCTCCCTCCCTTCTTTCTCTCTCTTTCTTTCTTTCTTTCTTTCTTTCTTTCTTTCTTTCTTTCTTTCTTTCTTTCTTTCTCTCTTTCTTTCTTTCTTTCCATGGTAGAGTTTCACTCTAGGCCAGGCTGACCTGGATTCACTATGTGGTCTCAGGGTGGCCTTGAACTCATAGCAATCCTCCTACCTCTGTCTATCAAGTGCTGAGATTAAAGGTATGTACCATCACACCCAGCTTTTTTTTTTTAAAAACAGGGTCTTTCATAAGCCCAGGTTTCCCTGGAACTCAATGTGTAGCCAAGGATGGCCTTGAACCCCTGATTCTCTTGTATCAGCCTTCTAAGTTTTGGGATTATAGGCAGGTACCACCATGCCCAGCTTCTCCAACCTTCTTTTAAAAAAAGGTGGGCTAGAGAGATGGCTCAGCGGCTAAGGCACTTGCCTGCAAAGCCTAATGACTTGGGTTCACACATAAAGCCAGATGCACAGAGTGGCATATGATTCTGGAGGACTTGGCATGCCCAATCTTTCTCTGTTTGTTTCTATTCTCTATGTCTCTCTACTTTCAAACAAACAAACAAACAAACAAACAAACAAACAAACAAACAAACAAACGTAAACTGGGGCGGGCTGGAGAGATGGCTTTGTGGTTAAGGCGCCTGTCTCCTAAGCCTAAGAACGTCAGTTCCAATCTCCAGCGGTTCCAATCTCCAGGTCCCATGTTTAGCCGCATGCAAAGTGACGCAAGGGCGCAATGCCGCACTTGACCACAAGGGGGTGCACGCATCTAGATTTCATTTGTAGCAGCTGAGAGACTGCTGGCGCACCCATCTCTATCTGTCTTCCTCTCCCTCTCTCTGTCTCTCTCTGTGTCTCTTTCCAAAAAAAAAAAAAGTAAACTGGGGCATGGTGGCACACACCGCACCTTTAATCCCAGCCCTCAGAAGGCAGAGGTAGGAGGATCTCCATGAGTTCAAGACTACCCTGAGACTATAGAGTGAATTCCAGGTCAGCCTGGGCTAGAGCAAGACCCTACCTCAAACAAACAAATAAACAAAAAAGTCAACAAAATGCTTTGTCAAACTAAATATAATGTCTGCAGGGATAAGGCAGTGGGAACTACAGTGCTTGAAAATAGATGTTACACAAAGCAATAAATCTAATAGGTCATTCCAGGGAAAAATGCATGGCCTCACTAGCAATTAAAGAAATGAAAGTTAAAATAACCCTGCCATAGCATTACATACTGTCTAGACTGGGAAAAGTGAGTAAAAACACTATTGGCTGCACTGTGGCCTAAGATGCACCATTACACACACCTAGCCATCCTTGCAATTAGTTAAATCCTCCTGAGGAACTTTCTGGAACTACGCCCTTGGAACTGTAGAACCATTGTTTGACTGAAGAATGAAACTTATTGACTACTATGTATAAAATATAAAGCTGATATGATGCATAGTATTTTGCACTTTATATACTTTACAAAATGTATTTTTATTAATTAAAAACATTTATTATTATTATTTTTTTTAATTTTCGGGGCAGGGTCTCACACTAGTCCAGACTGACCTAGAATTCACTATGTAATCTCAGGATGGCTTCGAACTCATGGTGATCTACCTACCTCTGCCTCCCGAGTGCTGGGAATAAAGGTGTTTGCCACCACGCCCGGCTAATTTTTTTTATTATTAATTTTAAAGGAGAGAGAGAGGTAGAGAGAGAGAGAGAATAGGCATGCCAGTGTCTTCAGTGGCTGCAAATAAAACTCCAGATGGTTGAGCCCCTTTGTGCACATGTGTGACATTTCATGCTTGTGTCACTACATCTGGCTACATGGTACCTGGAGATTTGAACATGAGTTCTTAGGCTTCACAGGCAAGTGCCTTAACTGCTAAGCGATCTCTCCAGCCCCAAAATGTACTTTTTACAATCTCATGAGGCTGGTAGGTATTCTGTACACTTTAAAAAATCAGCCTAAGCTGGCTCACACCTTTAATCCCAGCACTCAGGAGGCAAAGGTAGGAGGATCACCATGAGTTTAAGGCCATCCTGAGACTACATAGTGAATTTCAGGTCATCATGGGCTAGAGAGAGACCCTACCTCAAAACAAAACAAAACAAAACAAAACAAAACAAAACAAAACAAAACAAAAAAAAAAAAAAAAAGAATGGGGAGAAAAAAAGGAGGCTTATATTGTAAGTGCTATTAAAATTATATACTCAGATAACATGGAGGTAACATCTGCCTTGTGAAGAACCTAAGATTCTGCTGATCTCTTCAGCTCCTCCCTGTATTCAAGTCTAATAAAATGGTTTGACCACAAAAAATTATGAACTCAATATATAATTTAATTGCTGTACAAAACTCCAACCAGAACTTCCCGGTAAGATGGCGGCATACTAGCCGCACCAAAGCAGCCTAGGGAGGGAAATAAAGAGAAACACAGCAAAATACACTCTTCTACTGAAAAAGTGAAGGTGTGTAAGTTATTATCAACCACAGTACAGAAGGAGAGACCAAGGTCTTCCAGAAAAGAGGAAACCGGCCAGAATCTCGCCAAGGTGCCAGCAGCTCTGATTCGGGAGCCCAGCCAGTGGCGCAGAGCTGCAGGAGCAGAAACAGGTGGAGGGATTTTCCACTCATATCAGCCTCCTAACAAGGTCAAGAAACCTGAAGGGGAAGATAGCGGGGGTCAGCTGCTGAAGGAGAACACAAATGGGACCAGCTGAGCAGCTCCTATACAACTCCAGGTACCCTGTACAGCCTCCCATTCCCCAACTGTCTGCGCCCATGAATGTCTGGAGAACTCATTCACTCCCGGCCGTCCAGTACCAAGAGAGATCAAGGTGGGCACTCAGCATTGGGGAGACTGGAAGCCATCCCCAAAATAACAGGGCCTATTTATACAAACCCAGATACATAGGCCTGCACTGGAAGTGCTAATCTCCCTTTCCATGTCAGGAAAGGTCATGTATTACATTTGACTGATAGATTCTTGATCAGCTTTAATCTTCTCAAATAAGCTGTATTTTGGTGTTGACTACTGTTGCCTTTGAGGTTTCCTGATTTTTAGGACCTTTGTCTTTTTTTTTTTTTTTTTGGTTTTTCGAGGTAGGGTCTCACTCTGGCCCAGGCTGACCTGGAATTCACTCTGTAGTCTCAGGGTGGCCTTGAACTCATGGCGATCCTCCTGGGATTAAAAGCATGCACCACCACGCCCGGCTTCTTCGTCTTTTTTTTCCCTGTCATTATTGGGGGTAAGGCCTGACTGGCCCCAGGCTGACTTGGAACCTATTTCAGACTAGAAATCAATCTCCTAGTTGACAGGATTAAGGGTATGGAGGAACACACACTCTTAGAGACTTTGGCTTTATTAGATTATCAGTTTATCTTAATCCCCATGCTTGTGTAAAATAAACACACAGAAATCAATAGCTTTCCTATATGCTAACAACAAACACACAGAGGATGAAATCAGGGAATCACTCCCATTCACAATTACATCAAATAATAATAAAGGACCTTGGAATAAACCTAACCAAGGAAGTGAAGGATCTCTATAATGAAAAATTTACTCAAGACAGAAATTGCAGAGGACATTAGGAAATGGAAAGATATCCCATGTTCTTGGATTGGAAGAGTCAATATGTGAAAATGTCAATCTTACCAAAAGCAATCTACACATTTAATGCAATCCCCATCAAAATTACAATGGCATTCTTCATGGAAATAGAAAAAACAATCCTGAAATTCATTTGGAAGCACAAAACACCTCGAATATCTAAAACAACTTTGAGCAACAAAAATAAGGCTGGTGGTATCTCCATACTTGATTTTAACCAATATTATAGAGCCATAGTAACAAACAGCATGGTACTGTTACCAAAAAAATATATAGATTAATGGAACAGAATAGAAGACCCAGATGTAAGTCCGGGTAGCTACAGCCACTGGATCTTCGACAAAAATGCCAAAAATACTCATTGGAGGGCTGGAGAGATGGCTTAGTGGTTTAGGTGCCTGCCTGCCAAGCCTAAGAATGCCAGTTCAATTCTCCAGGTCCCATGTTTAGTCAGATGCAAATAGTGATGCAAGGGCATACTGCTGCACTTGTCCACAAGGGGGCGCTACTGTCTGGAGTTCATTCACAGAGGCTGAGAGTCTATTCTCTATCCCTCTGCCTCTTCCTCTCTCTCTGTTTCTCTCTCTCTCTCTCTCAAAAAAAGAAAACAATGCTCATTGGAAAAAAGAGCCTCTTCAGCAAATGATTCTGGGAAAACTGGATATGTATCTGTAGAAGGATGAAAATAGATTCTTATCTCTTTCCATGTACAATAATTAAGTCCAAATGGATCAAAGACCTTAATATCAGACCTGAAACTCTGAAACTGCTAGAGGAAAAAGTAGGGGAAACCCTTCAACACATTATTATATAACTCCAGCTGCTCAGAAAATAAAACCACTGATCAACTGCTGGGACCTCATGAAATTACAAAGCTTTTGTACAGCAAAAGACACTGAATAGAGCAAAGAAGCAACCTATAGAATGGGAGAAAATCTTTGCCAGCTATACATCTGACAGAGGATTAATATCCAAAACATACAAAGATCTCAAAAAACTAAAAAATTAGAAGTCAAACAACCCAATTAAAAAATGGTCTATGAGCCAGGTGTGGTGGCACATGCCTTTAATCCCAGTACTTGGGAGGCAGAGGTAGGAGGATCACCGTGAGTTCAAGGCCACCCTGAGACTACATAGTTAATTCCAGGTCAGCCTGAGCTAGAGTGAAACCTACCTCGAAAAAAAAAAAGTCTATGGAACTAAATAGAGAGTTCTCAAGGCCAGGCATGATGATGCCTTTAATGGCAGCACTTGGGAGGCAGAGGTAGGCGGATCACCATGAGTTCGAGGCCACTCTGAGACTACATAGTGAATTCCAGGTCAGCCTGGGCTACAGTGAATCCGTACCTAAAAAAAAAAAATTCTCAAAAGAGGAAATATAGATGGCATATAAACATCTAAAAAAATGTTCGACATCCTTAGCCATCAGGGAGATGCAAATTAAAACTTCTTTGAAATTTCGTCTCACTCCTGGAAAGAATGCAGAAAAAGGGGAACCCTTCTAAACTGTTGATGAGAATGCAATTTGGTTCAGCCATTGTGGAAATCAGTGTAGGGGGACCTGAGACAGCTAAAAATAGATTTACCATATGGTCCAGCTATACCCATCCTAAGCATATATCCTAAGGACTCATCTTACTACCTTATAGATACTTGCTCAATCATGTTTATTGCCGCTCTATTCACAATAGCTAGGAAATGGAACCAGCCTAGATGTCCCTCAACTGATGGGTGAATAATGAAGATGTGGTACTTTTATACAATGGAGTTCTATTCACCAGTAAAGAAAAATGAAATTATGAAATTTGCAGTAGAATGGATGGATCTGGAAAGGACTATACTTAGTGAGGTAAACCAGGCCCAGAAAGCCAAATGTCACATGTTCTCTTAAATATGGATCCTATCTACAAATGATTGGACTTCTATGTGAATAGGAATAAAACTCAGAAGCAGAGGCCAGTAAGCTAGATAAGGGATATAAAGGGAATAGAAACGGAGGGGGGGGGGACTTAATAGGATGGTATTGTATATATGTAAGTAGAAGAACAGATTGATGGGGGTGAAAAGGCCTAAGTGAGGTCAGGGGAAGGAATTGAGTAAAGGAAAGGTGGAGGGAGGGCTAATCAAAATCTAAGAGGGTATAAATAAGTCATATGGAAACCTACTTTTTTGGACAATGGCACACCCAGAAGCCATAGATTGTTACTAGAAATTTTCAGTGCCAAGGATGGGATGCTTTCCAGTGAGCTGCTGGCCAGGAAAGTCCCTGATGCTCGGAAAACATTACAGGCCATTACTGAGGCATCTATTCCACCAGGAATAGGTGGTAAGACCCTATTGCTGAAGACTCCACATACTTGGGCTACAAGGTCACTGAGAAATCCTGTTGGAGCTGAGGTGAAAACCTCCTCTGTGTAGACCAGCTGACAGAAAGCTGGAAAAAGCTATGCTGAATGCAGTTCAATGGGAGAGAGAAAACACCAGTGAGATAAACAACAGTGGACACTGCAAGCCTTAAGTTTGGCCAGCCAGGTCAAATGAGCCAATGGGTGCAATAGTGGCATGTCTGTTATGGGGGAAACCAACTCTCTAATTGGACTAGAGGCCTGCTGTACAGGAGGAAACACATGCCTGATACTGAAAACCTATGACAGGGGAAGTCAACCCTGTGTGGTAGCTGAGGAAAAAGTAAAAAGTTGTGTCTGGGGCCAGACTGCCAGGGTTCAAATCCTAGCTCTGCCAGTCATCATCTGTGTGTTAGTAACTTCTCTGCTCTTCCATTGCCCTGTATCTAAAATAAAGACGACAGTAATGCCTTTTTTGTAGGGTTTTTCGCTCTTTAAAAAAAAAAAAAATGAGGGATGGAGAGATGGCTCAGCAGTTAAGGCGCTTTCCTACAAAGCCTAATGACCCAGATTTGATTTCCTAGTACCCAGGTAAAGCTGGATGCACAAGGTGGTGCATGCACCTGGAGTTCATTTGCATCAACTGGAGGCCCTGATGTGCCTGTTCTCTCTCTCTGTCTCCTGCTTGCAAATAAATAAATAAAATGTAATATAGTCACTCCAGCCTCCCTAGGGACTTATTCTACCCTCTTGCAATCTTGCTGGCTGTCTGGTAGCCCTTCTACTCGCCTCCATCCACACTGTCTCTGGGCCTTTGGAAAGGCTGTTCCCTCTGCTTGCATGCTTTTCTGCTCCTTCATTCAGCAGTCCTTCTCAGTCTTTCTGCCTTGACTGAGAAGTCCTTTCCTCAGGGAGCCCTCCCCAAAGGCACAGGCTGAGTCAGCTGTCCTGCCACCCCTCTCTCAGACTGAAGCTTCCATAAGAAAGAAAGGAAGGAAGACACACACACACACACACACACACACACACACACACACACACACACACGGAGAGAGAGAGAGAGGGAGGGAAAGAGAGAGAGAGAGAGAGAAACAGGAGGGAAAAGAAAAAGAAAAAACCCACTCTTGTGTTAAAGATTCTGCAAGGCAAGGCTCAGGCTCGAGAGATGGCTTAACAGTTAAAGGCACTTGCTATCAAAGCCTGATGGCCTGGGTTTAATTCTTCAGTACCCACATAAAGCCAGATGCACAAAGTGACACATGCATCTGGAGTTTGTTTACAGTGGCAGGAGTCCCTGGCATGTCCAAGTGCTCTTGCTCTCTCCCTCTCTCTCCGTCAAGTAAATTAAAAGAAAAATAGGGGTGGAGAGGTGGCTTAGCATTTAAGGTGCTTGCCTGTGAACCCTAAGGAGCCCTATCTGACTCTCCATGTCCCATGTAAGCCAGACCCATAAGGTGACACAAGTATGCAAGGTCACACATGCATACAAGGTGACACACACATCTGGAGTTCAATTGCAGTGGCTGGAGGCCCTGGCATGGTAATTCTCTATCATAAAAAAATATTTTAGAGGCTGGAGGGATAGCTTAGTGGTTAAGGTGTTTGCCTTTGAAGCCAAAGGATCCCAGTTCAATTCTCCAGGACCCACGTAAGCCAGATGCACAAGGGGGCGCATGCATCTAGAGTTCGTTTGCAGTGGCTGGAGGCCCTGGCATGCCCATTCTCTCTCTGCCTGCCTCTCTTCTATCTCCTTCTCTGCTTGCAAACAAATAAAAAAAATTAAAAAACAGATTCTATAAGCCTGATTGGGGAGAATTGGAATACTGCAAATTCCCCTTAATAGCCATTCATTATCCACGTTTTTATCAACCTAACATCCTATTGACTATCAAGTAAAAGCTTTGAAATGTATCCTTAGCAGACCACCAACCAAGAAGTTAAGAACACCATCAGATTCACCTGAAACCATAACAGAGTTTTCTCTGCTCTACTGTAATCCACCTACCTGCAAAACGCCTTGACTGACAACTTCCTTTTTTCTGTAACTAATGAAATTTCATGTAACGACTTCCATGTTGGACACATGTTATTCAGGGCCATGGTCACTCATATTAGGCTAAAGATAATTGATCTCTTCTTTTCCTTGAGGGAAGAGCTATATTACATGGGACACTCTTGTTATCACATGTATTAGGTCTCTGATAACTTGCCAAGTGTAAGTGAAACACAGCTGTCACCTGCCTCAGGCCTCGTGTTCTTTGTTTGCTCTGTGCTATGTCCAGGATTGGCCCCCGGGGGCAGGCTCGTGAGAAAGTCTTTGGAATTGTCTTAACAAGCAGGAGGTCCTCTTGTCACTGTAGTGTGCTTCCTTCACAGTAAGCTCCAGTTTCTGGTATATACACAGCACACATTCACTCATTAAGCCCTTCCAGAACCCTGGGAGTTATAGCTGAACCCCCATTTTGACAGAGGGCCATCTGCTTCCCCTGGGCATCAGGGATTTTTCCCAGGCTCATAGCCTGCTGCACGCTATAGAAGCGGAATGAAGGCCCAGGCGGGGATCTGACCTGCCCGCTTGGAGGTTTGGACGAAGCATTGCTGATACGCTGCTGCCTGGGGAGGGGCTGGCCCTGTCTCTGGGACACAGTTGTGCGTACGTGTGTGTGTGTGTGTGTGTGTGCGCGCGCGCGCGCAGATAAGTGTGCCAGGAGGGTTTGTGTTAGGAGTGGGAAGGGCACCTGGGAGAACTTGCTCAGGGGATCACGGGCACCCCTTCATGGAGGTGAGGGGGTGGGGCCCAGCTCATCTGTCAACTTCTTGATTGGTTCAAGTTTTCCTCCCCAAGCGCCTAGGCTGCATCCTCTTCCTGCCCGAGCCCCACCTTTAAACACCTGTGGTTATAGTTTCTGTTTCTTCTGGACCCAGGCATTTCCCAGCACAGGCGCTTGGATTTTTTTTTTTTGTTTGTTCGTTCGTTTATTTATTTATTTTATTTAAGAGCGACAGACAGAGTGAAAGAGGCAGATAGAGAATGGGCGCACCGGGGTCTCCAGCCACTGCAAACGAACTCCAGATGCATGCGCCACCTTGGGCATCTGGCTTATGTGGGTCCTGGGGAATCCAGCCTCCAACTGGGGTCCTTAGGCTTCACAAGCAAGTGCTTAACCACTAAACCATTTTTCCAGGCCCAGGCTTGGATTTTTCAAAAGTTTTTATTTTATTATTATTATTATTATTATTATTATTATTATTATTATTTGGAGAGAGACACACAGAGAGAGACAGAGAGAGAGAGAGGGAGGAAGACAGAGATGGGCGCTCCAGCAGTGTCTCAGCTGCTGCGAACGAAATCCAGATGTGTGCGCCCCCTTGAGGTCAAGTGCGGCATTGGGCCCTTGCGTCACTTTGCATCTGGCTAAACGTGGGACCTGGAGATTGGAACCGCTGGAGATTGGAACCAGTGTTCTTAGGCTTAGGAGGCAGGCGCCTTAACCCCTAAGCCATGTCTCCAGCCCAGGCGCTTGAATTTTTATACAATCATTCCCATCACCCTTAGACACTTGATCCTGTTTCCAAATCTCGTGATTTTTGTCCTTGAACTAGTGCTCTGGGTACCAGTATCCCCGAACTCTCTGTAATTCAGGCACTAAGCTTGGGCATTGAATGAAGTGTGCCCAGAGGCCCATGTGTTGAAAGCTTGGCCCTCAGGGTGGTAATGTTGGGACCTTCCCTGGAGGAAGGGGGAGGGTGTGTCATCAGACCCTCACCTGAGGTTACAATCCTCACTCCACCTGCACAGAATCCTTCCCCAGCTACCAGTGGTCTATGAGATGGGAGGCTGGGACCTCAGTGATGCAGCAGTCATGTGACATTATCCAGGCTAGGGTGGGGTTTTCTAGGGATGCAGTTGCCTGAGAAGCACTCCAAGAAACTCATTATTTCACCAAGCTGGACTTGGATGAAGGCATCTCGTTGGTCTTCTCTCTCTCTGCCAGGTGTGGTGGTGCACACCTTTAATCCCAGCACTCAGGAGGCAGAGGTAGGAGGATCGCTGTGAGTTCTAGGCCACCCTGAGACTACATAGTGAATTCCAGGTCAGCCTGGGCTACCTTGAAAAAAAAAAAAAACTGACCTGAGGGTGGAGCAACAGCTAGCTCAGCAGTTAAGAGCAGCTCCTGTGGACTACTCTAGTTAATTCCCAGGACCCACATACACAGCCGGGCATAGGTACACATCTGTAACACCAGCTCCATAGGGGAGCAGAGACCTGAGCATCACTGGATCTCATGAAAACATGGCAAGTTCTGGGGTCAGTAAGAGACTCCAGCCCAAATAAAGATAGGTGAAGGTGGCTGGGAATATAGCTCAGTGATTAAAAGCATTTGCTTGCCAAGCCTGCTGGCCCAGGTTCAATGCCTAAGTCACCCATGTAAGCCAGATGCAAAACAGTGGTGTGAGGCCGGGCGTGGTGGCGCACGCCTTTAATCCCAGCACTCGGGAGGCAGAGGTAGGAGGATCGCTGAGAGTTCGAGGCCACCCTGAGACTACATACTGAATTCCAGGTCAGCCTGGGCTACAGTGAAACCCCACCTCACAAAACCAAAAAAAAAAAAAAAAAAAAAAAAAAACCAAACCAAAACAAACAAACAAACAAACAAAACCACAAAAAACAAAAAAATCCCAACAAAATTAGTAAAAATGAAGTTGATTTTGATTTAATTTGTTGAATCAAAAACTTGTCACTGCAACAGAAAACAAATTTTTACAATCACCACTTGTCAAGAATTTGACACTTTTGGGGCTAGAGAGATGGCTAAGAAGTTAAGGTACTTGCCTGCAAAGCCTCAGGACCCTGGTCCAATTCCCCAGTACCTGCATAAAAGCCAGATGCACAATGTGGCACAGGCATCTGGAGTTCGTCTGCAGTGGCTGGAGGCTCTGGAGTGCCCATTCCTTCTCTCTCTGTGCTTCATTCTTTCTCTCTCAAATAAATTTAATGAAAAAAATAATTTGATGCTTTAAAATTTTTTTTGTGCAGTCTTGAAACCCAGCCTGCAGGTAGCATCTTGCTTTGTTTTGGCCACATTCCAAGTGCCCAACAGCCATGTGTGGCTACTGTGTCATCTAGGGCCATTCTAGAATTTTCCCTCTCAAGAGGTACACAGACAAAAATCAAGGTTTGGGCCGGAGAGATGGCTTAGCAGTTAAGGCGCTTGCCTGCGAAGCCTAAGGACCCAGGTTTGATTCTCCAGGTACCATGGAAGCCAGATGTGCCTGTGCCCTGGTGTGCCTATTCTCACTCTCACTCTTTCTCTCCCTTTCTCTGTGCCTAATAAATAAATAAAAATAAATCCTTAAAAAATGTTTTTTTAGGGGCTGGAGAGATGGCTTAGCGGTTAAGGCGTTTGCCTGTGAAGACAAAGGATCCCGGTTCGATTCTCCAGGACCCACGTAAGCCAGATGCACAAGGGGCACATGCATCTGGACTTCGTTTGCAGTGGCTGGAGGCCCTGGCATGCCCATTCTCTCTCTGTCTGCCTCTCTTCTATCTCTCTCTCTCTCTGCTTGCAAATAAATAAATAAAAATTTAAAAATATTAAAAAAAAATGTTTTTTTAAAAAATCAAGGTTAATTCTCCTCTTGCCTGAATCTCTCTTGCTGTCTCTCAGAGAATACTGTCAGAGGACAAGGCCTTGAGGTGGGCTGTGGGGAAAGCTATCTATGATGGGACAGAGCTGGAAGAGTGGGTGGACAAAAGTGTCAGAAGGACAGGAATATGTTCCCAGGGTGAGCGTCCACTCATTCGCAGCGCCCTACCCTCTCAGGGCCAAGTGCAGTGCCCACCGCCAAGGGCTGCTTGTGAGAGAGCTTTTTCTCAGCAGGCGCACCCATGCTCACAGGGGAGCACACGTCCGGTTCTCTTCCTCTTGTGGAGGGTTCATGAGCAGCATTAAGGCCTACTCACAGCATCCACCTGACACGCCTGTAGTTCCAGCACTTGAGAGTCTGAGGCAGGGGGAAGCAGAGTCGCAGGTCAGCCGAGGCTATGCAGTGGGAGCCCAAGAAGAAACAACCAGAGACACAGACAAAAAGGCCGGGTGTAGTGGCACACCTTTAATCCAAGGACTTGGGATGCCCAGGTAGGAGAATCGCGGTGAGTTCGAGGCCACCCTGAGCCTACATAGTGCATTCCAGGTCAGTCTGGGCTAGAGCAAGGCACTACCTTGAAACAGCTCCCCTTCAAGAAAAAAAACAACAAGAACCCCAAAAACACAAATACAAACAAAGACACAAGCAATGACATCCCGAAACCAAACAATCACAAGGAAAATTAGAATAGAGCGAAAAGTCTTGTTATCCTTAAACCAAACAAACAGAAGCAAAAGCAAAAGAGGGATAAAAAAATTGGATGCCCCAAACAAAACAACCAGCAGCAAAAATGCAAAAAAGAAACGAAAACAATGGAAAAAACCATCCTGCACAGGTGGCACTTGGACCTCCGTCTGCAAGAGAAGAACACAGTTACATAAGGGAGCTGGCCTTCCAACGGGAAGATGTCAGAGATTCTTGAGGGTAGGTGTCAGGATGGGCCACCCAGAGCCACTCAGGTGCTGGGAAGGTGGCCAGAAGCTCTCAGAAAGACTCCTGCCCTGGGAGTGGAGAGATCCAAGTTCAGGTCCCTCTACCCCACCCACCTATGTGACACAACCCACTTAAGAGTCGCCCTGGTCAGACCATAATTGAATGAGGAAAGACAGGTTGTTTTACACAGCAAAATAATGAGCACTGGCTTCGGAATTCACCCAGTCTGAATCCCAGTCCCGAGACTCCTGAGCTGGGTGTTCTTAAGCAAGTGGCTTCACCTCTCGGAGCCTCTTTTCTCATCTGTGAGGTGGGCGTGTCACTAACCGCACCTTGCGGAGCTGTTATGAGGATGTTCAAGGGCTGAGGACAGAGCTTGACCCCAAAGCAGACACTCAGTAAGGGGAGGCTGTTATTCATGACTGCTCTGCGAGGAATGAATTCCACACGACAGATGTGAAAAATCCCTGATTGGGGCCAGAATAGCTTGGAAAATATAGAGCACAGCCTGTCGCTCTGAGTGTGTATGATCTTTAGCAAAGGCCATTTCTTGGGCTGGAGAGAGGGCTTAATGGTTAAGTCACTTGCCTGGGAAGTCTAAGGACCCAGGTTCGATTCCCCAGTGCCTATGTGAGCCAGATGCACAGGTGGCACATGTGTCTGGAATTTGTTTGCAGTGGCTGGAGGCCCAAGTGCACCCATTTTCTCTAGCTGCCTCTCTCTTTCAAATAAATAAATAAATTAAATAGTTTTTTTGTTTGTTTGTTTTTGAGGTAGGGTCTCACTCTAGAGTGCTGGGATTAAAGGCGTGCGCCACCACGCCCGGCCTAGTTTTTTTTTTTTAAAAAAGGTCATTTCTTTGTAAGAATGCCCCAGGTTGTATGGAAGGAGAGGGGGACGGAAGTCAGGGAGGAAGTAGAATGTTTCTCACCTGCACATCCCAGGAGTCCACTGGGGACCCATCCCAATTCTTAAAGCACGGGTATTGCAGCCAGGCCTTAGCCTCTCCTGCCAGCCTCTGCCAGCCATCCAAGTTCCCACCAGCCACATTCCCTGTAGGATCAGCCGGGTCCAGGATCACAGGCCTGCAGAACAACATTCCCATAGGGGCTGTGAGGAGCTGAAGGCATCTAGGCCTGCGTTCCAATCCCAGGTCCCTAGAACTCTCTGATCTGAGGGAGTGGAGAGTTGAACCTGGCTACCTCAGAGATATAAAGATAAGTGTGAGTCTGTGGAACTTGGAACAGATAAATATGGACATAACTAGGGCTAGTCCATGTCATTAACCCAGGTGACAGTTTTTTTAAATTTTTTAAATTATTTTTTATTTATTTTTGGAGAGAGAGACAGAGAGAGACAGACAGAGAGGGAGAGGGAGACAGAGATGGGCGCACCAGCAGTCTCTCAGCTGCTGCGAACGAAATCCAGATGCATGCGCCCCCTTGTGGGCAAGTGTGGCATTGCGCCCTTGTGTCACTTTGCATCTAACTAAACGTGGGACCTGGAGATTGAAACCGCTGGAGATTGGAACCAGCATTCTTAGGCTTAGCAGGCAGGCGCCTTAGCCGCTAAGCCATCTCTCTAACCCGACAGTTTTTATTATCATACTATTTACTGTCAATTGGTCTAATCGTGGTCATTCAATGTGTAAGTTTTTATTATTACTACCCTAGTTCCAGCTCCCCTCACTTTCTGTTTGGGTTGGGATGAGCTGAGGGCTTTGGTTTCCTCACCCAGGCAAGGAGGAGCCCAGTCCTGCTTCCCCAGGCTGGAGGTTCTGGTGTCAATCAAATCAGTGCCCAGCACAGTGACAGGATGGGAGATGCTCAAGAAATAGGGAGCCCCCATTTCCAGGGCATTGCTGCCCAGAGCTCCCAGATGGGGGAAGAAGGGTCAGGGTACCTGGTTTTCCAGAGCTGTCCATACAGGTAGTCAGAAATCAACTGGTCAGTAAAGTCGTAATACACCGTCCAGTAGATACAAAGCTGCTGGTACTTCATGACCAATTGCAAGACGGTCTTGAATCCCTCGGCTGTGTTGAAGTAAGTCTTCCCACACCCGTGTTCCCACGCATGGACGGTGAGTAGCTCGAGGGCATACTGTGGGGGCAGTGGCTTCCCAAGCTTCTCTTTACACTGAGGGGAGGAAAAGAAATTTAAAAAGAAAATGAGGTTGCCTCGTTTCTTTGTCAAGTACATTTCTCAAGGGGTAAATCCAGCCCACCACCTGTTTTTTTTTTGTCCATAAAGTTTTATTAGTACACAGCCACACCCATTCATTGATATGTAGTCCTATGGGTACTTTCGTGGGGGCCATGAGTAGTCATGATGGAGACCAAGTGATCCACAAAGGCCAGAATGCTGACTGGCTAATGGTTTATAAAGCAAGTGTAGTGAGACCAGGAGAGAGCTGGCGCTCAGGACTCTTACTCATCCTGTCTTTGTCATTGTTTGCTTCTGGGCAGAGGACTTAAACTCTTGGAGCCTCGGGGCTGGAGAGATGGCTCAGCAATTAAGGCACTTGCCTACAAAGCTTAAGGACCTGGGTTTGATTCCCCCGTAATCAAGTAAAGCCAGATGCATAAAGTGGTGCATGACATTTGACTCTCTCTGTTTGCAATATATATATATATCCGCTGGGGAGATGGTTAAGAGCAAGCTTGAGGGCTTCTCAGCCGGATACCATGTGGGTCTGGGGAACTGAACACAGGTCATTAGGCTTTGCAGGCAAGTGGCCCCTGCTCCTCTCTGTAGTGATGGGGCCCACAGTGGCTGGGCAAGATGCCATACCAGTTGGTACCAGTACTTCACAAGGCGGATGAGACTCTTGAGCTTGGTGGGACGCTGTTTCAGGAAGTTGCGCTGCAGCTCTGTGAAGCACGTGGAGAACTCGCCCTCTCTCTTCAGGGAGGTGCATTCACGGATGAGCTTGATGTAAACCTGGGGTTCAGGTTTGCTGTATTTGCTGCTGTGACCTGTTAATGTGGGATCATTAAGATGTGTCAGCGGTTAAGGTGTTTGCCTGCAAAGCCAAAGGATCCCGGTTTGATTCCCCAGCACCCACGTAAGCCGGGGGGGTGCATGCATCTGGCGTTCGTTTGCAGTGGCTGGAGGCCCTGGCGCGCCCATTCTCTCTTTCTCTGACGCTTTCTCTCTCTCAAATAAATAAATAAAGTATATTTAAAAAAGCAACATACGACTTCCGGGTAAGATGGCGGCATAGGAGCCACGCCAATCCAGATCAGGGAGGGAATCAAAAAGAATCTACCCTCTACTGAGGAAGAGAGCAGAATATTTTCTCCTGGAAATAGCGGAAAAGCAGAAGACAGCCAGAAACCCACTGTGGAGAGTGCGGCCTGGCAGCTCGCTCCCCATCCGCGGGCTCCCCATCCGCGGGCTCCCGCAGCTCCGCTCCACACCGAGGGCTCCCCAGCCGCGGACTCCCCATCCGCAGGCTCCCGTGGCTCCGCTCCACGCCAAGGGCTCCCCAGCCGCGGACTCCCCATCCGCGGGCTCCCCATCCGCAGGCTCCCGTGGCTCCGCTCCACGCCGAGGGCTCCCCAGCCGCGGACTCCCCATCTGCGGGCTCCCCATCCGCAGGCTCCCGCGGCTCCGCTCCACGCCGAGGGCTCCCCAGCCGCGAACTCCCCATCCGCGGGCTCCCCATCCGCAGGCTCCCGAGGCTCTGCTCCACGCCGAGGGCTCCCCAGCCTCAGACTCCCCATCAGCGGGCTCCCGCGGCTCCGCTCCACACCGAGGGCTCCCCAGCCGCAGACTCCCCATCCGCGGGCTCCCACGGCTCCGCTCCACGCCGAGGGATCCCCAGCCGCGGACTCCCCATCCACGGGCTCCACATCCGCAGGCTCCCAGCGGCTTCCCTCCACCCCGAGGGCACCCCAGCAGCTCCAACCCTCGGTTCGAAGCTGCCACCCAGATCAGCTAAGCCCTGCTGAGCTTCCACTGCAAACGCCGCCCGAACAAACAAAAAAAAAAAAAGGGGGGGGGACTTTTCAACCTCATCAGTCTCCCCACAGAGCCCAGAAATCAAAGAAAAATCTGCGGAGCTACTGAAAGAGACATACACGGTGAGCTGCTGCAGGCTTCCTGAACTCGCCCATCCCCCAATCATCAGTTCCCCAGGGTGTCGAGCACCTAGTGGCAGATCTGATCCACATCGCCAACACCGGACCCAGCATACCTGACCCAAACTCCACAGCCCAGGGAACGAGGTGGGCCCCCAGCATTGGTGAGTTTAAAAGCCACACCAAAAGATAACAAAGGCCTGCACTGGAAGTGATAACCACTCTTTCCAGGTCAAGGCAGGGTATGTATTACATATTTGTGGGTGGCTTTACCATTTTCAAATAAGCTGAATATGAGGGGTTGAATATTGCTATCTGTACAACTTATAGATTTAAAGGGCCTTTACCTTTTGCTTCAGTTATTATTGAGGACAGGGTCTGATTCCCAAGCAGACAGGACTAAGGGCATGGACCATCGCATGCCGTGAGGGATTTTGACCCTATAGGACTGTTTGGCTCAATTCTCACACTTATATACTCTGTGTTCATGTTAATTGAATGTGTATTTTGCTTTGTTGAAGTTTAGAACTTGCCTCTAAATTGTTCCACTAGTCCACTACAATACTTACTTAACAAGCAAACTCAACAGTTAGGAGTACTTCTGAGGTTGGACTTGGGTACAAGTGCTACACTTGACACCTTAAACTCATATCCTGAAATTATATAAAGGTGGATCACAACACCTAAGAACACTGAAGATAAATAGGAAACCTAAGCATCAAATCAATCCAGGATGCATAAGTCACTACATTATAATACAAGAAACACAAAGAATCAAGACAATGCAATCCCACCAAAAATTACAAATCCATCAGAAGGGTTCACCAATGAGACTCTTTTAGATGAAATTCCTGACAAAGATTTCAAGGGAATGATGTTATCTATGCTCAAAGAAATGAAAGAAGGAATGAAAGCAATCCAAAAGAAAACAAAGGAATTAGAGAAGAAAACAAACTGTTGAAGGAGATTACAGAGAAACAGTTTAATGAAATAAAAAGGTCATTAGAAGACATGAATAAGGAAATAGAACTACTGAAGAAAAACCAGGCTGAAATCCTAGCCCTGAAGAACACAGCCAGTGAAATAAAACACTCAGTGGAAAGTCTCACTAGTAGAATGGATGAAGGAGAGGACAGAATATCCAAGCTAGAAGACGAGGTGGCAGATCTATCACAGTCCAACAAAGAGAAAGACAAGCTAATAGAAAGGTATGAATGGGAACTCCAAGACATGAGGGACACTATGAAAAGATCAAACATAAGAATTCAAGGTATAGCAGAAGGGGAAGAATTTCAATCCAGAGGCTTAGTAGGTGTTTTCCATAAAATCATAGAAGAAAATTTTCCCCAAATTGGGAAAGAAATGCCAATGCAGATACAAGAAGCATTTAGAACACCAAACAGACAAAACCTAGAAAGAACCTCTTCTCGCCATGTTATAATTAAACTACTAAATACACAAACCAAAGAAAGTATACTGAAAGCAGTTAGAGAGAAAAAGCAAATGACATTTAAGGGGAAACCCATCAGGGTCACAGCAGATTACTCAACACAAACCCTAAAAAGCCAGGAGGGCCTGGAGTGATGTATTCCAAGTTCTGAAAGATAAAAACTGTCAACCAAGATTACTTTATCCTGCAAAGCTTTCTATCCAAATTGATGGAGAAATAAGGACATTCCACAACAAAGACAGGCTAAAGGAATTTATGACAACTAAGCCAGCTCTACAGAAAATACTTGCAGGAATCATTCATGCTGAAGAAAAAGCAAAACACACACAGCAGGAAATAGGAAAAAGAAATCATATTCAACAGTTAGAACAGGTGAGTAAAAAGAAAACCAGGAAGAACTACAAAACAAGAAAAATGGACAGATCAAATACATATCTTTCAATAATAACTCTTAATATCAATGGCCTCAATGCCCCAATCAAAAGACATAGACTTGCAGACTGGATTAAAAAGCAGGATCCTACCATCTGTTGCCTTCAGGAAACTCACATCCGAATAAAAGATAGAAACATTCTTAGGGTGAAAGGCTGGAAAAAGATATATCAAGCAAATGGACCCAGAAAACAAGCAGGGGTTGCCATTCTAATTTCTGACAGGATAGACTTCAAACCAACATTAGTGAGGAGAGATAAAGCAGGTCACTTTATACTGATTAAAGGAACACTCCAACAGGAGGATATCACAATCCTAAACATTTATGCTCCCAACACGGGGCCCCCAATTACATCAAACAAACACTATCGGACTTAAGGTCAGAAATAACACCTAACACAATAGTAGTGGGTGACTTCAATACCCCCTCTCATCACTTGACAGGTCTACCCAACAAAAAATAAACAGAGAAACAACTGCATTAAATGATATCATGGAACAAATGGACCTAACAGATATATACAGAATATTCCATCCAAATACTGCAGAATATACATTCTTCTCAGCAGCACATGGGTCATTCTCTAAAATAGACCATATGATAGGACACAAATCAAATCTCAACAAATACAGGAAAATTGAAATAATCCCTTGTATGCTATCTGACCACAATGGGATTAAACTGAAAATCAACAACAAGAAAAAACTACAGAGCATACAGAAATTCATGGAGACTAAACAGTACATTATTGAATGACGCATGGGTCATTGAAGAAATTAAGAAGGAAATCAAGAAATTCATAGAATCAAATGATGATGAGAATACAACATACCAAAACCTGTGGGACACAATGAAGGCAGTCCTACGAGGGAAATTTATAGCTCTAAGTGCCTATATTAAGAAACTAGAGAGTTCACAACTAAACAATTTAATGCTTCACCTTAAGGCCTTGGAAAGAGAAGAACAAGGCAAACCAAAAATCAGTAGACGGGAAGAAATAATAAAGGTTAGGGCAGAAATTAATGAAATGGAAACCAAAAAAACAATCAAAAAAATCAATGAAACAAAGAGTTGGTTCTTTGAAAGGATTAACAAGATTGACAAACCCTTAGCAAATCTGACCAAAAGAAAGAGAGAAGAGACAAAAATTGATAAAATTAGAGATGAAAAAGGCAACATCACAACAGATACCAAAGAAATTCAGAAAATCATACGGACATACTTTAAGAATATATATGCCTCTAAGTTTGAAAACCTGAAAGAAATGGATGATTTCCTTGATTTATATGACCTACCAAAATTAAATCAAGATGAGATAAACCATTTAAATAGACCTATAACAACCACAGAGATCCAAGCAGTCATAAAAGTCTCCCAATTAAAAAAGCCCAGGCCCAGATGGATTCACTACTGAATTTTATCAGACATTCCTGGAAGATCTAACACCAATGCTTCTCAAACTTTTCCATAAAATAGAAGAGGAAGGAATTCTACCAAAATCCTTCTATGAAGCCAGCATCACCCTGATACCCAAACCGGACAAAGACAGATCAAAAAAAGAAAACTATAGACCAATCTCCCTCATGAACATAGATGCAAAAATTCTCAACAAAATACTGGCAAACAGAATACAAGAATATATCAGAAAGATTATTCACCCTGACCAAGTAGGCTTTATCCCAGAGATGCAGGGATGGTTCAACATACGCAAATCCATAAATGTAATACACCATATAAATGGTCTGAAGGACAAAAATCACATGGTCATTTCAATAGATGCAGAAAAGGCATTTGACAAAATCCAACAACCCTTCATGGTGAAAGTACTACAGAAACTTGGAATAGAAGGTACATATCTCAACATAATAAAAGCTATTTATGACAAACCTACAGCCAACATAATACTTAATGGGGAAAAACTTGAAGCTTTTCCTCTAAATTCAGGAACAAGACAAGGGTGTCCACTTTCTCCACTATTATTTAATATAGTATTGGAAGTCTTAGCCATAGCAATAAGGCAAGAGGCACTCATAAAGGGGATACAAATCGGAAAGGAAGAGGTCAAATTATCATTATTTGCAGATGATATGATTCTATACATAACAGATCCTAAGGACTCTACCAGCAAATTATTAGAGCTGATAAACACTTTTAGCAATGTAGCAGGATACAAAATAAACACAGAGAAATCAGTAGCTTTTCTATACACTAACAACAAACATGCAGAGGATGAAATCAGGGAATCTCTCCCATTCACAATTGCCTCAAAAAAATAAAATACCTTGGAATAAACTTAACCAAGGAAGTGAAGGATCTCTACAATGAGAACTATAAAAAAACTCGAGCGACAAATTGCAGAAGACACAAGGAAATGGAAAGACATTCCATGCTCCTGGATTGGAAGAATCAATATAGTGAAAATGTCAATCTTACCAAAAGCAATCTACACATTTAATGCGATCCCCATTAAAATCCCAATAGCATTCTTCACAGAAAAAAAAAAAACAATACTAAAATTCATCTGGAAACACAAAAAACCTCGAATAGCCAAAACAATTTTGCATAACAAAAATCAGGCAGGTGGTATAACCATACCCGATTTTAAGTTATACTACAAAGCCATAGTAACAAAAACAGCATGGTACTGGCACAAGGACAGACAGGTAGATCAATGGAACAGAATAGAAGACCCAAATATTAATCCAGATAGCTACAGCTACCTGATTTTTGACAAAAACGCCAAAAATACTCATTGGAGAAAAGATAGTCTCTTTAACAAGTGGTGCTGGGAAAATTGGACATCTGTTTGTAAAAGGATAAACATAGATCCTTGTCTCTCTCCTTGCACAAGAATCAAGTCCAAATGGATCAGGGACCTTAATATCAGACCTGAAACTCTGAAAATGCTAGAGGAAAAAGTAGGGGAAACTCTTCAACATATTGGAATAGGCAAGGACTTTCTGAATATAACTCCAATTGCTCAGAGAATAAAAGCACTAATCAACCACTGGGACCTTATAAAATTACAAAGCTTTTGTACAGCAAAGGACACTGTGAATAGAGCAAAAAGACAACCTACAGAATGGGAGAAAATCTTTGCCAGTTATTCAACTGACAGAGGATTAATATCCAGAATATACAAAGAACTCAAAAAACAGAATAACAAGAATTCAAACAACCCAGTTAAAAAATGGGCTACGGAACTAAATAGAGAATTCACGGAAGATGAAATACAGATGGCATATAAACATCTAAAAAAATGTTCTACATCCTTAGCCATCAGGGAAATGCAAATTAAAACCACTTTGAGATTCCATATCACTCCTGTCAGAATGGCTGCCATCAAGAAAACAAATGACAATAAGTGTTGGCGTGGATGCGGAAAAACAGGAACACTTCTACACTGTTGGTGGGAATGTAAGCTGGTCCAGCCACTGTGGAAATCAGTGTGGAGGTTCTTGAGACAGCTAGAAATAGATTTACCATATGATCCAGCTATAGCACTCCTAGGCATATATCCAGAGGACTCTTCTCACTTCCTTAGAGATACTTGCAAAACCATGTTTATTGCTGCTCTATTCACAATAGCTAAGAAATGGAAGCAGCCTAGATGTCCGTCCACAGATGAGTGGATAATAAAGTTGTGGTACATTTACACAATGGAGTTCTATTCAGCAGTAAAGAAAAATGAAATTATGAAATTTGCAGGGAAATGGATGGATCTGGAAAGGATTATACTTAGTGAGGTAACCCAGGCTCAGAAAGCCAAACGTCACATGTTCTCTCTCATATGTGGATCCTAGCTACCAATGTATAGACTTGTGTATGAACTGGAACCAAAAAGAGGTACCAGAAACCAGTAAGGGGGTAAAAGGCTATAAGGGAGGGAAGAAAGGGAAGGACTTAAGTGTATGGTATTGCACATATGTAAGTAGAAGAACTGAGTACAGGGAGGGGAATGGCCTAAGCGAGGCCATGGGAAGAGAATGCATACAAAAAGGGCAGGGGGAGGGACAATCTAAACTCAAGATATTATCAATAAGACATATGTAAAACTACTTTTTTGATTAAGGTCACGTCTAGAAGATGTAGACTGTTACTAGAAAATTTTCAGTACCTGGGATGGAACTCCTTCCAGTGAGATGTTGGCCAAGGAGGTCCCGGTAGCCTCCAAAACATTAAGGCTTTTGCCAAAGCCCTTGGTTTCCCTAGAGAAATAGATAGTAAGACCCTATTGCTGAAGACATCTCATGCCTGAGAGGCAAGGACACTGAGAAAGCAAGCTGGTGCTGAGCAGAAAACCTTCTCCCTGTAGACCAGCCAACTGAAAGCTGGAAAAAGCTGCACTGCACGCAGCGTATGGGAGACAGAAGCCATCAACAGTGAAAATAGTGGATGCTGAATATTCAAGCTTGGCCAGACAGGCCCAATGACTGAACGGGTGCAATAGTGGCGTGTCTACTCTTGGGGTAACCAACTGCTCCATAATTGGACTGAAGGCCCTCTCTACGGGAGGGAATACATACCCGGTACTGAAAAACCTAAGTAAAAGTCTATGGTAGGTGAGGTCATGAGCCTTGGGGGTATAAGCCTGCTCATGTCTGACTAAATGTATATATTATTCCCACCAAGCTGCCCTGGGGACACTACACTAAATGTTCATGTCCACATATTAACGCTATTCTCACTTCTGGCTAGAGAAGCTTCTCTTTTCAGATGGTGATGACCACTGGGATGACACAAAAGGCAACATAGTGCTGAGAAGAAGGGATGGAGGAGTGCCCAGCACTGAAACACCTCTGTCACATCCTCCAGTGGCTCAGGGACCATTGTTATGACCTCTTACTATGCAGCTGCCCAGACAGAAATTGGCCTCGATATCCATGATCTTGCAGTGCCTAGCAATACCTTTGCAAGACCCTCAAAATAGAAGAGAAAGATGATGTCATCAAATTAGGAGAGAGACTAATGGAGAAAGGGAGGGGATATGATGGAGACTGGAGTTCTAAAGTGGAATGGGGGAGGGGAGGGAAATATCAGGTGGGGTTTTTTTGGTATGTAAGATTAAAAATCAATAAAAATAAAAAAAATAAATAAATAAAAATAAAAAAATAAAAAAATAAAAAAAATAAATAAAAATAAAAATAAAAAATAAATTTCATCAGTAAAAAAAAAAAAAAAAAAAGCAACATACTTTTGTCCCCAGACTATGCCAATTTGCTATTTTGTCCTTTCTGTGATGGAGTCTTAGCCATCCCCTCCTGGGAGAAATTCTAAATCCCCCCCGCCCCCATGGCTTTAAATGAAAGTCCTGCTTGGGAAAACTCTGGAATTATGGGGATTTCAACTTAGAAATAGAGGCCAGTGTGCTAAAGAAGGTGTTGTTAAAGGACAGGCTGAGCCCCCTGCGACACTCACCCAGGGCATCATAGGCCAGCAGCACATCAAACTCCACTTCCTGCTGGAGGTAGGGGTCGCTCAGAGTGAAGCTGAGGGCCCTGGGCTTGAACCACCAGAGCCACCAGAGCCACCAGGGACTATGGACCTTGAATGTCACACGAAACTGTTCCTCTCGCTGGAAGGCTATCAGCTGCTTCTTAATTTCCTCAAGGAACTCTGCCCGGCGATTTAATTGTTCATCGAAACTGGTGAGATTGTTGAGGAAGACCACCAGGTCGGCATCTGACCGGTCTCTGAGTGCAGTGCCTTTTCCTGAGGAGCCACCCTATAAGAGATGACAAGAATACCCAACATGGCACCTCGCATGGCAGCCTTGGTGTCCACTGACAGAGGAAAGGACAGAAAAGAAAAGGCCCTACATACTGTGAAGTTCTAGTCAGCCTGAAAGATGAAACCAGGCACCATGGTGGCACACACCTTTTGGGAGGCAGGCAGAGGTAGGGGGATCACCATGGGTTTGAGGCCACCCTGAGGCTTCAGAGTGAATTCCAGGTCAGCCTGAGCTAGAGTGAGACCCTAAAAAAACCGAAACCCCCCCAACACCCCCAAAAAAAACAAAACCCTGTGACATGTGCAGGAAAATGGACGGACCTGGAGATCATTATGTTAAATGTAATATGCCAGACTCAGAAAGACAAATATATCAAGCGTTTTCTCTCAAATGTGGACTCTAGATTTTTTTAAAAAGTATGTATGTGTGATGTGTGTGTGCATGTATGTATGTATGTATGTATGTATGTATGTGTGTGTGTGCATGTATATATGTGTACTATGTGGAGATGGAGGGGGGTCTAAAGCGAGGAGGGTGTGAGAGAGGGTTACGGGGGAAAGACAAGAGCCTATTTTCTCTCATGTGGAATCTAGATCTAACTGTACATGACCACACACACACACACACACACACACACACACACATGTGTGCCATAAAACAGACTGGGAGCTGTCTTAAGGGAGGGAGGGCAGCGGTTGGGGGGAGACTATGAGCAAAGGATGTGATAAAGCAGATCCGAGAGGGCGTCAGAGAGCTTTGCTGGGCAGTTAGGGTGATTGCACCCCTGAAAGTAAAGGCAGATCAAAAAGATCAAAGGATGATTGGACTAAAGGAGTTCCGTAGAGCTGAGCCCCTCCCTGGGAGGGGTGTCCCCTTTCCTACACTTAAATCTAATCCTGACATTGTGGTTGGTCAAGTTCAGGCCCCAGAACTTGGCAACATGGCTGGCCTCTTCCTGAGCCAGCCCCTAACCCAGACCAATCAACTCTCACTCTGGCCTACTTGAGCCAGAAGGTAAAGCCCACCACAGTAAGGTTACAAACATGAGGTTTACGAGGCGAGGGCTGCCTGACCATCACTCCTAAACCTCCAGGTTGTGGTGAGTTTCCCCTGGTCTCCCCCCAGATGGGCTGAGATGAGGGGAGACCTCCCTGACCCCCACTCCCACATGAACTCTCTACCCCCTCCTGCCCTCCACATGATGGGAGCTTTTTGTACTTTCTTCTCTCTCCTCTCTAACTCCCTTTTCGTGTTTCTTTCAGGTCTGCCACAGGGGCTCTCAGACCACATGAGTGGGTCCATTTTCCTTCTCTTGGTTTTGTATGTCCCTAAATAAATAAAATAATTTAATAATTAGCCTTCTCAGTTTGATTTGCCCTATTCTTTGGTTAAATGCAAATGTGAGCCCAGGGTTTGGAGTTCAAGGACTTTCCTGAACCCCTAGCACCCTGTTACATATGTCTGAAAGGAAAGTCACTGTTTCATACCCTAAAGCCCTGCCAAGCACAGTCACGAATGCACCTGAGTTCGGGGTCAGCCTTGGCTGCCTCATTACAAAGCCTGCTCTGCACTCTGTGTCCTTTTGTTGTCATTTTCCCTGATACGGAATAGGAGCAAGGCAGCCTTTTCCTGATAGGTACTCAGTCTACAGAAACATGGATGCTACCTTGCCTGCTCTGGTAGGACTTGAACTCACATCTGATTCAGCCGCATCCAAGATGACTGCAAGCAACAATCTCTTAATCCCTCCTCAGCAACAGCTTCCTGTTTCTTCCTCACTTTCATGGGTTTAGCACTTGGGAGTGGGCCCTTCCTGAGTCAATGTGTATCTAAGACCCACCCTCTAATGAGGTCCCTCCCTACACACCTGAGCCTACTGCTAAGGCTCATTTTAATTGGATATCTGATTCATAGAAATGCCTGAAACACACATGTAACCTCCTTCCCCGGAGAGACCTTTCCCTATGTGAGGGAGCTTTTCCCTGGTCTCCCCTTCCATTTCTCAGATAGGCTGGGAAGGGGGAGAACTTTTGGCTTGGGCGTTTTCCTGCTTTCCTTTGAACTGCCCCAAGTGACTCCATTTTGTTCTAGCTGACTCCATTTTTGTGCTGCTTTCCCCCTCTGAAGACCACATCCCAGCTGACAGAACATTCTTATACAGCTTTACTACTGTACCAGAAAGTTTATTGTTTTCTGAGACTCCAGGAGGTTGTTTTTGAATTACTGTAACTTCTGTTATCTGGCCTGCACCTAGTATGATGTAATTGTGACTTTTGACTTTATAAACCTTATCCCACCTTCTTTTGGGGCGGAGAGTCCTCTCGGGCATTAGCCAACTCTCAGACACTGGCAATAAAGGACTCTCAATTGGCTTAAGAACCATGGTGTTCTGTAATTCTCTCGAGTAGACTGTAACAGCTTTAAAAGTTTTTTTCATTTATTTATTTGACAGACGAGAGAGAGAGAGAGAAAGAGAGAGAGACAGAGACAGAGACAGAGACAGAGACAGTGGGTATGGGGGCACCGGAGCCTCCTGTCACTGCAAGTGAACTCCAGACCTTGGTATGTGACTTCATGTGGGTACTGGGGAATTAAACCCAGGCCATCAGGTTTTGGAAACATTGCTTTCCCTCTTGTCTTAACTCTCCTTAAACTAGCTCTCATAATTTACCCTCTTTGAGTATGCATTTTCAATTCTTTGTTAATGTGGATAAAAACTCAAGACTTGAGATCTGCTGGCAGTAGGAGTTCTAATCCACAGAGCTCTCTCCCACCTCAACTCCAGACCAGTGGGGCTGTTCTCTACACATTTTACTTCCTCTGCACTGCCTTGTGAGGTACCGGGAGAGATGGATGAGAAATTGGGGCATAGAGAAGTTATGTAACTTACTCCAGCATCTGCAATGTTCTTCCCAAACTTATATTCTTTTTTTTTTTTTTTGGTTTTGCAAAGAAGAGTCTTCCTCTAGCCCAGACTGACCCGGAATTCACTATGTAATCTCCAGGTGGCCTTAAACTTGAACTTATTGTGATTGTCCTACCTCTGCCTCCCTAGGGCCGGGATTAAAGGCGTGTGCCACCATGCCCAGCTAAAATATTTTTATTTGCAAGGAGAGAGAGAAAGAGAGAGAGAGAGAAAAAGAGAGAGAGAGAGAGAGAGGGAGAGGGAGAGAGAAATTGGGCATGCTACTGCAAACGAACTCCAGATGCATGTGCCATTTTGTGCATCTGGTTTTACATGGGTACTGGGGAATAGAACTCTGGCTGTCAGGCTTTGCAAGCAAATACCTTTAAGTACCAAGCCATCTCTCCAGCCCCAAAACTTATATTCTTTTTTCTTTTATAATTTTTTTGGTTTAAAAAATATAAGGGCATGGGGGAGATTTATTATAAGGAGAGAGAGAGAGAAAGAAAGAGAATGGGTGCACCAAGGCCACTAGCCACTGCAAACTAACTCCAGATACACGCCCCACCTTGTGCTTTATGTGGATACTGGGGAATTGAACCTGGATCTTTAGGCTTTGCAGGCAAGCACCTTAACAGCTGAGCCATCTTTCCAGTCCCCTAAAACTTATTCTTTTTTTTTTTTTTTTTTTTTTTTTTTTTGGTTTTTTTGAGGTAGGGTCTCACTCTGATCCAGGCTAACCTGGAATTAACTATGTAGTCTCAGGGTGGCCTTGAACTCATGGCGATCCTCCTACCTCTGCCTCCCAAGTGCTGGGATTAAAGGCGTGTGCCACCATGCCCAGCATATTTTTTTTCTTTTTTTTTTTTTTAACATTTTAAAAATATTTTATTTATTTACTCATTTGAGAGAAAGAGGAGAGAGAGAGAGAGAGAGAGAGAGAGAGAGAGAGAGAGAGAGAAGGGGCGCACCAGGGCCTCCAGCCATTGCAAAGGAACTCCAGATGCATGCATCTCCTTGTGCATCTGGCTTACGTGGGTCCTGGAGAGTCAAACCAGGATCCTTTGGCTTTAAGGCAAATGCCTTAACTGCTAAGCCATCTCTCCAGCCTCCCCCCACCCCCTTTTGAGGTAGGGTCTCACTCTGGTCCAGGCTTACCTGGAATTAAATATGTAGTCTCAGGGTGGCCTCCAACTCACGGGGATCCTCTTACCTCTGCTTCCCAGAGTGCTGGGATTAAAGGTGTGTACCACCACTCCCGTCTCTTATTCTTTTCTTTTTTAAGGATGCTTTATTTTTCAATTGACTGGAAGTTCAGGATGCCAGACCTAAGGCTAGCATGTATGGATTCAGAGATGTCAATTACCAAACTATCAAACTATGACAGTTTGGGGGCGGGAGGGGCTGATGCTGAGGATGGGAAGCAACAAGGTAACCGGTCCCCAAGGTCGATGCTCTCTGCTTTGGTCGCTCCAGAAGGAGGCAAACCGCCAGCCCAATCTTTTCTCCTCTCGACCAGTCCCACCCTTTGCCAAAAACCCAGAAGTAGTAATGTTCTTCGTGGACGCGGACAGGGACGTGTCCGCGGTGCATCCGTGCATTGCCACGGAAACGCAGGCCCTCAGGGCTAAGAGCCACGCTGCCAGCCCCGGGAGAGAACAAGGACAAGGCAACAGTGATGTCACCGAAGCAGTGGCCCGTCCCGTCGGCTGCAGTCCCTGAGCCGGATCTGGAAGGTCCCAAAACTTTTTTTTTTTCCCTCGAGGTAGGGTCTCACTCTAGCCCAGGCTGACCTGGAATTCACTATGTAGCCTCAGGGTGGCCTCGAACTCATGGCCATCCTCCTACCTCTGCCTCCAAAGTGCTGAAAAAATTTTTTTTTAAAGTACTGAGGGCTGGAGAGATGGCTTAGTAGTTATGGCATTTGCCTGCAAAGCCAAAGGAAAGCGGTTCGATTTCCCAGGACCCACGTAAGCCAGATGCACAATGGGGGGCATGTATCAAGTTCATTTGCAGTGGCTAGAGGCCCTGATATGTCCATTCTCTCTCTCCTTCTCTTTCTCTCTGCATCTCTCTCTCTCTCTCTCATATATATGAAACTGATCTAAGCAGCTGCGATTAGAGGCTGGGGGTGTGGTGGGGAAGGGGACATCAGAGTCTCTCAGCTGCAGCCTGGGCTCTGAGGAAGTCTCCCGGGTCAGGAGGAGGCCACTCACCTTCACCACCTTGGAGACCCTCACAGGGTGGCGGGCGTTTCTGAAGCACCTCTCCTTTAGGAAAGAGCACAAGGTGTCAATGGCTGCTCGGACCCGCCAGCGAAAGTCTGTGTCCGGAAGGAGGTGATCTTCTATGAACTTGTCTAGATCCTGGGATGGGGTCTTTCTGAGCTCCATCTCCACTCACACCGGCCGCGGAGCGCGTGGCATCTGCTCGGGCATCCTTCCACCTCCTCCCGGCCGCGGGCTTTCAGTTTCGGTTTCCTGGGAAGGGCGGATCCAGAATTGGGCAGGCACTCCTCTCCCTCAGTGCAGGGCGGCCTCTGCTGGCTTCCTTTGGTCTTTTTTTTTTTTTTTGAAATTAACCTCCGGCCAAGAGAAAGCTGAATTAAAAACAGACTTCAAAGCCAGGAGTGAGGGTGCACGCCGAGAGTTCGAGGCCAGCTTGAGACTACAGAGTGAATTCCTGGTCAAAAACAAACAAACGAACAGACAAACAAGCAAACAAGAAAACAAACCCAGACTTCTTCCTTGTTGGACTTTGGTTGTTGAAAATGCTTTTCGTCTCCTAGAATTTTTTATTTTTATATTTATTTATTTTTAGCAGTAATGCATGCTGCAAAGGGGGAAAAGTCAGAAAAATCAGGAAGATCATCTATGGGTCTTACACCTGCACTTTGGTATAGAACTTTTCAGCTTTTTCTGTGTTAGGCGCGCGCGCACATTCGCATGCACGCTAATGACAAGGTTCTTTTGTATTTAAAAACAGTTCCGTGGGCTGGAAAAAAAAACAGCTCAGGGGTTAAAGGCACGCGCTTAAAAACAGCAACATACTATAATTTTTCTTTTTTAACTATGCCTTTCATTTCTTACAGCAGTTTTAGGTTTACAGAAAAATTGAGCACCAAGTCCTGAGTTCCCACAAGCCCCTCTTTCTTACCCACCATCCCCCTCCCCTTGTTTTCCTTGTGCAATGCTGGGGATGGAGTACAGCCTCACACTGAGCTGCACCCAGCCCTTGTCTTAAGGTGCCATGGGGTGTTTGTTACAGGTGACAGATACGAATTCTCTGGCTGCCAGTGTCATGGTGTGAAGTGAGGTGCAATCTCTGTGTTGTACCATACTCTCTCTCTCTTTATCATCTGTCTATCACCTTCTCACCTTCTCTCTCCTCTCCTCTCTTCTATCCTCTCAGGTCTCTTCTCCTCCTCCCACCTCTCTCCTTCTCCTTCTTCTCCTCCCTTCCCTTCCCCTCTTCTCTTCCCCCTCCTCTTCCTCCTCCTTCTCTCTCTCTCTCTCTCTCTCTATATATATATATATACACATACATACATACACACACCCTCTCTTCTTTCCTCCTCTTCTCTGGTCTTCTCTCTTTCTCTTCTCTCCTCTCTTCTTCTCCTTTCTCCCTTCTCTCCCCCTCTACTCTTCTCCCTCTCCCTCCTCTCCCTCCCTCTCTCTGTCTTTCTCTCTCTCATACTCCTCTTGCTATGTAGCCCAGGCTATACTTGAATTCACACTCCTCCCTCCTGCCTCAGACCCAAGTGCTGGGATTACAGGGGTGAGGCAGCATGTCTGATTACAGCCACCCTTCTCTTAACTGGCTCATCTGTTAACTCTTCACTTCTGTTACCACAGTGTGCTGACTTATTTATGCCTAAGGCAAAGTGTCCCCCGGAGTGAGGCTGTGGGAAGCCCTCTTGCCCAGCAGGTAGAGCATATGCTTATCAAAGATTCTTCTTTCTCCCACACCACATTGCTTTCAGACATTGTTGTGGATTTTATCACTGTTAATGAAATGAAGAAGAAAGGTGCCCTTAAGGGGTGGGGGAGATAGCTCAGCTATTAAAGGCACTTGCTTGCAAAGCTTATCAGCTGGATTCAATTCCCAAACCACTCATTTAAGCCAGATGCAAAAAGTATCTGATGATATTTTGCACCAGCAAGAGGCCCTGGTGTGCCCCCACCCACAGCACCACACACACATGCAAATAAAAAAAAAAAAGTTCTAAAAGAAAGTTGTCCTTAGAAAACCAACACTGAGGGCTGGAGATTTGGCTTAGTGGCTAAGGTGCTGCCCTGTGAAGCCTAAGGACCCAGGTTCCATTCCCCAGTACCCACGTAAGCCAGAGGCACAAGGTGGCACATGCGTCTGTTGTTCATTTGCAGTGCCTGAAGGGAACTGCCATGCCCATTCTCTGTCTGCTTCTCTTACTCTCAAATAAGTATCTAAATAAATATTTTTTTAAAAGGGCTGGAATGTGGATCCTAGCTACAAATGTATAGACTTGTGTGTGAACTGGAACCAAAAATTGGTACCAGAAACCAATAAACTGGTAAAAGGCTATAAGGGAGGGAGGGGAGGGAAGGAAGGACTTAAGTGTATGGTATTGCACATATGTAAGTAGAAGAACAGATTATGGGGGGGGGAGAATGGCCTAAGTGAGGCCATGGGAAGAGAATGCATAAAAGAAGGGCAGGAGGAGGGTCAATCAAAATTCAAGATATTGTGAATAAGTCTTATGTAAACTTACTTTTTTGAATAATGGCACATCTAGAAGCTATAGACTGTTACTAGAAAATTTTCACTGCCTGGGATGGGATACCTTCCAGTGAGTTGTTGGCCAAGGAGGTCCTGGAAGCCTCCAAAACATTAAAGGCTTTTGCCAAAGCCCTTGGTTTCCCTTGAGAAGCAGATAGTAAGACCCTATTGCTGAAGACATCTCTTGCCTGAGAGGCAAAGTCACTGGAAAGCAAGCTGGTGCTGAGCAGAAAACCTTCTCCCTGTAGACCAGCCAACTGAAAGCTGGGAAAAACTGCACTGCATGCAGCTGTATGGGAGACAGAAGTCATCAGCAGTGAAAACAGTGGACACTGAATATTCAAGTTTGGCCATACAGGCCCAATGACTGAATGGGTTCAATATTGGCATGTCTGCTCTTAGGGTAACCAACTGCTCCATTATTGGCCTGAAGGCCCTCTCTATGGGAGGGAATACATGCCTGGTACTGAAAAACCTAAGCAAAAGTCTATGGCAGGGGAGGTCATGAGCCTTAGTGGTATAAAGCCTGTGCTTTGTCTGTGCTCTTGTCTGGCTAAATGTACATATTATTCCCATCAAGCTGCCCTGAAAGCACTACACTTAATGTTCACATTCACATAATAATGCTACTTTCACTTCTGGTTAGAGAAGCTTCTCTTTTCAGATGGTGATGACCACTGGGATGACCCAAAAGGCAACATAGTGCTGAGAAGGGATGGAGGAGTGCCCAGCACTGAAACATCTCTGTCACACCCTCCAAGGCTCAGGGCCCATTGTGGAAGAGAGGGCGGATAGAATGGAAGAGCCAAAGGAAGGGTATGACTCCTTACAATGCAACTGTCCAGACAGAAATTGGCCTTGATATCCATGACCTTGCAGTGCCTAGCCATACCTTCGCAAGACCCTCATAATAAAAGAAAAAGATGATGACATCAAATTAAAAGAAAGACTAATGGAGAGAGGGAAGGGATATGATGGAGATTGGAGTTCTAAAGGGGTATGGGGGCAGGGGAGGGAAATATCATGCATTTTTTGTATGTAAGTATAGAAGTTGTCAATAAAAAAAATAAAAATGAAAGGGCTGGAGAGATGGCTTAGTGGTAAGGTGTTTGCCTGTAAAGCCAAAGGACCCAGATTCAACTCTGCAGGACCCACATAAGCCAGATGCACAAGAGGGCACAAGTGTTTGCAGTGGCTGGAGGCCCTGACATGCCCATTCTCTATGTGCCTCTTTCTCTCTCCTTCTCTCTGTCTCAAATAAATAAATTAAAAAAAAAAAAAAAAGAAAGAAACCCAACACTGAGGTGGGTGTGGTGGCTCACACCTGTCATCCCAACTCTCAAGAGGCTGTCAGCAGAAGGATCAAGAGTTCAAGAACAGCCTGGGCTACATAGTGAGACTCTACCTCCCAAAGGAAAAACCCAAACAAATCCTAGATCACTGCATCAAGTCAGCCAAGAGAGAGAAAAGGAAGCTATAAAAGGTGGAAGAGGCTGGGTGTGGTGGTGCACGCCTTTGATCCCAGCACTTGGGAGGCAGAGGTAGGAGGATCACCCTGAGACTACATAGTGAATTCTAGTTCAGTCTGGGCTACCTCAGGAATCCCCCGTCCCCCCCAAAAAAGGTGGAAGAAATAATAGGAAGACTATGGATGTGCCCAGAGTTATGGCTTTGTTCTCTTTGAGGTGACTTTATTGCTCCTTTAGGGAAGCTAAGCAGGAACCAATAGCCAATGGGTCTTTATGTGATTTGAGGTCAGAAGCTGGTCTTTGGCCTGGTGTTTGTGGCATGGCACGGTGGAACCTGACCATTACCTGAGAGAATCATGAGGTCCTGTCCGTGCAGTGCCAGGTGAGAGAGGGGAAGAGAACTGCTCAAGGTCGTGCAGCAGATCTAGGCCGGGACCAAGCACATTATGCCTTTTTTTTTTTTTTTACTTATTTATATTTTGTTTATTTACCAGAAAGAGAGAGAATATGGAAGATCTCTCTCTCTATGTAACCCTGACTGGTCTTGAACCCACTCCATAGTCCAGACTGGCCTCAAACTTGCAGCAATCCTCCTGCCTCAGCCTCTCCAGTGCTGGGATTACAGGCATGAGCCAGCACATCCAGCTAATTTGTACCTCTTCCCTGCACTCCTGTGTGTTGTAGAGCTCCAATACGTCACTTAACCTTGGGAGGCCTGGTAAACTTGACTGAACTGGCAAGGGGACCGCTCAGGGTTGCAGGACCCTGTGTTTTTAACTCTCTTGGCCTTGTGCCCAGCCACCACTGGGTGTGGGCTGTGTCACCACCAACTACCAGTCACCCCGACAGCAGAGATCAGGCCCTGGCACTTGTCTACAATTCCGCTTAGAATACATATCGCCAGCTGGAGGTTGGATCGCCTTGGTCCCTGGCTGGAGTTTCTGTGTTCATCTGCATGGAGACTCAGAGATCCACCCTCTGCCTTGCTCTGGCCTCTTAGCTTTCAGTTCCAGTGTCCCTTGCCTGTCACCATCACCAACTCAATAACATCTTCCTCTATGTGCGCTGTGTGCACATAGTGAAGGGCGTGGCACATGGAATGCATTTGCCAAACCCCATCCCCCCACTGTGTGTCAAGGACTCTTCATGAATTACCCAGTTAAAACACCTCAAGAATGCTCCAAAGTATTGATTTTATTCGCCTCGAACTCACAGCGATCCTCCTACTCTGCCTCCTGAGTGCTGGGATTAAAGGCGGTTGCCAGATGTTGTGGTCTCCCCTAGGGCCAGCCCAGGAGGGACCACAGGGTCTCTGCCTAGTTGGGGGTGAGAGGCGCAGGGTCATGACACAGACTCTGGGAGTTGGGTGGAAGCAGGCAGAGGGCGAGCTGCTGCAAACACCTTTATTCAAGGAAGTATAGAGGGTTTTAAGGGGTTTGGCTGGCCAATCATTGTATGGGGTGGTCCCCTTCTTGTGACCAATGACAGCCAGTCTCCAGGCAGATCATCTTGCAGCAGGTTTCTCGAGAGCATAGGACTGTAGCTGTTGTCACGTCAGGCCTGCGCAGGATGTCACGTCCACAGAAGCCACTTCCTGGTTTCTTCTGACATGCGGTCTGGCTAGGGCCTGACCTGCATTGTGCCATACATATCCTCCTTTTTGTTTTTATTATTGGCAACCCTGGGAGGCATGGTTCTTTGCCAAGCCATTGTTGAACCCAGGCCCCAAGGGATCATCACATGCGATGGTGCCTGTCTTAGGTTGTCCCATCTCATGGAGTCTTACCCGTCATTGACTACCCTCCATCCTAGTGAGAAAACCCGAGGGGTCTGGCTAGGGCCAGAACCGCATTGTGCCATACAGAACGTGGAGTGTCCATCTCTCCATAGCGCTTCTGCTTGGTCGTGTTTATAAGTTGGAGCTTCCTTTATCTGATTCGGGAGCTTGCAGGGCTGCAAGGATTCTCAGGTCTCTGCTCCCCTGAAGCACTGGGGTGAAAGCTGCATGTGGCCATACCCAGAGGCTTTATGTGTGACCAGGAGGCTTGAACTCATGCCCTCATACCTGCACTGGAAGCACCCCTAACTGCCAAGCCATCTCTCCAGTCCTCAAGGAGTGTTTATTATTGTCAAAAAGATGAAGCAGGGCTGGAGAGATGGCTTAGCGGTTAAGCGCTTGCCTGTGAAGCCTAAGGACCCCAGTTCCAGGCTTGATTCCCCAGTACCCATGTAAGCCAGATGCACAAGGTGGCACATGCATCTGGAGTTCATTTGCAGTGGCTGGAGGCCCTGGTGCATCCATTCTCTCTCTCTGCCTCTTTCTCTGTTGCTGTTAAATAAAAATAAACAAAAAGCTGGGCGTGGTGGCTCAAATAAATAAAGTAAAAACCCTAAACAAAAATTAAAAAAAAATAAATAAATAAATAGCCTAAATAAAAATAAAATAAACAAAAAAAAAAAAAAAGAGATGTGATGGGCAAGATTTGAATGCTGTTTTAAAATGATTACAAAGTGCTGTGGAGATGGGTGTTTTTCTACCACACCATCTTGCTTCTTACAGTGTTTTATCCCAATGTGTATGTGGGGGAGAGGATTAACCAGGTCAGGCACTGGGAACTAAAGCTCCTAGAAAAGCACTATATCTGCTATTCCTCCAGCAAGGCTGAATGGACCGATAAAGCAAGTCAGAGTCAAATTACCTTGGGCTGCCTTTAGCCCTTTAGTAGCCATTTTTTGCCCACCCAGTGTCTGACCTAACATCCTGGTGACTATCAGTTGATCAGGTGTGATCATTTTTGGCATGGACCACCAGCTTCCATCAACTCAAGAGCCAAGAACATCCCCACATAGCATCTGAGGCTCACAGTGGATTTCCCTGCTTTGCTGTAACCTGCCTATCTGATGGTCAGCCAATGTATTTGAAAAGTGCCTTGATTTTCTTGCCTATGACTTTCTTTTGTTCTGTAACTATAAAACCTTCATGAAATTGCTAACATGTGGGACATGGAATTGGGGTAACCTAAATGTGTTCACAATCACTCATATTTGGTCCAGAATAAGCTCTTTCTTATCCCCTCTGAGGTGAGAGCTGTGGACTTTGTGCTGAAAGTACCAATTGAAAACTTTGCTCACATGCCTTCATCTCAGCCTTTCAGACATGTGCAAGGGGATCAATCATTTTCAGGATGAAAACTGGATTTCTTTTCATGTGCCTCGCATGCTGACTGCTGTTTAAAACCCGGCGTTGAAGCCGGAAGTGGTGGCGCAGGCCTTTAATCTCAGCACTTCGGTGGATCACCATGAGTTCAAGGCCACTCTGAAACTACATAGTGAATTCCAGGTTAGACTGAGCTAGAGTGAGATCCTACCTCGAAAAACAAAAACCAAAACCAAAACCTGTGTTGAGAAGGATCCAGAGGCCTCTTGCAAGGACTAAGGGAAAGATGTGTTGATTAGTAATGTCTGCCAGGAGCACAGGGAGAGGCAGGTGCTGGAGCCTCTTGAATGGCTCCATTAGCGCCTTTCTTCCGCCACCTAGTGGCAGCTAGCTGCACTGCAGGGAAAATGGGTTTGCTTGAAGGCAGTTGTTTTCCGAGTCATTCTGGAAGTAGGGAATCACAAGGTTCATATTTTCTAAAATACACTTTGTCCCCAGAATACATCAGAATCTTTGGGAAGGTAGGCAAAGCAAGGTTTGCAAATAAATCGCTCAGGTGATTCTAGGAACTTAGGAAATTGTCTCCATCTTGAGCTGTTAAGAGGAGGAACTTAACAAGCTCTATCCAGGAAATGACCAGACTTCTTGATAAATTGTGTGCTTTTTGGGGATGGAATACAGTGGAACTAAGAATCCTTCTGGTGGGTAGGGGCAGAGAAGATGACTCAAGTCCTAAAACCCGCACTAAAACAAACAAACAAACAAACAAACAAACAAACAAACAAACAAACAAAACTAGACATGGTGGTGCACACTTGTAATTCCAGCTAGTCAGGTAGATCCCTGGGACTTGCTGGCCATCCAAGCTAGCCAAGCTCCAGTGAGAGAGATCCTGTCTGAAAAAATAAGGTGGACAGTGTCTGAGGAAGACGGACATCAGAGGTTGTCCTCTGGCCTCCACACGCATGTGTACACACATGCACTGGCACACACATGAACATGCACACAATCATACGCATAAACACATGCAGACACAGAGAATCCCCCCCAGGAAGCTCAGCATGATGGTGTGCACAACCTGTGCACTTTGGGAGGGGAAAGCAGGAGTTCAAAGCTGTACAGTGAATTTGAGGGGTGTGTGTGTGAGCGAGAGTAACAGAGAGAGAGAGAGAGAGAGAGGGAGAGAGAGGAGAAAGATGGAGGGAGGGAGGGGGACAGAGAAAAGGGAGAAGGAGAGAGAAGGGGGGAAAGAGACTTTTGGAAAGTTGGACCTGCTCAGCTTGTTTTCAGGATGGCTGAGAATGTGAGTCTATCAGTGAAGGTTCCTTATGAGCTGGAAAGTGCTAGAACACAAAGGAGACATGGGATTCTTGTGTGATCCTTGGTGTGTTAAGAGCTAGGCTGGAGCCTGGCTGTCTAGATCCTTCCCAATGTTCTTTCCAAAGTCTAACTTCTCCGAGGCTTGGGTTCTGCAGCCTTCTTATCTGTGATTGGATTGAACCAGCCCCAGCTGGGTTCTAGAAACCCCTTTAATATCCATAATACCTAGTTCCACAGCCATTTCCCAGGAAGGGGATGAAGATACACCCCTTGTTGGAGAGGCACTCACAGCATAGGGTCACTCGGGGCCCATCTGCCCACGCTCAGGATAAAATCCACCAGAAAGCAGCCTTTGCGTAGCCAGACACCTTCCCCGATGAATTGCTTGTGCAAACTCCCAAATCATACATACTTGGGTGGGAAGGCAGAAGTAACTTCTAGAAGCCAACAAGAAAGAAAGGCAGCCTGGGAGCTTTCCTGAATATTCCTACTTTATTTTTGGCTACATCACAAAGAAAGGCGGTGGGCGTCCAGCATGCACCCAGGGTGTGTATGTCTTTTGGGTGGGGGGAGGGCGATCGCACGTGTCTGGGAGACTGAGGTGCCAAGAGAGCGGAGCGTGTCACATGCTGATTCCAGCGCCAATACCAGCGTCAGGTTTGGGCGAGACAGCCAGCATGCTTTCTCCTATGGGCAACTGTGACAGGAGTGTGGGTGAAGAGTGGGAGCTAGGGAAGGGGGGGGACCCTATGGCAAAAGTCAAGGGCAAAAGGGAGGATGGTGGGGGGAGGCTGTCTGCCACCTTGGTGTGGGCCTCGGAGGGCCTGGCATTATGGTTGTTCTGAGGCAAGGCGTGAGGCTCTCATGGACCATGGAAGTTGTTGAGGACTGAGAGCATGAGAAAGGGACAGAGTCAAGGTGTGAACTTGGGAAGTTAGAATTTTAGTCGTGGACTGACGGCTTCTATGGGGCTTGGGACTTTGGTGGGGAAAGACATCATCAAAACATGGGAAAGCTAAGTTTTCTCTTGGGGCACTTAAAGATTGCCAGACCCCAGCCTCAAATGGACATTCATCTTGATTTGTGATAGGCCAAAAGCCCTTAGGGAAGCTTCATTTTGATGATGTCATTTGATCACCCCAGGAAACTGAGAGTGGAAGAGACAGAGAGATGGACAAAGAGAGAGCCCAGGTGGTTGTGAGATCCTTTGTTCATTTACCTAAGAAGAGAAGGAAGGGGGACTTGGGAGGTGGCCCCTGTAATCCCAAGTTCTGGTCTACCTAGTACATCCTATGCCTGGCCTGAGGAGCCAGGGGAAAAAAACAAAACAAAACAAAACAAAAAAGCCCTGCGTGGAGTGTCTATAAGACTCAAGCCCATGTTGTCATGTGCCTGGCTTGTGCCTGTAGCTGGCCCAGGCCTGAGGATATTCAGCCATGTCAACTGGAAAGTGGGTGGCCTAAGAGGCATGGAGCCCAGCTTCTGAGTTATTGACCAGGTTGACAGTGGGTGCGAGGGCGAGGCTGTGTTGAGATATGTGATCTTGTTTTTGCTATTATGTCCCCTTGGAGGGAAACTGAGGCAGAAGTAGAGCCAGGAGGCATGAGGCTGAGCGAGGACTTGACGAGAAGGAAGGTGGGGAGAGGAGGAGGAGGGAGGCACAGAGAGAAGGCCATCCAGAAAGAATATTTGCTCTGGCTAGGAAGGAGGTGGGTGGCTTCCTGGAGGAGGGGGCAGGGCCCTTCATGCATTCTCCTTCCTTCCTGTCAGTTTCCCAGGGCATCTGGAGGGGAGAGTGGGCTCCTGAACACAAGGGTCTATTCTGGACCTTGTTCTCCCAGGGATGGTTGGAGGGACAGTGGCAGCCTTGATGTCCCATTTCTGCCCAGTGCTGTGCTCACATGAGAGTCTGCCCACAACTGAGGGGGACACAGGGAATGACCTTGTGTGCTCAAATCCAGGAGCATCTAAAAACAGGGCCAGATAGTGAAGAACCTTTGTGATTTACCCAAACAGGGGGTTATTAAACAAGCAGCTTGTTTGTAAACGTCTCCCCAACTCCATCTCTACTGCCCCCATCCTGGGGACCAGAGAGGGCGTGTATCCAGAACACGTGGCCCAGCATCAGAGGGTGGAGGAGGGCTTTGGCAGCCAAATCCAAGGTGAAGGAGACCTCAAAGGCAGGCTCAGGGCCAGCGAGCGAGACTCAGAGAAGAGAGAGCAGGGCACAGCGGCAGCTGGGCAATCAGGGGCAAGGGGAGGTGATCCAGGCACGGATAGGGTGGCAAGGTGGGGACCAGGGCACTAGATCCTAATCACTTGACACGTGGTTCTCATTCTGCAGCTGGTGCCAGCGCTCGATCCTCTTGTCCTTGTTTTTCAGACATTCATACCAGTGTTTTAAGCGCTCCCCCTTGGCCGAGATCCCCAGCTGGCAGCCTCCTGAGCAACAGAGTGGGAAGGGAAGGGCAGGAAGTTAGCACAGAAGGACACATATTCTAGACCTAAATGTGCAGTTTCAGGGGGAGAGACTGCCACCATGCCTGCCCACCCAGAAACTTGGGGTCATTCTCTTTGGAGGGCTGTCATTATGATGTTGTCATTATTTTAAAAAATAATTTATTTGTTTATTTATTTATGAGAGAGAGAGAGAGAGAGAGAGAGAGAGTGAGTATAGGTGTGCCAATGGCCTCTAGCCATTGCAAACAAACTCTAGATGCATGCACCACCTTGTGTATCTGGCTTACGTGGGTTCTGGGGCATTGAACCTGGATCCTTTGGCTTTGGAGGCAAGCACCTTAACCACTAAGGCATCTCTCCAGGCCTGTTGTCATCATTATTACTACTTGTACCTCAAGAACCTGCCATGGGGCTGGAGAGATGGATTAGTGGTTAAGCACTCGCCTGTGAAGCCTAAGGACCCCAGTTCAAGACTCAATTCCCCAGCACCCACGTAAGCCAGACGCACAAGGTGGTGCAAGCATCTGGAGTTCGTTTGCAGTGGCTGGAGGCCCTGGTGTGCCCATTCTCTCTCTCCTCTTTCTCGCTTTGTCTGTTGCTAATAAATAAAAATAAATAAATAAAAAATAAAAAATAAAAAATAAAATAAAATAAAATAAAAAGAACCTGCCATGGCTCCCTACTGTCACACAAAGCCACAACTTCATTGTCTGTTTGAAGATGTCCTATGAGTCAGCTTCCTGCTCACAGATACTCGTCTCCCACTGCTTCTCTAGCTCTGCCCAGGAGTTTCCAAATTTTTAAAGCTCAGGGTATTCACCCCACCCCCGCCTCAATTTTCAAAGGGCCTCCCCAGTTTTTATTAGTTATAGCATCTGCAATCCCTTGCACCCCAATGTCACTCATATTTATGATTTTTCCATTGTAAAGATATGCAAATGTGCTCAGCCTTTGCTGTGTGACCTTTTGGCTGTAGCTCTGTGTGCTGTGGTGGCTGGGGCTTTTGCTCTCTTGCCTGGTCCTGTGGAAATTATGGAACTTCCCTGGATCATCTTCCTCCATTTGAAATGGAATAAGAGGGGAAAATTAAGCCCTTCATCTTGGATTTGCCCCCCCCCTGTTCTCAGCAGAGGGCCCACCCTTCTCTCTCATGTGCTTTGGTCAGTCTGTCCTGGCTGATCTGTTCTGCTGTATGTCCTCTCATGTAAAGGCAATCGTGGGTGGGATCCTGGGCCCCAACTTAGCACTGGGACTATATAGCTGCTGAAAGACAGGGAGTGAACTTGACCTTCCCTGGGTGAGGTGTCCTCCCTTGGGGAGGCTGGGTGAGGGGTTTTCCCTGGAGTTGGGGACACTCACCTATGTAATCGTTGGACTTGCCGATGTCATAGTCCCAGACTGAGATGTCCAGAGACTTCTTTGCCAGGTCACTGTGTTTGATGTCATAGAAGAACTCCTGGAGGAAACAGAGAAAGCTTGAGGGAAAGAGTCCCCCGTGTCTGAGCACCTGCGGCTAAGCACTGAACCAGAGCTGGAGGGGTCCTGGAGCTGAGCATGCTGGGAGAAAAGAATACTTTCCACGGCTGTTCCCATGACCCCCTTTCATCAAACGCTGCGTATACCCACGGCATCCTTGCAGCGAATTGTCTGATAGCATGGAAGATGCTGAGGCAGGTGACAGTGACCTCAGCCCTTCCAGGTGACTCTGAAGAGTGGGGAGGGGTGTCCTCACTGATCACTGAGTGACTCCAGGTACCTGAAGTGGACTGAGTCGTTCTCTCTTAAACGAGCTGTTTGAAAACACAACACTTTCCTAATTGTAAAATTCACTCACATTCATTGTTCAAACAAAGAATTAAGGAAGAAAACAAATATCACTGGAGTCCAACTCTTCAAGGTGACCCCCGTCACTAGGAGTCCATGTGTGTTCAGGCTGGCCAGTGTCTTTAACAAATGAAGTAATTCCAAATATATGCATTTTTGTTTGTTTGTTTGATGTTTTGGGTGTTTCAAGGTAGGGTCTCGCTCTAGCCAGGCTGACCTGGAATTCACTATGTAGTCTCAGGCTGGCCCTCGAACTCACAAAGATCCTCCTACCTCTGAGTGCTGGGATTAAAGGTGTGTGCCACCACGCCTGGCATAGAGAGAGAGAGAGAGAGAAGAGAGAGAGAGAGAGAGAATGGGCACACCAGGGCCTCTAGCTGTTGCAAATGAACTCTAGATACATGTGCCACTTTGTGTATTTGGCTTTATGTGGATACTGGGGAATTAAACTTGGGTCATTAGGCTTTACAGGTGAGCTCCTTAACCACTGAACCATTTCTTCAGCCTCCAAATAAAGACACTTGCCTGCAAAGCCAAAGGACCTTGGTTTGATCCCCAGGACCCACATAAACCAGAAGCACAAGGTGGCGCATGCATCTGGAGTTTGTTTGCAGTGACTGGAGGCTCTGGTGCACCCATTCGCTCTCTTCCACTTTCTCTCTCTCAAATAAATAAATAAAATAAAGCTTCATTGATGTTTAAAAATATGTTATATGTGTGGCTGGATATGCCAGGGGTTATTACCCCTGCAAACAAGTGCCAGATGCATGTGCCATCTTTTTTTTTTTTTTTTTTTTTTGACTGGCCTTATGTGGTTGTTGGGGAATTGAACCCAGGCCAAAAAGGCATTCAAAGCAAAATTTTTAAACACTGAGCCATTTTTCCAGCTCCTCAAATATATGGTTGGGGGGGGCACTTCCTTTTCTACTTTTTCTTTTGTTTTTGTTTTTTTTGAGGTAGTTTCACTCTCGCCCAGGCTGACCTGGAATTGTGTAGTCTCAGGGTGGTCTCGAACTCACAGTGATCCTCCTACCTCTGCCTCCTGAGTGCTGGGATTAAGGGTGTGCACCACCACGCCCAGCTCTACTTTGTAATCTATGTTTACAAACCAACTTAGCAAGTTTGTAAATATTTTTCTTTTCTTTTCTTTTCTTTTTTTTTTTTTGGTTTTTCGAAGTAGGGTCTCACTCTGGTCCAGGCTGACCTGGAATTAGCTATGTAGTCTCAGGGTAGCCTCGAACTCATGGCGATCCTCCTACCTCTGCCTCCCAAGTGCTCATTTTTTTTTTTTTTTAGTTCAGTGTGGTGGTGTCTGCCTGTCACCCCAGCAGGTGGGAGAGGCAAGAGGATCACCACACATTCAAGGCCCACCTGGACTCCACAGTGAGTTCCAGGCCAGTGAGGGCTACCAGGTAGACCCTATCTCATTCTTTTTTTTTTCTGAGGTAGGCATTCACTATGTAGTCTCAGGCTGGCCTGGAACTCACAGTGATCCTTCTACCTCTGCATTCCTGAGTGCTGGGATTAAAGGCGTGTGCCACTACACCTGGGGGAGAGAGAGGGAGAGAAAAAGAGAGAGAGAGAGAGAGAGAGAGAGAGAACGAACACACCAGGGCCTCCAGCTGCTGCAAATGAACTCCAGGTGCATGCACCACTTTGTACAACTGGCTTTATGTGGGTACTGGAGAATCAAACTTGGGTCATTTGTCTTTAACCACTGAGCCATCTCTCCAGCTCCCTGTCTCAGAAATTTTAAAAATGTTTTTACATCACCGCTTTCTTTGTGTGGGTGTGGACACACGTATGCATATACTCATGGAAGCCAGAGATTTACATCGGAGAGTCTTCCTCCATTGCTCCTGTGGTAGCTTGAATATATTCAGGCTTTTATTACAGTTTGTAATTTAGATCTGCAGTCACCTGGCTGGAGGAGGTGTCACTGTGGGTGAATCCTAGGGTCCAGCCCTGAGGTGTGTGTGGGGGGTATCTGGAATTCCAGTCTAAACAAACACAAAGTGCTTGAGCTCTGCCTGGAGTTCCTGAAGTGTGCCAGCTTGTGCTGGTCACAGTGCTGGTTCCTCTCTCTCTGCCTGGTCCTGTGAGAGCAGGCCAGCTTCTTCTGCCATTATGGAGCTTCCCCTGGATCTGTAAGCTTCAATAAATATCCCTTCCTCCACAACTGTGCCTTGTCTGGAAGCTCATCCCAGCGACCCGAGGCTGTCCACTACAGCTCTCCACCTCATTCTTTGAGACAGGGTTTCTTACTGAACCCAGACCTCACTGATGTTACTAGAAGAGCCAGCCACTGAGCCCCAGGGATCCTCCTGATTCTGCGCCCCCCACCCTAGTGCTGGGATTACAGGTGTGCACCACCACGCTTGGTATTTATTATTATTATTATTGTTATTATTATTTGGTTTTTCGAGGTAGGTGTCACTCTAGCCCAGGCTCGAATTCTCAGGGTGGCCTCGAACTCATGGCAATCCACCTACCTCTGCCTCCCAAGTGCTGGGATTAAAGGTGTGAGCCACCATGTCTTTTCAGACAGGGTCTTGTTGCCTATTCCCGGCTGGCCTGGATCTTCCTATCCTCCTGCTTCACTTCAAGTGATGCACAAGAGGCCTGTACCGTTGCTCCCTGCTCTACTTGGGTTTCTTTTTTAAGAAAATATTTTTATTTATTTGAGAGAGAGGCAGAGAGAAGTAGAGGGAGAGGGAGATGGAGAGAGAGAGAGAGAGAGAGAGAGAGGGAGAAAGAGAGAGAAGGGGAGAGAATGGGTACACTAGGGTCTCTAGACACTGGAAATGAACTCCAGACACAATGTGCCACCTTGTGCATGTGGCTTATGTGGGTACTGGGGAATCAAACCTGGGTCCTTAGGCTTCACAGGCAAGTGCCTTAACCACTAAACCATCTAGCCCCTCCATTTGGATTTCTTAGTTGTGATTTGTTCAGATACCAGGAGAGCGTAGGACTCAGGTGTCCAGTTGACAGAGGAGCCAGTGGAGGATGAGCAGACGTATCAGGGCTTTCCTTTCACTCTGCAAGCCCCCCAAATGAGTGTGGGTGGTATTTTTAAAGCAAAAATAATAAGCATGCTATATCATAATTCCTTTCCCATTTTGCAACATATGGTAAAAAACAATATTAGCTGATCTGACCCAAACTCAGATCTTAGGGGTGGGCCCTGGGGGAGAACTTAGGGGACTGGACAACCCCAAAGCTGCTCCAGGATCACACTGGAGGTCAGAGCAGGGTTGTTGCCTCCTCCAGGTAAGGATAGGGTCAGGGACAGGGTCCTACTCATATGTCCTGGCACCTGGGGTGTGAAGTTTGTCTCTGTTTTGGGTTTGAGACAAAGACTGCCTCAGAGGGTCAGATCAGAACTCCACTATTTTCCTCTTTCTTTCCTTTTTTGTTTTTTTTTTCGAGGTAGAGTCTCACTATGGTCCAGGCTGACCTGGAATTAACTACATAGTCTCAGGGTGGCCTCGAACTCATGGAGATCCTCCTATCTCTGCCTCCCGAGTGCTGGGATTAAAGGTGTGCACCACCACGCCCGGCTTTCCCCATTTTTTCCATGTTCAATCCTTCATGAAATAAACATCTCTGCACCCCTCACGCCTGGCTGACTCATCACAGGTCTGCAAGGTTCAGAGGTCCAGCACAGGTGGAGGAATGTACACCCTGGAGAGATAGGGAAGCTTGTTTGCAGGAGGTCACACTTACTCTATATTTTGAGGGATGCATAGGAGGTTGTCAGGGCAGCAAAGAGGGACAGGAAAGTGAACAGCAGTTGGAGCAAATGGAAGGACCTGGCGTGGAGTTTTGTGTGGTACAAAGTGGGGCGCAGGAGATAGGGCAGGGACTGAAGTGAGTCTAAAAGGTATGGATTGTCGAGATGAGAAATTAGAAAGCCATTCAGATTTGTGTCTTACAAAGCTTGCTGGAGGTGTCAGGAACAGAGACACGAGTTCACAGCAGCAACGGTCCAGGCATGAAGTCCCAGGGTCAGAGCCAAGGTGTGTGTGTGGGTGGTGGGGGGGTGACAGCGAGGACACAGGGGAGGGAGTGTATTTAATGGGGACCTAGTGCTGGCCAGGGTGTGATGGGGGGGACATGAGGGAAGGTAGCTCCCAGGGGATGGTAAAGGTTATCCCTGCCCTCATTCATGCCCTTACATGTCCACATTGTACATAGCAACAAAGACCTTTAAGATGACTTCATGACATCTCCCTCCAAACTCAGCTTCCTTTCTGTCACAATTCTAATCTGAGCTTAATCTTAGGCTTGATTTCCTCCAGTGACAGGGAATGCATCCCCTCCCCTTTTGATAATTCAGGCCCATCTATAACAAAAAACTTTCTTGATCTCAAAATTCGAATAGGAATTGATTCCTCTCTCACACACACAGGAGGTTTCTTGGAGCATGAAAAAGAACGGGGCCACGTTACCTCATTGAACTCAGGATTTAGGGTTTTCTTTTTAATTTGAGTCTTGTGCTTGGCCTTCTTCCCCATGTCTGGTTTCAGCCAGCTGGAAGGAGACACAGTGACTTAGAAAGCAACCCCACAATGGCAATGTCTTGGCCGTTGCAAGCCCAGCTCTGCACCTTGGGCACATTGAATCCTTGCATGAACCCTGGGGCGCAGAACTACAGCTACTCCTCTCACATCCTCAGGAATCTCTGGCCAGGAGAGCTCGATGCATGAGCCCTGGGTCACATGGGGCAGTGATCCAGAAGCGCCTTGGGTCCTCCCTGTCCCGGGATCTGCACCCTCTGCCTCCCTGCTCCCAGGGGCACAGGCTTACAGCTTGACGAATGGGTCTGAGTAGCCGTTGGCGTCCATGGCGGCCAGGTGCACACAGCGTATGATGCCCACGATGAGACCTCCTTGCTGCGTGCTGTACATGAGGGACACCAGGATCTTGCCGCGTTCCTCTATGTCGCCGATCCGCTCCACCTGCTGTGGGGTGGGGATAGCAGTGTGGGGCTCGGGGGGAGAGGCAGGCGATGAGGATGGAGGGCACCAGAGGGCAGATGTTTTGGGAAAGAGGACCAGGAGATGGCACCTGGACAGCAGATCCCCCCGCCCCCCCGCCCAGTATGGGGAAGCCCCTGTCAGGCCCAGGCCCAGGCCCACAAGGCGAGCGAATGCGATCAGCACCAAGGACAGCATACACGTTGCCGTGAGGGAGCATGGGTAAAGCCCCCAGGCGCAAGGGGCCTGCAGAGGGCGACAGTAGACATCTCAGCCCTTGGGTGGGCACAGGAAGAAATCCCTGTGGCCAGGGCCCGGCACACGGGGACCAGGAGAGGGGGATCAGCACCACACACAGCAGATGTCTCCATCTGCCCTGCCTGGCTCCAGTGCATGGGGCAGTGGCTCTTCTGAGTCAGGCTTGGACAGCGCCCTGTCTCTGAACCTTGGCTGAGCTTGAGTCTGGTCATTGACTTTGACCCAGGACCGAATTTGACCCTGGCTCATTTCAGATTTCTCTGACCTAACACTCCTCTTCACAGTGAGCAGCTTGAGGTCATGCCAGTGGCCCAGGTAGAAGACTCGAAGTTCAGTCCACTCTGCCGGACACACAGCTGACAGAGCTGGCCCTGTGTCCCCACAGAGAAGCAAGTGTGTTATTGCTCTGATTTTGTAGAACCCACAGCAGCAGTCCTGTGAAGCAGGCCCAGGAACTCACGAGCACAGGGCCACCCCTCCTTGGTATGGAGAGCCCCTGGCCTCATGGTCTAACCCTGGGAACAAAAGGGAGTTCTCCTGGTGAAGCAGCAGGAGGCTATTGTGGAAGGAAGAGTGTGGAGGACCATGAAGGAAGAGGAGAGAAAGATGTGGACCGCTGGACTTGACCTTAGGCCTGGCCGTGGCTCCCCACCCCACAATGCCTGCTTACCTCTTCCT